>OZ002741.1:204438596-204819531 GCA_963924295.1 Dioctria rufipes
TTGTGAAATATTTCTAAGAAAACTGAATGCTTGTGCTCTTGTGGCCGAAAGAATCAACCACAAGAATCAATCTACCAATTCCAATTCGTTTGGACCGTTGACGGTGAATAGTTAGATATTCATTTAAATTCTTTTAAGAACAATTTACAAGGAATTTTTAAGAAAAATTTAATGCTTTCCTACGATCGCAAAAATTTGGAACAACTCGGCAGCGTTGAGCACACACTTCTTCTACACAAATTATATGACAAATGCGTTTTCTCCCGAACTGCAAGTCTTAGTTGATGGAGTTAAATCTAACTTCCTTCCAAATTTGCATATACTATATACGCTGATGACGTGCAGATCTATTTGTCTAGACCTATTGGATTACAGGAATACTGTATTGCTCGCATTAATAGCGATTTAACTCGAATATCAGCTTGGGCTGAATCTAACCGGCTCTTCTTCAATCCAAAGAGGTCGACTTGGTTGGCTTTTCAAAGTGGGGGGGCTATAGGCACGCCGCAACTACTACCCATACTGCTGAATAATGACATATTACCTTTCTCAGAAAAAGGTTACCAGCCTTGGAGTTGCCTTTAACAGCAAACTAAAACCTGCTCCGCTCAAGTTTGTATTATAGTCAGGCCATTCTTCTTTCCAGTAGCAACAAGAATGAATCTCATCTTATTGCTGGATGTATACATACCTACCGATCATTCGGGTTACCAGCATTG
The DNA here is from genome assembly GCA_963924295.1 of Dioctria rufipes. NCBI lineage: Eukaryota > Metazoa > Arthropoda > Insecta > Diptera > Asilidae > Dioctria > Dioctria rufipes. The sequence goes on from OZ002741.1 coordinate 204,439,316, forward strand.
CATTTTTTTATTCATTCCGAATATTCAATTGATGTGTAGTAAGCAGCATTCAGTTAGAATGGAATAGAAAAACATTTATTAAAAATACGCACACAGACAGACACACACACACGCGCGGAGCGTAGCGGAGCGCTCAAGTGTGTGTATGTGGCCTGCCTGTGTGTTTGCGTGTGTGTGTGTGTGTGCTGTCGGCCGGTTTGTGTGACTGTTCCTTTAATAAATAAAAAAACGCAATACTGGTAACCCGAATGTTCGGAAGGTATGTATACACCCATCAATAAGATGAATTTCATTCCTGTTGCTGCTTTAAAGAAGAAGACGAAGAGGTTGTGAAAATGTCAAAGTGTTGTGTAGTCTAAGAGTAAATATGAGGTATTTCAAAGTAAAATATCTCGGAAAGTACAAGTTACCGCTCAATTTTTTTTTAGATTTGGTGGTTTTAGGTGTTTTTGCATAACTGTGCAAAGTTTCAACGCGATCGGAGAATTTTTGCGTAAGCAAAATTGTTCCGGTTATTGTCAGTCGGACTGTGGCTCAAACTGGTTAAGGCTCTGCTTGTCCTCATTTGGTTTACTGCAGCACTATTTTCTTTTCCCTCGACGCAGCTTGTAATCGTAAGCTAAATGTAGCATTCATGTGTGTGTCATTTATGGACTACGTCAAAATCCTCGAGAATACTTCACAAGCCATGAAACAGACTCTCTCACTACCACATGAGAGCCCCAACGGGGTCCTAACATTCTAAAATATTTGCAGTCTTCTTATGTAAAACTGTCAAAAGTTTGATTTGAATAGCTCCTCCGCCCTAAACGACTATTCATACAGAAAAATTGTGTTCTGATAATCTGAAGCTTGCTTTCTTATCTTCCGAACTGAAATAGAACTTTTATATCTTTTCTAATAAAATTATTTAAAAAAAAAACTATTTGAACCACATGACTACGATTCCTCAAACAAAAACTCTCAGCTGAGTAATCATTGTATGCCGCTGTGCCGTCATGGCATGCTGTGAGCTAATGATATCGAATATAGCTACCTACAGGTTCGGATGGCCTCCGTTTGCAATATACACATGTAGTGTGTGCTATTGAGCGTAAAATGGGAAGGTTACTTTTTAATCAAAATTAATTTGTTATTTTGTTAAGTAAGGTATATAGTAAGTATAGCCTTTGGGAAGGTATGGAACCAAGCTTTAAATTACTATCAGACTATTTCCCCGTACGGATAGTAGTTTAGGCTCTATAGCAAATATAAAGTCAATGTTTGGCACTTTTCCAATAAGTATCAATATAGAAAATTTTAGAGAACGGACTCACACGCACACATATATATTTCAGTTTCATAGTTTGGGAAGTTTTCTCGAGGGTTTTGAGTACGTCGCTTTGATCATGTATCACAATTAGAGCTGAAAATTGGATCCGGATTTCCGGATACCCGGTTCTGCGAACTATCCGATTCCTGAGATCCGGATCCGAACTAATCGGATCCAGATCGGAACTATCCGGAAAATATCATGTAATTTATATTTTCCCAATGAAACAATGCAATCTGAAAAAAATTTTGACGTTTTTTTGCTTAGTCTAGACCCAGATAGTTCGGATCCAGATCCGAACAGTTTGGTGAACTATCCGGATACTAGGATCCGGATTATCCGGATACCCGAATTTGAGGAATCGGATCTTAGTTATCTCGGATAATCCTCATACTTTTAGCTCTAGTCACAATATATTCCCTCAGTTCTGGGATGTTCGTTGAATGCTTATCTTAATGTCACCCTCCTTAAGTTTCCTACGTTGTCTAATAAATACGCGTTCACCAATGTACTTGTTCGAATACAGTATCCACTGAGATTAATTGAGGTCGCGAATGCATGAAGTGGGTCCGCTCCTGACAAAAATTTTAGGTAAATTTGTTCAATTTATCATTGTCTTTCCACTCTTTTCTCTCTTTTATTCTTCTCTTCTCATCTTTATATTATTTTGAATATTGTAAGCCACATAGTTGTAAGATAGCTTTATTTGTTTTCCATTTTAATTTAATTCTCACCATTTTCTATTTTCGTATACATAGTTAAAAGTTCATCTTCTTGTTGTATACATTGAACTCAGGCTTGAATCACTATGGCAGGGCGCAGACTGCACAATCACCGACTGTAGTCACTGACTAAAAATTCAGTTGAGCCTGTTCGTTACAAGCAACAATGTTGTAAATTGCTCGCTTTTACGTTAGTTAGCACAACTAAGAAATCAGAAGGGAGTTGATGACTGGAAACTGACTGAATCGAACCGACTGTTGTGTTCAGTTTGCATCAGCAACGTTAATACCAATTAATTGATTCTTGCTGATCGCATGGAAATGACGTTTTTCTCGAAAACCACGTTACGTAAGAATTCGAAATTTAGCAGAATGCTAGGTCTTCATGACGCGCACATATTTCGATAGTTAAAAATTGATTAAATTTTTTTTTAATGGGGGTGGGCTGGGTGCCCTAAAATAAAAATTATATTCTTTTATATCTCATTGTACCTTTCAAGTGCGCAAAAATACCGTTCCTCCCTGTTACAATTTTTTGAAAGAAAGTCGTTTCCTTGCAACCCGTCGTGCGAGATCGGATTGAAAATTGCATAGTGTTTTGCCTTCATCAAAGGGAGTTTTCGACACAGTAGTATCATTCCGGTTGATTGAGTCGCTAGTATTTAAGGCGTTTTGTTTGATTAATCTGACTTCAGCTCCAGTATCCAATACTAACCGAAACGAATTATTTTTGCCTATTATCTAAAGATAATTGAGCCAGTGATATATTTTCGCTGCTACTGGCAGGCGGCGGGGAGTACCCTGATAGTGATTGAAAATGAGATTTTAAAGTCGAGCCGGGGAATTTTCGGTCGACTGGCGCGCGTTTCCCAAAGTTCTGGCTTCCCTCAAATATGGAATGTCCTCGTCTTCCACAGAAATTGCATTTTAGTTGCACATGATAAACTCTCGGGTTACCTCGGGTTGTGTCATGGGCACGATGCGTTTGTGGATTCTCGGGTGGATAATTATTCCTGTTTCTACAGTTTTTAGAATTATACCCACCTATTTTGCATTTCATGCAATATGGGGTATTCTTACGCTTTAGGCAGTCATCATAAGTATGCCCCTTAAAATTGCAATATGAACATGAATAGTTTTTAGGTGAGAATTGATCAGTTAATGAGGCAGCAATAGGTACAATTTTGTCAGTAGGCTGAGGATGATAGCTAGAAATTTCATGATTATTAGACGGAAAATGGTTTGTCGAAATAAGTGATGTACGTTGCGGAATTTAGTGAAGTATTTGGAGTGTATGTAGTGCACTTGATGGGTTATATGATCAGCTACTGGGATGGCATTAGGTGGAGTTTGTATAAACGAATACGAGAAATCATCAGTGCGTTGCACTGAATGGATATTACCTTGCATACCCATATATGAACTAGGGAAATTATATAGATATGGGTGTCCTTGCTGTATATGGGAATTTCCCTGAAGTAGTCTTTCCATGTATAGACATTTTTCTATTAGGCTCTTTAAAGTTGCTTCACTTAATGAGAGAAGATGTGTACTGAGAAGTAGATTCGTTACACCGCATTTTAGAGAATTTATGGCAAAATTTTCTAGTTGCGTGGTCATAGCTTGGAGAACTGTCGCACCATACTTGTATTCTGCAGCTTCCCTACATTGCGTTAGAAGTTGTTTGATACGGTTTGCGAAAGATGCAAGCGATTCCATGGGGTACTGTTTACATGTAATCAGCTTATTTATTAACTCCTGGTATATTACATACAGGTGGTAAATAGGATTGATTAAGTAATTTCTCCATTTCATCGAACTCTGAAAAAGTCCTGGAGGAAATAAGCATGTATGCATTCCATCGCTATCTTATTTGCAGAATGTGTAGAAACGCAGATTTTTCTTCATCTTCTAGGCATTGTTGAACTTGTCTATAACATCCAATGAAGGTCTGCAGCTCTCTTACAAGTTGAGGACTTGCCTCCTCACCTAAGAATAGGGGCATCATTTGGGCAGTTAATTTAACTACCTTTTCATAATTTAGTGGCATTTTTAGTTTTTTTTTCTTTTTTCAGAGAGTCTTTATTACAATATGTAATAACAAAATTTTCTGAAACTGATTTAGTTCGGGCATTTGCGGATTCCAAAGTGGGTAAACAACTAGTTTTTGTAAGAAACCTAACCAAATTAAGTCGTCGGAAACGTTTACCCGAACGGTGTTCGCGATATCAATTAGATCCATCCTGCTTCTCTCAGAAAACTCAGGACACATCTAAATTCCTTGATTTGCAGTTTCCCCCAGACTTGAAAAGAAGTAGCTACCCAGTAGCCTACTTCTTTTATTCATCACAGCGGGGCATTCGTAAAGCACGTATTGGACGGATTCGATTTCCTCCGAGTCTTTACAGCTCCTGCAGAAATCGCTCGTCGCTATCCTCAGTCTTCTAGCATGGTCCTCTATGGCCCAGTGACCCGTAACGACCCGTACTAGATTCCTGGTGTTTACTCTGCCGCCATTAAGCAGCTCACTTGTCCTTTTCCTGTCATATGCAGGCCACAATTGCCTCGTTATACGGCAGGAGTCCCTGTTGGTTCACCGGAGGCTTACCTTTTGATAGGCGCCCCTGATGATTTCCTCTTTTATTGCTCCGATTGGGATCCTCACAAAAGCTACCGCTGCAGAGCTATCCAATTCAGTTCCTTCTTTGGCCAACTCATCAGCTATCTCATTGCCTGAGATATCCTTCTAACTAGGTACCCAACATAGGATCACCTTGTGCCTTTTAGCCAATACCTCAAGGCTATTCTTACCCTGACTATAATAGCATTGATAAGAATGCATTATTTGAGGAATGTTCGGGCTTGTCATGGCGTGATATATTTGAATCAACATCAGTTGATCGTCCAGTAGAAATTTTTTCCTCTCTGTCTAGTTAGTCAGGTAGGCAGCAAGCCACTGTACGAGTAGCTCACAATCGAATTGGCGTCTATGGAAAAGTCGAGAGTGGATGTGATATTTCTTTTGATGAGCTGAATACCTTTTTCACAGCATCTAAAAATTTCTCAGTGACGCCTAGTCAAGTTAGCGGACATGGCGATGTAGATGAAAATCGATTCGACATTGTGTCCAATGGTGCGGGAAATCGTTTTTCTTTCTGTGGGATTGGCCTCTTCGAACTGATTTCTTCAATGCATTCGATAAAGTTTAATGCTACAGGCCCAGACAATATATCCCCTAAATTCATTAAATTATTATTTAACTTAAATGCACGATATATCCTTCATTTAGCAAATACATGTTTGATGTCGTCCTCCTTTCCCAGAGAATGGAGAAGTGCCACGGTCTTACCGATACCCAAAAAATCTTCCCCTGAATCACGTACTGTCGAAATTGTTGGAGAAACTTGTGTATAAGCAACTAGTTTGCTAATTGCAGAGAAATGAATTATTCTCGTGCTGGCAATCAGGCTTTCGTAAGTTTTATGGCTGTGACAGTGTTAAAAGTATATTCTGACATAAGAATTGCTCTTGATCAGAACTGTTTTAGTGCAATGGTACTACATGATTTTCAAAAAACTTTGACAGTGTCGATCACAGCGTCCTCTTGCATAAACTCCGCATTTTCTTCAAACTTGACAAAACTGCATTAGGCTTGATAAAATCTTTTCTTGAGGAGCGATTACAGCGAGTAAATTTGAGCGGTACCTTCTGTAATCTGGCTCTTGTTTCATGTGGAGTTCCACAGGGATCGATGCTCGGACCAGTACTATTTAGCATGTTCATTAATGATTTACCACAATTGGTTAAAAATGTAAAAATGCACATATATGCGGATCATGTTCAAATATATCTGAGCAGACCAATTGGGCTTCTTGAGGATTGTATGGCCCGGATAAACAAAGACGTTGACAGAATTAGCTCTTGGTCTGCATGCAATTGTTTGGTACTCAATCCCAAGAAATCACAGTTATCTTTTACTACAATAGTAATCTGAGCACAGCAGATATACTACCAGTTAATCTTAGTGGGTATACTATTCCTTTTTCAAACAAAGTCACTAATCTTGGAATAGACTTGAATAGCGAAATCAAATGTTGTGACAATGTAAATGCAATAATGAGGAAGATTTATGGCGATCTTCGCAAGTTGTGGCTTTCAGCTAGCATTCTGCCTTCTGGCGCTAGGTTAAAGTTAGTGAGGTTGTTAATAATTCCCCTCTTCACCTTTGAAAATTAGATATTTCCAAAGATGTATAGCAGATGTGCTCGTAGAGTTGAGGTAGCATTTAATGATTGTGTACGATTTGTGTTTGGAATGCGCAGATGTGATCATATATCCCCTTATTGACTGCCGTTACTTGGCTATCTCCTGGTCTCCTACTTGGAACAAAAAGCATTGTTATATCTTTATAACTTGTTGCACTTAGATAAATCGGACTATCTCAGAGAATTTTTTCAAATAACAACGAAATCTCAACGAATCGAAATATAATTATTCCTCGCTTCCGAAAATCGGTCATGGAAAGTTCTTACCCTGTCCAAATTGCTGGTTTATGGAACACGCTTCTTTTTAGTATACAGGGGGCTGGCATGCACAACGCATTTAGATGACTTATTAGGGCACGTTTCCGGTATTCTTGAATGTACGCATACATGTTGTTACTGTCTTCGCGGTAATCTATCATTACGCTATATGCAGTCATATATTATTTTACTTTAGCTCTTCCTTCTGCTCCTTTTTTTTTATTTTTATTTTCTCTTACCTAAGTTAAGCTTTATTAGTTAACATGTTCAGTTTAACTTGGTATAGAGTTTAAGTTATTTCTAGCGGCAGATAATCATTATGTACAATTATAAGACTTTCAATCTTGTGTACTTTAACCCGAATAAATATATTATTATTATTATTATTATAATAATAATCAAATAATAGCCGCTTTGTTCTTGAGAAACTCTCTAGAGCTGTTAACTCATGGCGTAGTCGACCGTTTCCTTTATGCTTAATGGGAAGGTCAGTCATGATAAACTATTTGATTACCTCGTCCATCGTTCATCTGCTAAAGTCTGAGAGGTTTGTTGAAGGCTTCGTAGGTCTTCTTCAAGCAAAAGCGATAGACGCCTTTTGGTGCGGAAGACGATGGGTTGCTGAAAGCACGCTCTGTCTGCCAGTCAAGATAGGTGGATTAGGTCTCACCAACTTGGTTTTGAAAATCAAGATGTCTCCCAGTTCGTGCATTCCAACGAGTGTTTTGCCAGAGAGACACCTTAATTTCTCAACTGTGGGTGAAGGTACTGGGAGGGATCGGCATAGGGGAGTATTACTACCTGCTCTCTGTTCGACTACCCTATCCTCGTGACTGGCCGCAGGATCTAATCTCAACGATTTAGACCTGGGGCAGAACCAGGCCAGCATTTCACGTTAAGTGGTACACGCAATTCGCGTCGATTCCAATCAGGTTTAATCCTGAATTAATAGATTCAGTGTTCAGTAAAGCTCGAGGTTTTGAAGCTGACACGCATACACTGACAGTTCTCGGAGATATTATTGATATCTCTGGAAACTGTCGAATAAACACGAACACTCCACAACTACACGACCTGGCGGCTTCTGCGCGGGAGAGATTTCGCCAACTTGGGACCAGTGACCCTGGCACTAAGTTGGAAGATGCTTTCGTTCTGGACAGACCGCCACACACACCTTTCAGCACACTTACAACACGTGTCCTCCGTGACGTGCTTATGTCAATAAGACCTCCGGAGTATACAGGATACAACAGATGGCGAACACACCTCGGGGTGAATATGGGCGTGATGGGAGGGATAAATTGCAGAGTAGTCTACAATTATCCTTCTAGTTACAAAGATGCTGATGTAGCATTCAAATTGCTGCATCACAGTCTTATGCATCATAATCAGTTGTCACATATTGACCGGCGGGTTCAGAGGGTCTGCACAGTTTGTTCTGGTGAAGGCACCTTGTTTCACAGGTTCTTCACTTGTCCAGCTGTGCAGAGTCTGATGGAACTGGTGCGCGATATGTGTCAGTTGATCCACCCGAATTTCAGCATTACTAGGACATCGTTTCTATGGGGACCAAAGGTTTGTAGTCGGGTGAACTGTTTGATTAGCTTTGTGTTGACACTGGCCAAATCTACAATTCACTTGTACTACATGAGAGCCGGAGATGGGAATCAGAACACTGACCCAAAACACCACGCACAAGCACTTAAGCGCCACTTCGTTGACAGATTGAAGAGATGTTTACGTCTTGAATATCTGGCAACGAACGCAGACAAATTCAACTGCACATGGCAACCACTATCGTCGGTGCAGGACAGAGCTCTTGTCTTTCGCTGGTGATAGCAGGCCACAGCATTTGCAACACTAGTCCACGGGGCTTCTCCGCGCTTAGGAATCGTTGCACGTGCTGTGGGAAGGACAAGTACTCTGTTAGAGATGCTAAGCTGGGGGTATGATGAGGGCAGTTTGTAGAGGTCTATGATACTACAGGCTGCTCTCGCGGGACTCTATAACGGTATCGCGCAAATTTTTCTTTCGTTCGGCTATTTAGTTCTCAATTCAGTTTATGTTTCGGTGCTATATTTCAAAATTTTATGTTGAAAATTCGTTCGTTTAGATAATTATTTTTAAAATTTGGAACTTCTTGGAACTGCCACTTACCCAATTGTCAAAATTGGGACTATTAAATTTTTTGTCTATCTTTTAGATCCTTTTCAAAATTCTTGTATCTGTTTTTCAGTCTCTTTTGAGAATTTTGTGTCATTTTTAGTTAGCGTCTTTTTTTACAATTTGTAGAGCCTTTTGCCATCTATTTTTAACGAATTTTGAAAAGAGCCGAAGCGCCACAATATAAAGGGCCCATTTACATAAAAAAAAAAACAAATAATATTCTTTAAGCCAGTCGAGACCCGGCTTAAAGTGAATGTTAGTAAAATTTTCTTACGTTTTGGGGGTTTTTGGGGTGGGGATGATAACTCCTTGGGGTTTTCCAATTTGGGCCGTGTGTGATATGGATGTGGAGATTAGAGATTCTAGAGTCGTTATTCGAGCGTTGGGATTTGAGAGTCGAGAATAGAAAGTGTAAAGAGAGTATAGAATTTATGACTAAAAAGTAGAAAATAAAATATATTAAAAACACTTTTAATATAAATAATAACTTTCGTAAATAAATTTCACTAAAAAGTAAACAATAATTTTTTCTTTCTCACATAAGAAAAGTTTCGTTGTAAAATAAGAAATACTACAACTCAGATTAAATCTTAAAAGTTTCGACATCCATAGCTATAATCACAATTGTCTAACTGCAATTCAAGGCCAAACTTTTAAGATTTAAACTAAGCTGTAGCATTTCTTATTTTACAACAAAACTTTTCTTGTGAGAGAAGAGAAAGAGAAAATTATTGTTTACTTTTTAGTGTGATTTATTTACGAAAGTTATTATTGTGTTCTCTCTCCACTTCAATTCTCCGCGATGGTGAGGTGGCGCTTGGTTCGGGGGGTCCTGATCCCCCATGACCCTCCCCCTATATACGCACCAGTGTATGCGGCTCTATGGATTCATGTTTATTTTATACTTTTTAGGTATTTCTTCAACATGTCTGTTTATGGCATTTCAGTGTTATATACCTAGGTATGATTGACTTTTGCAATTCAAAAATGCTCATTAATTGTACAGCTTAAAAATGATAATAAGTTTGTAAAATTGTGAGAATTTATTAATAAAGTTTTTTACTAATCGAAACGTCTTCTAATGATCAAACAAGTATTTTGGAGACTTTGTGCATAAGATAAACAGTTATAAAAGTGTTTTTCAATTCAGATTCGTAAGCAAGTATACAGTCGGACTGTTTATTTTTGTAAAGAAGGACATACTTAAACCTCAATGACACCAAAAATAAACCGAAAATAGTCATTGAAAGCAGTGTCCAAGTTATCGTTGGAGTATTATTCTTGCTTCATGTAACTTGATATTTGGAATAACTCTGACCGAATCCTCGGTAATGACAGTACAACACTCTTCGATCAGGAAACTAATGGAGTGGGCATGGTGTATAAAATGTGTGTATAAAAGCGCAACCAAAAAGCCCCTTTAGGTGTGTATGAGGTAAATATGTACCTTGTTCACAGATTTTCTACTTTTCTTGTCAGATTTCAAAGCGGGAATTTGTAATTTTGGTACTTCTGATTATGTTCTTTTCCGTGAAAAATTTTGTGTGGAGTTTGACGCATTGACGTAGTAAGATATAGAAAGATTTTAAAATTGCCCAATTAACTTGAATTTTTTTTAATTATTTTACAGATTATCAATGCATATAAATATTAATTTTTTTTATCAGTTTATGCCAGAAAAAAAAAATTCCTATGAGTTCATTCAATGAGAACATACAGTGACGAGCAAAAGTGTCCGAATATATTGAACTTTTTTGTTTGTCACTATGCTGTAGCGTAATTATAAATGATATGAATACCAATGAAAAATTTATTGTATAAAGAATGTATGAGCTTATTTCAACAAAAAAAATTTATGCAACCTCACAAAATTGAGAAATAAAGCGTATAGCCTCATGCGGATAGTTTTGCACGCCACTATATTAAAACTCAATTCTTAAGTTCTTGGAAATATGCTCAGTAAATAACGCCCCCGCAGGCACCGCGTTGCGGCGGGGCGCAGCAATTTCAGGGGCGCCAAGTTGCTTCGAAATAATATAAATAAAAAAAATTAAAAAAGACCACGTTTTTCTAATAGACTAAAAAGAATAAAATAATTTTATGATGAATTTTAAAACACATACAACTAAAAACCTGGGGTACAAACACTTGTAAACAGTTGTATGTATCCTGTTTACGCCCCACGTCTTTAGTTGTATGTGTTTGGACAACGTTGTGAAAGAATTTGCTAACGCCAAAAACCGCCGTGGTTTGCTCAGTTAGTAATAAGTTTTACTCTAAAAGTAACTAATAATAATGTTTATACAATTTGTATCATATTCATGCATAAATAAATGAATAATTTTAACGCATCCAATTGCTAATTTTCAACTAATCCCAATCCCCCTTCATACACATATTAACCCTTCGTTTTCTTACGTTTTAATCATTAAAATGTTTTTTAATTGCAGTCTATTATTTTTAAAATTTTATCATTTTTACAACAAAAAATTACTTTATACAGTATTTATTAAACGTTTCACTTAAAAAAACTCTTACAAGTGAAATTTTTTACCAAAATGTTAATACGAAGGATCAAGATTGGCGAAAAATAGCAGGGCACTTTCAAAAATCTGCGGGGGGGCGCTCGTACTCTTCGTTACGCCACTGAATATGCTATGTCATTCATAACTGCTTCAGATTTTTAATGGGCTGCATTCTGTGGACAGTTTAGTTTGTGTTGAAAATTCATTGAAGTGAAGCTATTTTTAAGCAAAATGCGGGCAATAGCTCAAAACGTGCAAAATCGTGTTATTATTCTATTAAATAATGGTTACTCTACTCAGTTCGGAAAATCGCAAAAATATGTGCAGTATAAGTAAATCTTCGGAAAAATGCTGCAACAACATATACAATATCTAAAGGCGGAAGATCAACAAAACTATTAAATAGAGGCAGCAGGGAAATCGAGCGAATGTTGACTTCGGGCAGTTGTAGAACGCACGTCACAGGACAAATTGCAAGTCAGTGGATCATACGAAGGGCTTTAAAGAAAATCCGGCTTCTACCAGTCGAAAAGAAGAAAAAGCCGGTATTATCTTCGAAAAATATTGCGGCCCGAAAGGAGTTTGTTCAAACAAACGAAAATTGGACTTCGGAAGACTGGAAAAATGTATTTTTTACATACATATTTACATAGCAGTATTAACACAATTGAATTTTTCTAGGTAATTTGGTCAGATGAATCTAAAATTCACAGATTTTCATCAGACGGATGGTCATGGTATTGGACAAAGGATTCCAGCCAGCCGAACTTTCGTGGTGTCAAACAAGCTTTTAAACAAAGAGGGGGTTCAATCATGGTCGGGGGGTTGTTTTACCAAAAATGGTGTATGTCTCTTAATAAAAATTGACGGCATTATAAGAAAGGAACATTATTTAGATATTTTAAAGCAAAATTAGCCTGAAGCCGTAGGCAAGAGTGACGCCGTTAAGAAACAAGTCATCTTCCAAGAAGATGGGGCCCCGAACAGGCGCGTATCCAGACCTGCGTCCTAGGGGGGGGGGGGGGTCACTACTAAAATGTTCGAGGGGGAGGAAAAAGTCGAAAGAAGTCGCTTTTAAATTTCTTTTTTAATCATATTTACGTTTTATCACAAAATCCAATTTTCAGTTTGATTTGTAAAACCTATCGATAGTATTATCCACATCAATGTCGATCTCAGGGTGGACAGACATTAAGGACTCATATGGGAGTAGGAGTGCATGATATGTTACTGACTATTTGGAACTTAACTGATCTTGCTTTCTTCTGAAAAAAGTTATCAATAGCCTTATCAGTCTTCTGATTTCCACTTCCGTTACTATTTCTACCTCCATCGCTAACTAATGTAGCTAGTTTATTCTTCTCCTATAAATTAAAAGAAAACGTGAGGTTAAATTAAACAACCCTACTTGAATTAATACGAAAGTAAAAGCAAAGCAACGCCAACTACCACAGAGAGGAAAGCGAATTTTATTTTTATAGTTTTGCCGTAAAAATTTTGTATAAAAATTCGAAAGAAAAATTTTCAAGAAAATTTCCAACAACAAAATGTACGATAGCCAACGCTCAGAAATAGCTTTCGCGACCAAGACCAGCCAAGCCACCTGAATCAATATAACTCTTTGGAACCATGGTCGACCACCAGGGCCCAAATTCACTAACACGGAGATTTGTGGAGTTGTGAAGATGAGAGTTGACACTTAACTCTCCACTCGGAATTCTGTAACTCGAGGAACTTGTATTGAGAAGTACCAAACTGTTTTTTTCCATTCGACAAATCTCTCGACTGTGTTATTTGTGGAGAAGTAAGAAGAATATTTCCCAACTGAGAGTATTCGCTGCTTTTGTTGTGTTTTGTGAAGGTACCTAGGTCCGTAGGATTTTCAAATTAAATTATGGACTCACTGCATATCCTGGCTATGTTTATAAAAACAAATTATGGAAATCCATGCAATGCTTACAGAGAAATATTGATTTTGGTGTCTCAAGGTATCCGCTAAAAATTTTAAATCACGCGAAAATGGTTAATTTGGTCGTCTTGAGAGATGCTATAAAAATTTTAGACATGTACGTTAAAACTTGTATGTAGCATTAAATCGCATCTACATTTTGTCCCCTAATGCGGTATGTAATTAGGTTTTGAGTCCAGTAAATGGTTTTGGAGATAACTGCTGGCCGCTTTTTGGTACAAAAATGGACATATTTTCAACTTATCATTATGAAGAAATGATAAGTCCTGCAAATTCACTTTCCATGAGAAAAATGTTCACAACAGAGTACTAATAGATGTGATACATAGAATGGAAGAAATATATGCAAAATATAGGAACTGGGGTGTATATGACCCAAGTGCAAAAAATCCGTCTTTCGGCGGTAAAAAGTTAGATATGAACTTAAAATAATAAAAAAACTACACCACTACATTACTCTCTTCTCTATTTTTAATTTGATACTAAACATGACGTATTTTGGACAACCCCCAATGAGGGGTTGTACGACTTCATCCGCCAAACCTCCCCCCCCAATTTATCATATTTGTTTTTGTATTCTAGACCCTAAATCTGAATGAAAACCCCCAATGCTCGACGACCCTCCCACACAGAGTTATCCGTCCTTCAATATTGCGATACTTCCCACGTTTTCCCTAAGTACCAAAGTATATGTTAAAGAATCGCGAATGGAGAGTTAGGGAGTTTTAAACGGGGAAAACGAAAATTCTCATCTCCCAAACTTCCAAACTCTCAGAGTTGCAGATTCCGGCACCCAGTAGTGCATGAATAGTCTAAAGAAAAAATATCAAATATTTCTAAGAAAAGTGAATGCTTGTGCCCTTGTCCGAAAAAGTGAACCACCAGAATCAATCCACCATTTCGTTTGGACTGTTGTCGATGAACAGTTATTCATTATAGCTCTTAGCAACAATTTACAAGTATGTGTATTTCTAAGAAACTTTTAATGCTTCCCACGAACGTAAAACGTTTGAACAACTCAGGCTTGAATCAGTATCGCCATAGAAAATCAACGGGTGGCTAGACGTTGATTACATGGAACTAGGGTTCTACTGGAAGAACTCTAATTCAAAATTCGTTAAGTGTGTTTTTGTGCTTCTGTTGCGAGCTCCCCACCATGTTGTCCTGTTTTCGAATTTAAGTCGGAAAATCAGATAGGTAAAAAAAGGTTTATGATCGCTGACCAATTTCGTAGAAATAATAAGACCTTCAAATGTCGAAATTGTGTTCGTTTCGGTGCAACAAAAATATAAAAACATCATATTAACCGGGCAGCTAAGCATTGCATGCCTTTTTCTAAACAATCTAATAGTAAAATAAATGTGTAGTATGTATTCCATAATTACTTACCATCTTGTGATAGGTGTGATAAATGACTTTTCGACACTACATAAAACACAACAAAATTCTAAAAAAATCGTACACGTTTTAAAGACGAAGAGCTCCGAGCAAATGTCTATTATACCCACTCCAGAATCCACTATTACTATTCAAAAGAAGACAAACAAACGCCCAACCCAGCACTAGTTGTCGCCGCAGATTGGAAAAGTGCGTTATAGCACCAGCATTAAACGCTAGCGACAACTACACATTGTGTCCGTACCATACGAAAATCGTCCTGTTAAACTTTTAAAACTCACTCTACAGCTCAACATCACATTCAATTTATTGCGAAGGTGCGGTGGCGCTTTGGGGGAGGTCATGACCCCCGTGATCCTCCCCCTGTACACGCGGCTGGCCCTGAAACATACTGCTAAAATCGCGTCGGAATGGTTAAAAAATGAAAAGTATACGGTTTTAAAATGGCCCGCACAAAGTCCTGATATAAACCCCATAGAAAATTTATGGGGTTATGTCAAAAGAAAATTGTGAAATTATGTCGAGCTTTGGCAAAGCGTTCAGGATGAAGGGGAAAGCATACCTGGAAGCCTTATCGAAAACTTATATGAAAGTATGCCGAGACGAGTACAGCAACTAAAAAAATCCAAGAGTCTTTGGACGAAATATTAAAAAATTGCACCTGCAAAACTGTCCACATTGTGCTATTTGGTATATTTATAATATTTGTTTAATTTTGCAATGAATTTTTTCGAATAATTTTTTTGTTATAATAAGCTTAGACATTCATGAAATAAATATAAAGGGTTCTCCAATAAGAGGTGTTATTTTGATATTCAAAGAAAAATGCCATTTTTTGAGATAAATGATCAAATCTTTATATCATTATAAAGAGAAAGGTATGCCGTTAATAATGGAAAATAACATCAGCCAAATGACCACTACGACCACGCCTACAGGACCATATCCTTTTCATGAAATTTTCCATAACCAAATCGCAAAGTGGCTGCCCTATGTCCTCGATAGCCTCACGATTTCCATCTCTGAGGTCTTAAATCGACGCTGGGCTGTTGGCGTAGACCTTCTCTTTCACGTGGCCCCAAAGGAAGAAGTCGCAAGGTGTTAAGTCACAAGATCTCGGTGGCCAATTGTGATCACCTCTTCGAGAGATAACACGGTCCGGAAACTTTTCCCGTAAAAGATCAATGGTTTCGTTGCTTGTATGGCACGTAGCGCCGTCTTATTGAAAGTAAACGTTGTCCAGATCAATACCATCCAATTCCGGCCATAAAAAATCATTAATCATCTGTCGATAGCGCAATCCATTCACCGTAACTGTTGCTCCAGCCTCATTTTCGAAAAAGTAAGGTCCAATGACCCCGCGGGACCATAAACCGCACCAAACAGTCACACGTTGAGGATAGAGAGGCTTTTCAACAATAACTCTTGGGTTTTCCGAACCCCAGATGCGACAATTTTGATTGTTGACGAAGCCATCGAGGTGGAAATGGGCCTCATCACTCAAGATGAGTTTTCGATGGAATTCCGGATCATTTTCATGCATTTCAAGGACCCAATCAGCAAAGACTCGACGTTGTTGATGATCGGCTGGCTTGAGTTCTTGTGTTAACTGAACTTTATAAGCCTTAAGACCCAAATCTTTATGCAAAATACGGTGTAATGACGTTTGTGGAATGCCTAATTCCAAAGAACGACGAAGAATGGACAAACCTGGGTTTTCTTCAACACTTTCGGCTACAGCAGCAATATTCTCGGCTGTTCTTGAGCGACGTGCACGGGTTTTATTCTTCACATCACTAACTTGTCCCGACAGCTAAAATTTTTCTACCAATTTCTGTATTGCGGTCTGGCAAGGTGCTTCACGACGACGCAAAAATGTTCGAGTTTTACGAACCGTCTCTGCCACATTTTCACCATTTTTATAGTGAATTTTAATAATTTCAATGCGTTGTTGAATTATGTATCGTTCCATTTTTATTAATGGCGTAGTTTCTAATTGTCAATTGTCAAAAAATGACAGCTCCAAAAGTGACATCTACCGAAATAGCGGGTTAATTAAAATAACACCTCTTATTGGAAAACCCTTTAGTTTTACTTCTTATTCATTTTAATTAATTATGGCTTATGAACAATCGTAAATTTTGTTTGTTCTACGTGATAATGTAGGGTTGTAAGTATTTAAGTATTTAGTTATTGTCATATTTTATGTTAAAAATAAAATGGAGTTGGAACACAATATCAACACAATCCAATAAAGTATATGCTGAGTTAAGTGCAATTATATGGGAGTCAATAACTATCATATATTGACTTATACTCGATTTATCAGTTCCAATCACAATTATGAAAGGACATTTTCCTGCTGATTCTTGTAGATAATCCGCATTGGGTTTGTCAGGCTATAGTATAAGAATAATGTTTACATATATTTGACAATATATTACGTGTGATTCTGCATACCTTCTCAAAAATAACAAGTCTATAATAAGCGTTTTCATCTGAAAGCCTGCGGATTTTCTTCTTACCATTTGGAGCAGGAGGAAGGCCCTTAGAAGATTTAAAAATGAAAGCGTGGGTGTGTTCCAATCTTAAAGAAAAATATTATAGGTAAGTTTAAAGATTATGCTGGAAGAATTTATTTTGTACCATTTTTTCTCTCAGCTTCAGTATACAGAACTTTTTTTTCCAGAAATTTTATTAACGCTAAATATTAAACTTTGGAACTTATTTAAATAATTTTATTTCACTGTAACAGTTCAATTTTCTAAATTTTGTCTTCACACTCCGAAATCTGCACATTACTGTCACACAATTTGCAATCCCATGTAAAGGTATTAAAGCGACGCATATTACTTTATACTCATTTGGTATTACTTTAATATGAATTTTTATAAAATTCGTTGTAAGCTTACGGTATTTTTCAATTCTCCTGAAGGCGATAAGAAAGTGGTAGTATTTTATAGTCGTTTTTATTGAAGAGCATTGTATGCGTACTCTTTTTTATCCACAATAAGATAGAGTTTATATTTTTATCATATAGAATTTATACAAGGCTCTTATGCATTTAATTATTATAGGGTGTCCTTCGGATTTATATCAAATTCGTAAAAATAATTGCAATTGTTTTGTATACCTTTGTTTCATACTTTACAAATTAAAAGAATTTGTACGAAAATTTTTATAAAAGGTAGTTATAGATTAAAATATATTAAATTTAGTAATATATTTCTAACCGTGTTGATGAAATTTTTCTGAGTTATAAAAGAAAATAAATCGAAATGTCTACCTCGGTAGATGTTGGTAAAGCAAAGGTTAAAGGGTTCTCAAAGTCTGATATACATCAGGAGAACAAAATTTGTGCTACAGGAAATAGCAAATCGCTCAGTTCATTGTATAAATCAGATAAGGTAACTAGGTTGTTGTATGTATCACTACCGTATCGATGTATTTAAGCCTTTATTCTTTTCGTCGCCATCTATCATCCTGTAAAAGATGAACAACTCAAACTAAGACATCCTGTATACATATTTTAAAAGGTCAATATGCACTTTCCTCACCAAAACCATCATCTTTGGATCCATATTATTACCGAAGGTTATTTATTGTTCTAAAATTTTTCCAATAGAAATTCTTATCCTTAAGGAATTGATCTCAGAAATTTAGCGAGTTGCCATAATAAATAATTTCATGGGAAATTTTGTTTGAAAGCTTTGAAATTTTGATGAGTCTGAAGAACAAATGGATATACCTACAAGAATATATTGGGAGCTGGAATGGGCCATGGTAAATGGAATAATGCTATTCTTTAGAGCAAGCTATAATTATTAATTATACTAAAAGCTTTGTTGAATCTCTATAGATGATAATATAACAAAGTCGTCTAGTTCCAGGTTAATTAGCTTGGGTAGGTACACCTTCATATTTTAAACTTCCTTTCCTTTCATTTCATTATTTCAGACTAAAGTGAATACGAAAAATATCGGAAGTAAATGCAATACTAATTATAATTTAAATCAAGGAGCAAAAAAAAACTTTTAATAAGTAATCCTGGTCGACTGGCATTTTGCAAATGTGTTATTAATAGTATATTTTGTTTTGCCTGATGATGTAATGCTTGATGTTTTGTAATAAAATTTCATGCACGTATTATTTATCAGAAAATTGAAAAAAAAGCAACAAACCTTTACAATTTTTAAATATTAATCATCATCAGGAATAGGTGCGTGTATTGAAACTTATTTTTATTTTAAAATTATTTATTTATTATTCCAATGTCTTGTACGCAATGTACAGGGTGTTCCAGGAAAAGTATGCAATACTGAAACCCCTAAAAGATGAGGTGATTTGTAATCGAAAATGTCATATTAATTTTTTTTCGAATTCGTGTTATTTTCGAAATTACAGATTTTTTCGAAAATGAGGTCCTTGCAACGCTTTTTTGGCTGTAAATCAACTCGTTTTGCTTACT
This sequence comes from Dioctria rufipes, assembly GCA_963924295.1. NCBI lineage: Eukaryota > Metazoa > Arthropoda > Insecta > Diptera > Asilidae > Dioctria > Dioctria rufipes. The sequence continues at coordinate 204,458,399 of OZ002741.1, forward strand.
GAACCGCCATTTTGGTCTTGTTTTATTCGTATTACTACTGGCTTTCATTTACAATTACTAGCTTTCAAAAAAATTTCTAGATAAGTAAAAAATTAACGATATTACTTCAAAAATGTTCTTCTCTTCGAAAAATTATCTTTTTTGAGGGTCGAAAATCTTCTAAAGTAAACATATTAGCAAACTATTCCGTGCTCACAGAAAACATCCCTAATTGGTTACCTTTCAGACAAATACAACATTTTTAGCCTAGCTCAAGTACTCCCCGAGATACAGGATAAGATGTCTTGCAACATACCTCGCCCATACTTGAACGAAATTATTTTGAAATTCAAATTTTCTTTATAATGGTGGGATAATTTTAAAATATATCTTTAGAACTGTCGTTGCCAAATAAAATAATGTAAAGGAATATTGGTTTTTCCAAAACACGTGATCAAAATAAAAAATGTTATTATTTTAATGAAATTTACAATGCAGTGTCTAGCCTATAAGTATGATCTAAGTAATACTAATAACCACTAATTTAAAAATTGCTCAAATACTTGACCGTTGCACTGAATACATTTCCTGGCTCGCTTTATGATTGTCGTTGATATGCCTGCTCGTTGCATTTCTCGGCTTATACGGTTACCTGCTGCGATTATTCGATTAACTAAATCGTCGCGAGATAAGATCTCCCTTTCGTCTTGATAAACAAGATTTTTTAGGTGACCCCAAAAATAAAAATCCAAAGGTGTTAAGTCCGGTGATCGAGGAGGCCAAGGAATGTCGCTTCCACGTCCAATCCATTTGTTTGGAAACCGCCCATTTAAGTACTGCCTCACCCGTACCGCGTAGTGTGCTGGAGCATCGTCGTGTTGAAACCACATTCTGTGTGTGACGCTGAGAGGAAGGTCATCAATGATATTCTCCAAAGTTGTTTGGAGAAATTCTAAATAATTTTCGGTGTTTATATTGGAGGGAAATATTATAGGACCTTCTAATCGAGTCCAATTATTCCTTCCCAAACATTGACACTAAAGGACCCTTGAAATCTGGCTGGGTTTTCCTCTGCCCAGTAGTGCTTGTACTCGAGTGTAGTGGTACGGATGAAATCTTTCTTCATGCAAACGCCTCCAAACCTTGAATTACAAAAGTATCTTAAGCTTAATATAATTATAATTTAATTTAATAAATAATTAAGTAATAAAAACAAAATTTAGTAGTCCTACTTACATTTACAACAGGCTGACTAGTGCGTCTTGAAATTTCACGGATACTTATATTAGGATCGCTTCTTACCAAATATAATATAGTATCGTCTTCACCTCTGAGTCTAGCAGAGCTCAACTCGCGAAAAGACCCGCTCTCGCACAATTGACGGTGAAGTCTAGAAAATAATCCGCGGTACGGGGCCCGTCTTTGAGAATACCGACTATTATACTCCTTACCTATGCAAGATTATTTCTTCATCCGAAGATATGTGTAAGATTACGGCATTACACAAATACCATTATGTTTTGAGACGCGATTGATCTATTTATGGTGTGATACCTGAACTTAAAAGGCGGCTTATTTTGACTTCATTACGATAACGACAGATTAAAATTAATAGTGCAAAATATATTATTAATAGTCCTAAACATATATGTAATTATAAAGTAGGTTTCACTCGATTTTCTTGCTTCAGTGCTTAATTTTCCCACCATTATAAAAAAAATTTGAATTTCAAAATAATTTCGTTCAAGTATGGGCGAGGTATGTTGCTAGACCTCTTATCCTGTATCTCGGGGAGTACTTAAGCTAGGCTAAAAATGTTGTATTTGTCTGAAAGGTAACAAATTAGGGATGTTTTCTGTGGGCACGGAATAGTTTGCTAATATGGTTACTTTAGGAGATTTTCGACCCTCAAATAATTTTTCGAAGAGAAGAACATTTTTGAAGTAATATCGTTAATTTTTTACTTATCTAGAAATGAAAGCTAGTAATTATAAATGAAAGCCAGTAGTAATACGAATAAAACAAGACCAAAATGGCGGTTCAGTAAGCAAAACGAGCTGAGTTACAGCCAAAAAAGCATTGCAAGGACATCATTTTCGAAAAAATCTAAAATCCGCTGTAATTTCGAAAATAATACGAATTCGAAAAACATTAATATGACATTTTCGATTGCAAATCACCTCATCTTTTAGGGGTTTCAGTATTGCATACTTTTCCTGGAACACCCTGTACACGTGTTTACAATTCATCAGAAGAAACCAAGGCTATAAATTTTTTAGTATTTTTGTGCTCGTTAATATCAGCCAGTGCATGTATGTCTTTTGTATTACTTATATGTATGTATAAAGTATCCTAAATAAAGCGATTTATTTTTCATATTATAATAGCTGTGGTCGAGATAAGTAAAAATTCAATTTTTTAATATTGGATATGTGTTAATAAAATAACTGATATAATCCGAGTATTATATTATATGACAAGTTTTATTTATAGAAGGCTATTTACAGACTAAATTGACAAGATTTGCCAACTCTTAGCTAAGCGTTGTGGCTAAAGTCTACTTAAAAAGATGCTAAAAGTAGCTAAATTTCAAAAAAAGGGTAGTTAAAAAGTGGCTGAGAAATATCACATCATTTTCTTTAAAAATAAAATATATATGAATAGTGTCGGTTAGTGAAGCCGTTCTCAAGGTTTTTAAACTTTTCACTATTAACTCAAGCAGGGCCGGCTGTGGGTTTTGCGGGGCCTCGGGAAAATATTATATGCGGGGCCCCTTCCCAAAAAGTAAGAAATTATACATAAACATTATTTTATCACTTTATTTAATGTAATATTTATTTCTTCAATATATTCAATAATATACATACATAAACATAATATTTTTTATTCCTATTTCTTACAAACTTTTTTTACTGCTAATTCGTCGATAATATCATAATCATAATATCTGTTTGTTACCCCCTACTCTATTGACAACATAGCCACCCACTCTAACCTATCTTGTTGCATGGTTGTACTTTATCTTTGCAAATTTGTTTCAGGCAATCTAATGGAGTTTGTATTCTATTGAAGAATTTGTGACAAAAATTTTAACTCAGTATTTTCGCCATCTTGAAGAAATAAATGAATATCGTTGCAATATTTTTTTAATTCATCATCGTTTTTATTTTTTAAATTTTCAATGTTTTCTGAAAACTAAATACATCATTATAACGAGTATACTGTTCAAATCTTTCATCCAGAGCAACAAATAGCACAATCTACAATTTTTAAAAATAGTCCACTTTAAATAACTGTTTTGCATCGTTTCATTGTTTCCATATGTACACATTTTTGGTTTTTTGTAAATACGTTTCGTTTAAAATTCTGGTGATATATTTACACTACTATATATTTCACCACTACTAATTATCGCATCTTCAAACCCAGAATTTATGATCGACAGTTTGTTGAATTTTTGAAAGAAATTGAAAGTGATTTTTACGAAATTCCTTATTACACTGAAGTGCGATGGCTTAGCATCGGTAAAGTTTTGGACAGGTTTCAATATTTACTTGATGAAATAGTATCCTTCTTGTCGATAAAAGAAAAACTACATGATTTTCCTGAATTGTAAAATGAGGCATGGCTAAACGATATTAGATATTGTAAAATATTTGAATAAACTAAATATAAATCTACAAGGGAAAAACCAATTCGATTTCGATATGCACTCAAACGTCAAAGCATTTATGATAAAACTCAATTTATTTGCCGAAAACTTTAATAAGAAATTACTAAATCATTTCCCTTCATTACACACAACGACGAGAATCATTGAAAAATACCGATTTTCTTAAATATAGTGCAATAAAACAAGACCTGCATTCTGAATTCCAAAGAAGATTTCAAGATTTCAAAGCTATTGAAAAACCTTTATCATTAATTAGTAAACCTTTCAATTTTGACGTGCAAGAAGCTTCTGTTGAAATTCAACTAGAACTAATTGACTTACAGTCAAATAATTTACTAAAAGAAAATTTTCACTCAAACGAGTTGAGTGTTTTCTTTGGTGCTTTGAATACAGAACATTTCAAATATTTTTTGAACTATGTTCAAAAATACCTAGTTTTTTTTGGTTCAATACATATTTGTGAAAGAACTTTTTCGTTAATGATTTCCAAGAAAAATAAATATCGATCACAAATTACTGACGAAAATCTACACTCGGTATTAAGGATTGCTACAAGTGATTTGGATACAAATTTTGAAGAAATAATATCGAATGAACATTCGAGATTTCACATTTCGCATTAACTAAAACTATTCTATTTTAACGTTTGATGTTTGTCTTTTCTTTTTATAATTCTATTTACTATTATATTTACAAAATGTAATATAAAAATGTAATAACTATTTATTTATTTATTTCGAAAAGTTAGAAGATATTACACAGACAGAATCCAATAACGCAATACCTTAGAGTAGTTAATACAGTAAATCATAATAATAAAAAAATATAAAAAGAAGAAAAATAGTAAAATAATCTAAGACTACAAAATGAGAACCGAAGCCAAAAATAATATAAAATAATATAATAGACAAAAATTAAAATTATAGTGAAATAAAATAAGCTAGAATTGGAAAAACTAAAAAGGAAAATACAAAATATTACAAAAATTCATATAAAAATAAACTATATACAAAAGAGAAGGAAATCCAGAAAAAAAAACAAAAAAAAAAATAAATGTAGAAAAAAACAAAAACAAACAAATGATAAACTAAAATTTTAAAACTACTAAAAATTCATATAATACAAATTATACAAGAAAATGAAAAAAATTAGAAATTTAAAGCAAAGCAATGAAGGCCAGAGGAAACGACAAATATTAATTTGAAGAACCATTAACATACTAAGAATCTGGAAATTGTTTTATCTCCGCTATAACTGATTTTTTAAATGTCAGAAGGTCAGAACAAAAGACATCAGTATTGCTAAAATTAGAATTAAAAATTTTCTGCATTCTTACCAAAGGTGACTTAAGTCGGAGGTTGGTTCTACAAAAGGGGATTCTAAACGGAACTTGGAGTCTTGAGTATCTCGTTGGGATATTTATGCATACTTTGAAAAGTAAATCGGGACAAAGCACGTAGCCACTTAGAAGTTTATACAAAAATAAGCAGTCTAGATACATGCGACGGTGCTCTAAAGATGGGAGATTAATAAGAGATAATCTTTGAGTATACGCCATCTCGTTGATGTTTAATTTAAACAACAGGATCCTGGTAAACTTTCTCTGGACAGATTCAACTTGACTATTGTAGCATGAATAGAAGGGGCTCCAAATTTGACAAGCATATTCAAGAGTGCTTCTCACCAATGAAGTAAAAAGACAGATGAAAGCAGCATTGCCTTTGAAGGATCTATACACTCGGAAAATGAAGCCCAGCATGCGATAAGCTTTATTAGTAATAAGGTTTACATGAGAAGCGAAAAGTAGTTTATGATCAAAGGTAACCCCTAAATCCTTTATTTCATTTATACGTGAAATCGAGATATTATTAATTTTGTAGTTGAAGTAGATTGTATCACGCTTTCTAGAAAACGTTATAGTTTTACATTTATCGATATTGAGGTCAAGATAATTTTCTCTACACCAATCTTCAAGCTTAACAATATCATATTGAAGGCATTTACAATCGTTTGCATCATAAATTACCCTAAAAAATTTTGCGTCGTCAGCATAAAGCAAAGAAGGCGATGTAATATCTATTGGTAAGTCATTTATATAAATTAGAAATATGAAAGGTCCGAGTATTGTACCCTGAGGGACGCCCGATGTTTGTTCAAAAGGGTCTGATTGGGAGCCATTGAAAACCACTACACTGTTTCTCTCGTCTAGATATGACAGAAACCAAAGAACAGTGTCGATGTTGAAACCAATTTTCAGCATCTTTAAAAGACATTGTTGGTGACGAATCTTGTCAAACGCTTTCGAAAAATCAGTGTGAATGGAGTCCACTTGCTTGCTTTCATCAAGAGCGATGGTGTCCGTAAATAGGGTTAAGTTAGTAATTGTAGAACGTCCAGGAAGGAAACCATGTTGCTGATCACATATATAAGGTAAAGTTTGATTAAGTAGTTGATTGTAGACAAGTCTTTCAAAAATTAAAGCCAATGCATTTGAAATAGATATAGGACGATAATTTGTAACTAATCTCGGATCACCTGACCTAAAAATTGGAGTAACAAATCCGCGTTTTAGCTCTAACGGAAATATTTTATGTGTAATGGATAGATTCATTAGAGTACTTAGAGGATTTGCTAAGCTATTAGAGCATCTCTTATATATAATGTTTGGAATTCCATCAGGGCCTGGATTTTTATCACAATTTAGTTTATCTAGTACATTATGCACCTCTTCAGATGAGATAATGTTTACGCTAATATTAGGTGAGTTATTGTAATTTTGAAGGACTAAAAATCGAAGTTAGATTCCCTCTCAGAAAAAACCGACACGAAGTATTCGGTAAATAAATTACTAATATGTTTAGGAGAAGATGCGGTGACATCGTTATATACCATCTCTTTTGAGACCGTATTCGAGCTCTTGATATTTTTGCTAAAGGCCCAGAAGGCTGATCAAAATGAAACAATTTGTATCGTTAAGATATAAATAAACATCAAAATAAAATCTTTCATTAACTGATTTATTTAATGATTAATTTAATATAATAGATCATATTTCTTTAAATATTACGTGACATATTTTACTGGGCATAAATTGTTCGCATATACACCTAAGTAAGACAATTTATTATTACTATTATCTTTTATTAACTGTCAAATTTTTCTGTCCAAATGCTTTAAAATGATACTTATAGTATTTTTGTCAAAAAAATTTCTTGGACAGGGAAACTTCATCCAAAACATTCGCGTATGCACAGCGTACGCGGTATAGTCCTCCGGCCCGGGAGACATTTTGAAAATTTCATTTTGGCCCGCGCTTAAAAGTATTTGCCCACCCCTGTTTCATGTGTGCCGTAGTCGGCCGCCAGAAATGCATACAAATTCTAATACAAAAATGCCCAGTTAATTTCTAAGAAAAACTTGAGGGCTTCTCTACATAAGGCCGAGACATTATAGATTTTATATCGGAGCGTGGCACTCGCATCCATTACATAGCCTATCCAATCAAAGAAGGTTTGTTGGGTGTTGAGTTTCAGATATTCAATTATATGTAAAAAAATTGAGTTCTATAGACAGGCTATACCATATGCCTGCAGCATTATTGTATTATAGAGTCTTTGGTATAATACTATCCGCTTTACGTGTGCTGATTTCGACTGAGGAGAGCGGAGTGGTGTATATGCGCAACGCGAAAATTGCTCTTTCACTTTACGCATCAGCTGCAGGAGACAAGGAGGCAGCAGGTGACATGTCATGCACAGCCATGTACAGCCATGTAAAGAAACAACCTTAACGAGCGAGATGTTAATGCAGGGAAAGACCTACGTTAACATCTTACTTGTAAAAAACGTTGGATTTGGTGTCAAAAAATTGCACTAGCTACTAAGATTTGTTAGAAATATGAAAGCGCGGGGCCTCGGGAAAAATCCCCGAATTCCCGACCTCTGAGCCGGCCCTCAAGGATAGTCTGGCATTGTTTATAAACTCTTAAAAATTTATGGTGGAGGAATAAAGTTATCCTCATATGGGTATCGGGATGTGAGGGCTATAAATGTAATGGAATTGCTGACGGCTTGCGATGTTTTGGACGTCCAATACAAACCTTTTCTGCGCACTTATCATCATGGTTGTATGAAAGGTAAATCTAGTACTAGGAATTTGTTACAGTTTACTAATTTTTGCATTTCTGCTATTGAAAGCAAGTGGATTGCAGTTTTACAGATTTCAACAAAGCTTTCAAACACAAAATTGTAATCCACCTAAGTTGAATGTGTTGGTTTTCCTATTGTTTATGAGGAAATAGATAATACATCTGTCGTTCAATAAGGCAGCCATCTTCTAACACTCATGTTTTTAAATTGACATCAATATTATGATGACTATCAATCTCTGATTCTGACTTATTCAAAAATACTTTGATATGCTGACGATACCATAATTTTGCAGATTGTGTCTAATGAAAATGAGTGTGGAATTTTGAAGTTGGACTTGTACAGTTTTCATGAATGGCGCTTAATATCAGTAAATTTACTGCTATATCTTTTTTTCGTAGAACGGATTTAGACTTAATTATATTTTAGACGAATGTTTATTAACTAGACTTGACAAAACCGTGGATGTGAGTGTCTTCCTTAGATAATACTCGTGTTTTCTTCGAGGATCACATTAATTCAATCGTTGCCAGGGCTAATGCTACTCTGGATTTTGTAAATAGATGATCAAAGGAGTTTAATGATTCGTTCATAATGAAGGTTTTTACTGCTCATTCGTATGCACATCTTGGAATATGCCAGTGCGGTTTGGTCTCCTTTTTATGTCGCCTACGTAAATTGATGCGTGAACTTCATTGGGATAATCATGTTATTCTACCTCCACATATAGACAGACCTAAATTTTTTCCATTGGATTCTATCGAGAATAGACGACAAACTTCCAGATTTTTTTTTTTTTTTCATTTATATACACGGAGCGATAAACTCCTCTGAGCTCTTAAATACTTTTAATATATTTGTTCCCATATGCTCCTTGAGGAACTACGACTTTTTCTTTGTTCCTCAGCATAGTACTAACTATGGCATGCACAAACCGACTTAATCAATATCTCGTCTCTTTAACCAAAATTTTGTTTTCATGATTTTCATCATTCAAAAAGTCAAATAAAAGGACAGCTCAGAAGGTTACTTTTGTTTTTCATTATTATTGTTATGTATACTTTTTGTAAACTCAACAATTAGATTGTAACGAAGTTACATAAATCTAAGCTAGACGCAGGCACATTCGAATTTTCTAGCGGCAGCCAGGCATACAAGGCAAGTATGTATACCGCAACAGAGAAGCCAGCCACTGACAGAAGAACACGCTGTTGATTAACAACCCAGTAGTGACCCGTGCTGGTGGTATGATACCGGCAGTAAGCGTGAATTACAATTACGACTGATCTGTCGACTTCGACTTTGCCCAAATGGTAAATGCATGTGGTAAGATACAATTGCAACTTTGACTTCGACTGTGACTGCGACTGAAACTAAACTTTGCTTAAAGTGCAAAGTTGGTGTTGACTGCGACCAAATTCAGTTCAATCACAGAAGTCGGGACTTCTGGTTCGTTCAAGCAGTTGAAGCTTTAATTTAATTACAAATTTCACCTCCGCGTCGACTTCAGCTTAAAATCAAGTCGTAGTTGACACATCAGTCGGAATTGTAATTCACGCTTAAGCATTTGGTACACGGCACTAGCAGCCAAAATGTCTGTAAATAGCCGGCCGCCAGTAGTGAAATCGCTCAGTTGATCACCGAGCGTTCAAGCGGACACAAGTCAAAATTAAACCCATTAATCACGCAAATAATCCGACATTGGAAAGTTAACTCAACAAAAGTCATAAAAGTTGACTCCCCACCAGTGGACTACCAGTCGATTGGCTATAAAAGTCAGCTGGACCTGATAGATTGGTCAGTTGCTTCCCAGCAGTTTGATCTAACATATCGCCCGTCCAGTCCTATACGCAAGTCGTTTTGGCTAATTCAACCGCAAGCGCACGTATATAGTGTTGGCTCGAGAATTAGCAAGCGCGCGAATATATTCTGTTCCCGTACTGTCGTCAAAGAATAAATAACTAATAAAATAAGTAAAAAACGAGTTTTCAAATAAAACTGAGGCCAAGCCGCATGCAAAAGTAGAAAATAAACTTTTCTTCAAACACAGAGGTGGACTCAGATTCTTTGATTGGGACATTTCTCTTGAATATTCCTTCTCTTCATGAATTAAATCACTTATTACCTCTGATTGATCATACTGAAATATATCGGTGATTGTCAGCGAATAAAATCTGAGTCCAACTCTGTGTGTGAAGAAAAGTTTATTTTCTACTTTTTCATACGGCTTGGCCTCAGTTTTGTTTGAAAACTCGTTTTTTACTTATTCTATTTTCTGCCTTTTTCACGTTAACTAAATTGTTATTACGTGCTGCATGGAGATATTTTAAAACAATTTTATGACGGCTGAAAGACACTGATTTACCAGTTTTTCAAAAAATTTATTCGAGTATCAAATCGTTGTAGTACTGTAACGGTTTTCTGAAATTCAAATTATGTTTTAAACATCGACTTTTAGCTGTATTCCAACTTGATCCCATATAACATGAATTTTCACGATTTTCCATGTTTTCCACAGACTTTTCCTATTACTATGAAATTTTGTTAAAAATTTACATGAATTTTCCTCGGTTTTTCATGCAAGTTTTCATGATCGTTGAAGAGAAAGTATTGATGCCAGTAGGACGAAAAAAAAAAATGATTCCGCATAGCTTATAAAACTGTTTTTGTCGGAAAATTTTCCAGAAAAATTAGAAAATTCTGCATTTTTCCTGAAACAGATTTATCACTAATCATATCGATGAAAAATTTTCCGAAGATTTTTTCGCTTTTCCGAGATTTTCCATGGAGTTTTCCAAAAAAGCAACTTTATGCAACTCATTTCGCTCTACAACTTTGTATTAGGTTGCAAAACGCTCAAACGCTTCCTTGGTCGGAAAAAGTCCGGAAAAGCGTTTTACATGAATTTTCCTCGATTTTTTCTGCAAGGTTTCACCATTGTCGGAGAGAAAGTAATGATGCCAATTGATAGGGAACTTGATCCTGCATAATTTAGAAAACTTTTTACCGGAAAGTTTTTCGGAAAAGTCGGAAAATTCCGGAAAGTTTTTTCGGAAAACTCTGCATTTTTCCTGAAACGGATTTATCACTAATCAAATTTGTACCAAGTTTTCAAATGATTTTCCGGGTTTTCCATGGAAATTTCCGGTTCAAAATTTGATAGATTCAATTGTCACGTGACATGAATCTGTGTGCCAAATTTCAGCTTGCTGTGATGACGAAAAGTGGGTCTACGAGAGTGTCGAAAATAGTAAAAAAGAAATATACAGACAGACAAGTAAAAAAGCTAGAATTGGTCTAAGACCAATTCTTATGATACCCTAGAATCTAGATGAATGCCCGTATTAAATTTCGTATGGTCACCGATCTATGCAAGTATTGATTTTGAAGTTGTTTTTCGCATATATTTCTAGAACAGTTTGTCGCACAGAAAAAATGGTAATAACCAATTTTATAGGATTTCGTATTCTGCAGAAGTTCTTAGTACAATAAAAATGTCTTGGACTGATCGTTTTCAAAGTATACGTAAAAAACCGGAATTTTTATATGGCAACACCAAGGAGTTGCCCGATTTAGTCCATTTTTGACATTTTATTTGCTAATGTAGTAGAAACATCATGTACGAAATTTCAGCTCTCTACGTCGATGCATTCTCAGGCAGTGTCCAAATATATAGCGGAAAACGAAATTTTTATATGGCCACCCCACGAAGGAGTTGCCCGATTTGTCTCATTTTCGAACTTAATTTTACTTTTATTTTTAAAGTCCGTGTACAAAACTTCAGCTCTTTAAGTATACGCGTTCTCGAGTTAACGTGCGCAAAGACGGACAGACGGACGGGCGGACGGACTAACAGACGGACGGACGGACGGACAGACGGACGGACGGACATGCAAAAATCGAAATAACTTTTAATATTATGAATGGGTGTCCAATCCATTTTGCTCAACCATCATTATACCCTATGATTTCATCTAGGGTATAAAAAGGGACACGGTAGAGTGTTCCGATTGTTTTTCATTTCAATACACACGGCGAGAAAAGGAAGGTGAAAAGATAAAAAAATAATAAAAAAAAACCAAACCCTCTTTGAACATTTTACGAATAAAACATAAAATGTGAAAGCAAAGATTACATGCAACGAAATGGAATGGCAAATGTTTCATTTTCGTAAATAAATGAGAAGGGGCGGAGTTTTCACGTTTTACTCTCAAAAAATGCTCCCGCGCATTTGCGAAAACCGGTTTTCTGTGAAATTTTATGATAAATATCCAATGTTTTTTATAGCATACAGGGGCGGATTTGATCACTTGGCCGCCCTTGGCCTATGGAAGATTGCCGCCCCCCTACTCCCTGTAAAACACGAAAAATTGAATGATCTATATCCAGTGAAGGGACCCCAGGCTAGAATTAGCGGAGTAGGCTGCCTCATAAATCGGAGTAGATTTGAAAAAAATGGAGTAGAATTAAAAATAACACTTTCCATCGAATTATTTTATTTATTTACTAAAAAGAAAATATTCCCACCAAGTTTTGCCGCCCCCTAAATCTGCCGCCCTAGGCCCGGGCCTACTCGGCCTATAGGGAAATCCGCCCCTGATAGCATAGCCAATGTTTGTTGGTGTAATTTCTATACAATTTGAGCAGCACTTGCTTCTGTTTACATTCGGTTTGCTGTGAAGTGAAGAGATTAAGTGGAAGAAATTCTTTCTGGGTTCTCTGATATTTTCGGGAAAAATGAGAATTTCATTTGAGAGGAATTTTACATTTCCTTTCAGCATTTGGGTCAAAGCGAAATTTATCTTTTTCTTAAAAATGGGAAGTAGTGTGACCCGATTTACATTATTATGAATAGGTTGAAAGGATTTTGAGGGATTTAATAAGATTTTGTCGTTTCTGTAATCCTACGTTCTCTCGATTTTTGTTTTTAACTCGTTGTCTAGTGCATAGACAAGTTCTTTTCCCCCATTCATGCAAAAGACGAAAGTATATGACATTACCTGTTTCGGTCTAAAAACACGAAAATTTTCCAATTTTGTTCCCCTCTGTCTCTACTTATCCTTATTTATACTTTGCTCTCGTGTTGACTACTCTGACGACAAAGCGCAATTTAATCGTGTTGGTCAGAAGAGTAGTAAGCGCAGGGCCTGAGAGAGGATATGGGGGCCCGGCCAACCACAAAAAAAACCTCCGTCTTAAAGTCATAAATAAAACATAAAAAAAGTTTTTTTTTGTTTTTTTTTAACATTTATGAATTTTATTTAAATAAATCTTTAAACCTTATTTGAAGTAAACATTTTTTAAATATATTAGTGCTAAATGTAAGTCGGTACTGTAAATGCCTTAATAACTGAGAGTGAAAGGAAATAAATTACTTTAAAAATGCCTTTCGAGCTTATTTTTGAGAATTCTTTTATAATCGTTGAAAAGTTCATTATCTGCCCAATGCCAGAATGTATATGAAGCATTGATAATCCATTTAACCTTTCTTGAGACATTCCTGATCTGTTAAAATTCTTCACTCTACTTAAAATGCTAGAGCTCCTTTCTGCGCTAGCAACGAAAGTTGGCAGTGCTACAAACAAATTTGGAAACAATTCAATTAAATTTGTTTCTAGTATGCTCTGTAGCTAATTTACTGGGGTTAACTCTGAATTAAGTTGTAATATGTACATTGAGGTTTTTATTTCCTCCTCATTTAAATCGGATTTTAAGTAAATTACAGACTTCATGCAAGGATTCAAAACGCCTTGTTAATCCATATATAATCGAATCAATAATATAAAAGAAAACGTTTGTTCTATAATGCTTTTCGGCGTCGAATTGTGTTTTAATACTGCGTGTTATTTGAAACTCTGGCAGAATTTTTGAATTTTCTGTAATCTCTCTTGACTTTGAAAGTATTGTGTTCCATTCTTCACGTACTTCCTGAATTTTTAAAATAATATTATCGATAATCTTCAGCTTTTTGCTATGCAAAATTTTTATGGTACTTTGCTGTGCAAAAATTTAGTTATTTTAAAAATTATGAAAAAATTTATTTTTATTTCAGTTGCATTTACCATGGATTTAGGGGGCCCTCCATGGGCTTGGGGCCCGTGCCATATGGCCCTCATGCCCCCCCCCCCCCCCTCTATCTGGCCATGAGTAAGCGCACGGTCCTATCCCGCACCAGTGCTGCCGTTTGTACTCCGATCGGAGTATTTGTATTCCGGCATCTAATAGCGTACTCTGGTACTACTCCTTTTATAAAAATACTCCGTTTTTGGTATTAAGGAGACTATTTCATTTTTTTGAACTCCTGTATTTGTTAGCAATCCAAGTTCATTCAAAAGTTTTTATTCACGTAAGATTGAGTAATTATGCATGGTACATATAGTACAGGTTGAATTTGAAAGGATGGTGTTGTAGTTGTACTACGTTGTAATATACCAAGTTCAATCATATCAGAACAATTCTCTTATTGAAAAGAAGAAGAGAATAAAATAATTTCAAATGTGAAATGTCATTCGTTTCTCTGGCTTGGCTTGTGTAATATTTTGCTATTGTATTGGCTGTCACTGCAGTGACCTAGTTGTGAAAAGGTCTGTTCGCGTACTAGCTTGAAAGTACAAACTTGTAAAAGTTTTTGCAAGTTTTTACTCGATGACGTTCGCTTACTCGAAAATTGAGAGAGAAATTGTTTACGTCACTTTTCCCCTCCGTGTAGATTATTACTTGATTTAGCTCGAGAAAAATCGTCGACAGATCGTCACCGGTTTTCAGTTATTTTTCAAGTTTTTAGTTTTAAGAAAATGGAAAAACCTGTTACTCCTCCTCCAGTAGAAGTAGAAAGTTCTCCAAAAACATTTCAACGTATTCAAAGTGGTAAATTAAATTTGTTTATTGAACTACATATGTGCTAGGAAAATTTCAAGTCGTTATTACAGATCCCGAATATATGCAAGTTTTTACTCGAAGCCGTTCGCGTACTTTGTGAGTGTTACTCTCAATTTCTCTCTTTATCATACATTTTGACTTTTTCATGTTTTTACTTGAAAAAGTACGCGAACAGACCTAATATGTATACGCTCCCTCGAAGAACATAGAATTGTGGAATTTAATTTAAAGCTTTAATTTTAATCGCTACTTTTCTTTCTCACAAAATTTAAGTTTGCCTTAAGATCGCGTTCATATCCAAATCCGCTGATCATTTTCCATGGGTATGGGGAATTAATTCATAAAAAAACTACTTCAAAAACAAGAGTTACAAGAAATAAAAAAAACAATGCCATAATTTTTATATTATCTAATGGAAAGAAATATTACATCGTATAAATTTTGAGGAAACAGCACTAAAAGCAGTTGAGGGAATGGATCCAATTTGAATAACTCCAAGTTTAATACCTTTAATCACACTCCCCCCCCCCCCCCACTTATTGATAGAAATAATATCGACGTGTTAGATGGAGAATAGCGTCTTGTGTAAATATAGGAACTTGTACCAAAGTTACTGTTATTTCAAGAATACTGGAACCCGATTTTCAATGTAAAAATGCCTTAGGTGAAAAATATTTCCCGATTTAGTAAAATTTATTAGTTGCTTTATGTGCCTTCCACATGCTCCGCAAGTGTGGAAAGTAGTTTTTCGCCGGTCAATCTTATTAAAACTAAAACCAAAAATTCTCCTGACGTATAAACTGTAAATTCCATAATCGTTGTAGCAAAAATCATTATTTATATTATAAGAAAAACAAGTACAAAACCTAGAATTGATCTTAGACCAATTATTACGACACTTTAGAAGAATGCCCGTAGGTAATTACGTATAGTCGCCTCTGTGTGCAAGTTTGATTTTTGAAGTGGTTTTTCACATATATTTCTAGAACAGTTCGTCGGACAGTAAAAATGATTATGTATATCGAATTTTATAGGATTTTATGTTCTGAAGAGCTTTTCAGTACGATAAAAACGTTTTCACAATATATGTAAAAAACTACAATGTTCGTATGAAAAAATCAAGAAGGGGCTCCCCGATTTAGTCGTATATTAAAAGCTGCATTAACTATTTTTATGAAAACGCCGTGAACAAAATATTAGCTCTTTCCGCTCTGACGCGTTTTCGGACAGTGTCCAAATATATTGTGAAAAACGAAATTTTTGTATAGCAACCCTACGAAGAAGTTACCCGATTTGCCTTAAATCATGTTTTTTTTTTTTGCCTTAAATCATGTTTCCATGAGAATAGACAAATAGATAGACGGCCGGACGGATGGACAGACGGATAGAAGGAAATGCAAAAACCAAAATAATTGTTAATATTATGAGTGCGTATCTGATCCATTTTGCTCTACCAGCATTAGTTCTGTGCGTTACAAAAGAATGACCAAATTAGTATACCCTCTGGCATTTCATAACCTAGGGTTGAAAAACGTGCCACAACATTGATAACGGGATGTCCATAATAATAGTAAATAAGTAGCGGGCAGCATGCAAAAATAGTAATGCCAACCGAGAAGTTTTTATTGTACAAAGTTTGTCATTTATGTACTTGAAGAAAAGTAGAATGTCTCAAATCAGAGTATTGGGGCGAAATGGGTTAATGTTTTCGTAGATGTTCGTTGGAAAAAATAATTTTTTTTTTATAAATATAACGTTTCACCTACATCAATTGAGGTTTATATGCTGTTCTCTGTTGAGGAGTTCTATTATCCATGTCCGAGGAAGGTCTTCATCAGATCTTGATCAAATTTTGAAAGTGAATTTGTTTAGAAATTTCGGAAATATGAGGTAACATCCATAAAAAGAAATCAGACGAACGGATAGCCTCCCCTTCTCGAAGTCGGTTAAAAAAGGAGATCAATGATTGTAATAAGTTTTACTAGATCCTTGAAGATGTCATAAAAAAAGAAGAATCCGAGAAATTAAAATATTCTTCAGCTATGGAAGATATTAAATACGTTCGACGAAAAAAGGCAAAAAAAGTCCGTATTTCACCACTAACATTTTTTTTAGAGTTTTATCATTTTCAATTTATTATGTATTGTTTTGTTTTTGTTATTTTCTAGCATAGTTTGTTTATGCGAGTGTTTTTATTTATTTTCCGAAAAAAAAAACACCAAGAAATTTTCTTACATGGTACTTTGCCACTGATAATAAAACAAATAAATTTTCATAAAATTTTAATTTGAAAATTATTTACATTAAGAAAAATTATAGAATTTTAATTTAATATGATCAGTTTTAATTAGTCGTGTACTCCATTTCTTTCCAAAAATACTCCGCTTTGGCAGCAAACGATATTACTATTGAACATTTCCAAACGACAGCATTGTCCCGCACCCATGGCCATGTAGTTATAAGCAAGGATAAATCAGTGAGTGAATATGGACTAAGTAGTGTGAATTAGTTAGAATAAGAGCCGCCCGAACGATTTTTGAAGAAGTTCTAAATCAATAAATAAATATAAATAGTAGAAAAATATCATAGAAATTCAAGTACCACCCAAAACACTACCGCTGCACGAAATACAACAAGAACTATAATTTTCACCAAGAATGGCTCAAAATTACTAGGAAAAATTAATTAATTTCCAGAAGTAACACAAGAAGGACAAGAGTACTGTATAAAACCTGAACGACTCGATCCTGTAAATAGCTAGTTGGTGCCTATGTACATTTATTCATGAAAAAGTGGTTAAATCGGATGTAAAATTTTTGTTTTCGGGTTTAACATTTCATAATTCATTATTCATGAAAAAAGTTCACAAGGAGATCTAAAAGTTATAAGGTTTTCCATCAGGCTGGTATACACCATATTTCATGTGTTTGTACTAAAGTTCGTCATTCAAATTAATTTATTTTCTGAAGTTTTTTCGAAATAGGTACATGGAATTTGTCATTATACCTACTACTGCCATGAGGTGGTGCTATTCTTTCGTTTAATTTGAAATATTTTCAACAGCAGTAAAATCCATTCATTTAATCTTAATTATAACTTAGATTTTGTCGTACAGTTTAAATTTGATCCTATATATATATGGATGTGTACATGTACAGTGCAAACTAAAACCTGAATACTGCATTAGGTTTTTCCGGTTTTATGTAGATCCCAGTAATGACAGAAAAGTTCTAAGTACTTTTGCAATCAACATCTTTTGTAATAAAATAATACTTAAAATCGTGCAAATTTTCATGTTGTATGCATATTGTTAGTCGTACACATTCCTATACATACATATGTGTATTAGTGTTGTTGCATTATTCAAAACACCAAAGCAAATAAAATTCAAGAGAATGTCAAAAGCACTCATAAAGCTTTAGATGCACAGGAACATTGCCATGGTTCACAGAAAATTCAATTTTCCTAAATAATTGAAATATTTTAAAAGTGCATCTTTTCAAAGGAGATTGCTTCTTTGTTAGTAAGCCAACTGACATGGGTAGATATATTTTTATATAGGTAGTGTAGTAGTGTAGGGATGTTATACGCGGCGTTAGGAGCATTCAAATTCTTGATTGTTTTACAAGAAGAAAAATATGTATATGAATTGAAAATCCTTTTACTTAATGAAGCGAAAAGTTGTAGCACATAAAGGACATTCAAATTATAAATAATCACATAAGGAGGGCTGTATACTGGTGTGTTATAAATGAGGTGTTATACTTATAAGTATATTGTAGCAAATTTTCTCCTCTACTTCCAATATAGCAAATTTTCTCCTCTACTATCTCTTCTGATTCTATCCTGGAATGCAGGCAGGCCCTGCGTACTTATTCAGGAACGTTCGCGAGTTTTCCCCCGTGGTGTTTGGAGTCGACTTACTGCATGGCTCAGCCATTGCCAGCGTCGACCCAGCCGGAAAGAAAAGGAAATTGGACGTCTCCTTTAGTTTCCTCAATATCGTGTAAAATTAGTTATTACAGCAAATAGTTCCATATCGACGTCTGATTACAATATTGGGAATTTAAAATGAAATGCTCAGTTCTTTAGTACTTTGGATTAATTTATAATCAACGTAGGATTACAATTCAGAACCTCAGTCCCCGTTAAAACTTGCTTATTCCTGATTCGCGCTTTGTTTTTCCATCCAAAAACAAAATATGGCTCCTCACACCAGCGTTGCCATATTTTTTTTTAAAGAAAACTGTAACAAACAGAAAAAAAACTGTTTTTTTTTCGAGCAAAAAACTGTAATTGAAAAAAAAGATAGCTTCTTCTTAGTTTAAGTAGCATTTTTATAATATACGTACTCAGCCCATAATAGAATATTACAGAAATCACACTTCGCGTAAGAAAAATCACAAAAATTAAAATAATAGGTAAAAGGCTCCTTGGCATATTGCTAACTAAAACTTGAATACGTAGTAGAATATAATTATTAATTATTTTGCATAAATATCTTTGTCGAATTTTTGTAACATTTCGTTAGAATGTTTAAAATTTGTTCAAGCTGAATTTTGCTTTTTTAAATTATCTTTCGTCCTTAAAATTCCACACAATGTGGGACCTCTGGCCTGTTCCGAATTTTTGTTTTATTAATGTTGATTTGTGAGAATATTCTCTCTACATTTGCTGTGGCTACAGGGATTGCCAAAACTGCTAACACTAGTTTTTGGTGTTGCAAAAATGTGTTTACTATTTTCTTATAAATACCATTAGCATTACAATCTTTAACTTGAACCAAATAAAAAAAAAAAAAAAAAAAAATCTTGAATCTTACTATCCAATTCCACTTTGACGATTAACGATAAAAGTTTAGTTGTGGAGATGTCAGTCGATTCGTCCACACAGAGAGAAAAGTAGTTTTTCGCCGCAAATTGCAGAGCTCCTCCAGTTGAGTTTCTCCCAATACATTTTTAACCAGGGCCGTGGTTTTTGTTCTTGCGCATGATGTTTTTTTTGATCAATGATGAATCTTCAACGGCTTGTTTTAACAGAGGCACTAAATGATCCATTGCCAGAAAAGATATATTATGATCAGCACAGAAAACAGCCAAGTGAAGTTCAATATTTGCAATCTTTGCACTAAATTTACCTTGTAGATTGAGAACAGAGTTACTTCCATGCTTGAATTTTTAGAGCATTGGCATTTTCGATATGTTTATTTTTAAATCAGTAATACCAGTAAGAGCTCTGAGCTCAATATTGCATAATTTACAATATGCAAAATTGTTCGCACTTTTACTTATCCAAAATTTAATTAAAGCATCTTCTTCCCAGGATTTACAGTATGTCGAAGTTTTTGGTTTTTTCTTTTTTATTTCTGAAAAAATTGAATATTTTATATTATTTAGTTAAGTTTATATTATTACAGCACGTTACCGGAAGTGAAACTGAAGAGTGTGCAATATTTATTTTCGACTGTTTGTTTAAATCTTTATCCATTCCTGACATTGCTCTGAATCCGAACCGAAATATGATTACTAATGCAATATGGAAATGCAAGGAACCAATCCCAACCTTTAGCAATTTATCAGTGTCACAAAAGAGGCCGATGTTTCCCTTTCACATTCAGACCTGCTTTCCCTTTCTGCGACAAATAGAACCAACCACCAACAACATTCAAAATGGTAAATTTTAGATACACGGGCAGTCTTAAATTTCACTACCGTAGAAATTTAAGGCACCAAAGAATCAGTGATGCTTTAAATTAAAAAGAAGACGCTAAAAGACTAAAAAACATTAATTGAAAATTCTTGCAAGTTTTACAGTGTATTTCTAACATTTATTTCGCAAATTAATACTAAGGTGGATTTTCAGAGGTTACGGTCCGACTGAACATTCCCTGATCATTTTCGTTTCACCACAGCATTAGTTCAGTGGATTTTTTACCATTTGAAATGGATGGAAATGGAATGGAAGACGATATTAACAGTTTATAGATGAGATGACACTCTATGGGAGTCAGAAAAAAATGACATTCCAGGGTTGCCGTTTGATCTAATTTTGAAAAGAGCGAAATTGAAGCAGAATATCTGAACTTTAAAAGTTATACATTTTGTAAAATTATTAAGTAATTTTAAAAAAATACTTTTTCTCTACAAAAACTGCGAAAAACTGACAAATTTGGAGGATAACTGGTGAAGATTGGAAAACTGCACAACTACCAAAAAAAATGTTGTCATTTACAGGAATAACTGTCACTATGGCAACGCTGCTTCACACTAAGAATTTTGAGTTTCGTCGCTTACCTCATGCCTAAACCTCAAAACCACCTAGTGCCATCTGTCGTTATTTTTAAATTTTCGGAATGGTTTTTGCTTGCTACATTTTGAATATAAGTTATCTAAGCTATTTCAAAAACGTACGTTTTAATAATTTGTTTAATTCTTGCTACAAGTATTTATCCGCCAAAATCACGTTACTAACTTTGATTTACAGGTAAAGACTATTTATTGACATCCATTTTCAACACTTGGCGATATTTTATTCGTGCTTCAGTCCAATAAATGTCCGTCATTTTCTACATATTTCGAGATTTCATATGCTGTCGGGTTTCACAAATGTCAAATTACTTATGTAATCAACTTTGCTATATTTGTCGAACGTTCTACTTAGTTTTAATATTTGTCAAAGTCGTCGGAGTTTTATTTAGTTTACTAGTGAAATACTCGCTTTCATATTTCTCTCATATCAAACTAGTTCATTGCTTATATGTCTAGGCACAAGAGTATAGCAAAGTACTTCCGATATGTGCTCCTACGTGTATGTTGGTAAAGTCCCTTGAGTGGTTTATTGGAGGGGAGCTAGGTACCGCCCGCAATTATAAGAATTGATTTGAGGTTCACTATGATCGAAATGTCAACTTCAAAAACATGTAAAGAAATCGTTGACGGAGGGAACAGGGAAGTTTCCGTAGAAGAATTGAACAAATTCATTTAATCTGAAGATAACAAAGTTTATTAAATGGCAGGCAAATCTCAGGAATGGCTCGTTAAATGGGGAAATAAATTAGAAAATCGGGCTGTTGACTTTCGCGACGTATTGTAGGAAATTTTGAACAAATGTCGACTATTAGCTGTAGTTGGCCACGAGGATATAAATTTAAGCTTAATTTTTTTCAGTAAAAGTCTAGACTTAAAGGATTATGTTAATAAAACAGATTTAGGACTTATCTATAACTTCTGTGAATAAATTTTATCTCTAAGGAGGCAAAAAGATGATGTTTTTATCGATTAGAAATTTATCAGCAGACTTTCATCCGATATGCCGTTCTCTCATAGAATACCATCATCAGTTAGAAGAAACCTTTTTACCGGAAAAATGTCTACGCATTTTTAAAACGTCCATCAAAGCTAACAAGGGATTTGATCCTTGCTGTTCGATGCTTAAAACTTTTTCTCCGAAAATTTGACAAAAATTGTAGAAATATAGCTTCATGAAATGTACTTCCCATATGCAGATTTGTATTTATGGAATACGCGAGGAAGCTTTAACTCTATTCGAAGAGTACGCGACAAACATCAAATGTGCTTCAATTACTTTTCATACATTAATCGGCTTACCTAAGTTCTCTGACCTATAGCTAGATGAATTTGTAAAACTATCCGTTTTTGGCTGATACTTAAAAGTCTGTTCTTAGCTAGACAATTTTTAGTGCGATTTCTATTGAAGCAAGAAGAATTAGTTTTGATTAAATTGGTATGTGACATAATTAAAGATGGCACAAAAAAAAAATCCAACTTTAGCACACAGTGGAAGTGTCTTATTCCATAAAACTAGAAGATTTTTTAAAAGTCTTACTTTGTCAAGCAATTTTGAGGATATTTTGAATGCGAACTGCTTAACTCCGGATACGTACAAAATCGCTGTAGTTTCTGATATGTTTTTACACAATTTTCGGATTACATATACTTCCAGTCTCTGATATATACCTTGACAGAAAATTGCTTCGGCTCTGACCTGAATACACAACTACAGATCTATAAATTGATCGTTGTGTGCTTACAATATTCGTCAATAAATCTAAGTATATCTTTAGAATTTATTTCAAAATTTTGTATAAAAACACATGTTCGTTACTTGTGCCGATTTCAGGCACACGATTTTAGGAAAGTTTCCCGTAGTTCTTAGTAGTACACTAGTATGAATCGCGGTTTACGAATAGGAATTTTAAGAATGGGGAAATGCTTAGAATCAATAACTATCATCACATCCGAAATAGATGAATGCTGGGAAGGGACAAATTTTAAAACTGAATACGCAATGGGCTGAACACTGACATAACAAGAAGAATTAACAAATATGAGAATAACAAGTAAAAAAGCTAGAATTGGTCTAAGACCAATTCTTATGATACCCTAGATGAATGCCCGTGTTAAATTTCGTATGGTCACCGATCTATTCAAGTTTGATTTTGAAGTAGTTTTTCGCAAATATTTCTAGAACGGTTTGTCGCACAGAAAAAATGATTATAACCAATTTTATAGGATTTCGTATTCTGCAGAAGTTTTTAGTACAATAAAAATGTCTTGGACTGATCGTTTTCAAAGTATACGTAAAAAACCTAAATTTTTATATGGCAACACCAAGAAGGAGTTGCCCGATTTAGTCCATTTTTGACATTTTATTTGCTAATATAGTAAAAACATCACGTACGAAATTTCAGCTCTCTACGTCGATGCGTTCTCAGGCAGTGTCCAAATATATAGCGGAAAACGAAATTTTTATATGGCAACCCCACGAAGGAGTTGCCCGATTTGTCTCATTTTCGAACTTAATTTTACTTTTTTTTTTAAAGTCCGTGTACAAAATTTCAGCTCTCTAAGTATACGCGTTCTCGAGTTTTCGTGCGCACAGACGGACGGACGGACGGACATGCAAAAATCAAAATAACTTTTAATATTATGAATGGGTGTCCAATCCATTTTGCTCTACCATTATTATTTCGAGGTGTTACAAACGGAATGACAAACTTAGTATACCCCTATGATTTCATCTAGGGTATAAAAAGGAAGAATCGATATTGAAGGCTTGAGTTTCACTGACTTTTAAACAACTAGCGACCGTTGAGGAGGAAAAGTGAAGAACGGTGTAAGTCGTTCTGTTACAATATTATATTAGAATTTGATTGATTGATACTCCAAAATCTAATAAATTTATCCCATGCAAAACAAAAAAAAAATAAAATTGAAGAAATACGTCTATCGTTCGAAAATTAGCTTATTTCAGACTCAGTAGCAGGCAGACAGGTCACTTTTAAATATTCTCGGCTGATGAGAGCTTACTATATACACCATCCGTAATGATAATAAAAAACAAAACAAACGATTACATATCTCAGTGAGCAAGGCTTAAATCCCACACGAAATCACACGCACATACTCTGCACAAAAAATATCCCTTCTAAGAAACCTTCTAGGCCATATGCGTTTTATGCTCACTCGGACGAACCACATTCACTCATAGTAGGCCTAATATTTTATTATTTAGGTCACAAGGTAATCCAGTTATGCTGTAGATATAGACCTTTATAAGTAGAATTGAACTTGACTCACCGTATTATTTCCTTTTCTACTAGTCCATTAGTTCCCTTTCCCTCTTTGAGGATTCTGAGGAGTTTATGACCTAGCATGAACACTTTTAAACCACCTACGCCATACAAAGTCCATGCAGCAAGATCATGCACTTACCAGACATCTACATTTCGTCAAAACTATATAATGATTCCCGGGGCATTCTCATGCTAGATTTGATTAGATTTATGAAGGGTTGTACAGACGTTGCCATCGCATACACTGCGACCTGAAATATCTATTCTGAGTCCCCGCTCAATTTACTTCCTTTCTAGGTTTAGATTGTTAGGCCATTTGCACATCGAAAAACGAAAACGAAAACAGTAAACCGAATAACACAAATTTTGTCCTAAACTAACAGAAATTGTACGCAATACATGTAATAAAATATTGGATATTTATTTTAATTGCAGTTTCAATAAAAAAATATCCAAATTTAAAGCATTAATTCAATTAAAGCACATTCTTATGTTTATTCGTACGAGAAAAAAATTTTCGTTCCGAACTGTCAAGTATATTTTCGTTCCATATTATGTTCCACACACGAACGAATATTCTTTTCGTTCGTACATAACCTCATTTCCGTTTATTTACATTTGATACAAACCCAACCCAACTTTTATTCGTTCGTTGTTGATATGTAAGCATACACGAATTTTCGTTGTGGAACTGTTTATTCGTTCGTTTTCGTTTTTCGATGTGTAAGTGACCTAAATATTCCCTATACTGGAACTTAGGTTCCACACGTACTTTGGTGAAGGAAAAGCATGTTTGAGATGGAGTAATCTGCGCCATGGAAAACTGTCATAACTCAAAAAAGGGTTTATTAGAATTAAATTCCACTTACTTCCAATTTTGTGGAAAAATGTCATAACTCAAATTAAAGTTTATAAAAATTAAATTCCGTGTCATTAGAATTTTCTGGAAAACTGGCACAATTTAAAAAAAAATAATATAAAATATTGAAAACATAGTTACGTTTGTAATGAAGATCATCACAACTCAAAAAGTGTTAGATACTGCGTTCAATGCAGTACAGAGATAAACCTAAAGTAATAGAAAAGGCAGACTACCGCTATCTAACGAAAAAAAAAGAATGAAATATGTCGATTTTATAAATGGATAGAATTAAAACTTGCGAATCTCATGGTGGAATTAACTAAAAAAAAAAAAAATTGTTAGTTGTGTCAATTTTCTATGTGACATGCGATAAATGAAATTAGTCTGAGTCAGTGATCGGCAAACTCCTTAGTCAAAAATCAGCTAAAAATCAGGATTAAAATTTGTTTGAGAGCCAAATTTCTTTTCAATAGCCTTTCATGAATCTTGTTTTTTGGAATCATTTTAAACTAGCTACTAAACATTAAATAGAACCAGATAACATAATTATAATAATATACATTGACAAAAATACAAAACACGCATTTAATCTGAACTATGACCTTGCATTTCCTTCGAAAGTTTTTATAAGTTTCGTTTGTATGTCGTTGTTTTCAATTTGGAGCAGGTTTCTAGATTCTCATCAGTAAAATGATTTCTCAATTTACCTGGAATGAGGTTACTGCTTGAAAATGATTGCTCGCATGAATACTTACAGCCAACGAGTAGTACAGTCATACCCCGGTTAACGTTGTCCCTAACAACGTTGCTGTCGGTCAGCTATGATAACCATACCCCACTGTAACGTCCTGTTGCTTCGATGTAACGTTTTTTTAAACCGTTTTTTCTATACTAATGCTAAGCAGGCGGCGGTATTTGAAAATTTGTTTTTGTACATTAATTTTCATTTGTTTCCAATTGCTGAAGTTTGTTTTAATTATTGTTTGTGCAAGAATAATTTAGCTAGTTGTGTTTTGTGTCCTTCTTTTCATATTTAGTTGGACATATTTTGTTTAATTTATATATATTTTACTGTAACTATTCACGTAAGTATATTTTATATATGTAGGTAAGTAGTCACCACTACTCAGTTTCATATTTTATTGACAGTATATATCATGCCCAACAATAATGTTGCTAGTGCGAAGAAAATGAAAAGAAATCATTTAACTTTAAAGGTTAAACTAGATGTCATCAAACGGGTTGAAACTGGTGAATGAGTAGTGGATATAGCAAAACATCTTGGTATTCCACCAACATCTATAAGAACCATTATTAAAGATAAGGACAAATACAAAAAATATGTCATAGATGCAGTACCCATTGAATCAAAATCGATAAAATCTAGAAGCACTATGATGGTAAAAACGGAAAAACTTTTGTTGATATTGCAGGATGGCCCAAATAAAATAAAATTTCCTCGCATAACTTTTATTCAATAACATGGATATTTTTACTCACAATTGACAATCTTTCCTTTCTGTCTCTTCTTCTTTCTCTACCTTCCAACCTTCCTAATCCATTCCTAACACAACTTGCCGCTAACGCCATCTATCCCTTCCTCTGTTAAGCTTAAGCATTTTTCAGCTACTACAATATGGATTGAAGATCAGACTCAACGTAACATGCCTTTAAGTCAAATGTTAATTCAAGAAAAGGCTCTTCATATTTACGATGATTTTAAAAAAAAATAATGGGGGACACTTGCGAAGGACAAACATTCAGTTCAAGCCGTGGTTGGTTTGATAGATTCAAAAAAAAAAATCTGGTATTCACAATGTTAAATTGTTAGGAGAAGCAGCTAGTGCTGACAAAGAAGCTGCATTCGAGTATCTGAACAGATTTAAAGAGATAGTCGAAACATGTGGTTACTTCCCCAACAAGTATTTAATGTTGATGAAACTGGACTATTCTGGAAAAAAATGCCAACCAGGTTCTTTATTGCGCAAGATGAAAAGGTAATTTCTGGACATAAGCCTGCAAAAGATAGCCTTACTTTACTGCTTGGAGGTAATGCCACAGGTGATTTTAAGCTTAAACCAATGCTGGTTTATCACTCCATAAATCCTAGAGCTCTGAAAGGATGTATTAAGAACAGATTACCAGTATTTTGGAAGGCAAATAAGAAGGCTTGGGTTACTAAATCAATTTTCCAGGAATGGTTTGTTGAATATTTTTGTCCTACAGTCGAAACGTTTTGTACTAATAACAATCTGGCAAATAAAATATTACTGATACTAGATAATGCTCCTGGCCATCCAAAAGACTTAGATGAACTGTCTGAAGGTATGGTTAAAGTTGTATTTTTGCCCCCGAATACAACATCAATATTACAGCCTATGGATCAATGTGCAATTGCTAATTTTAAGCATTATTATCATAAGTTGGTATTTACCCAAGCTCTAAATGCCACTGACGGTGACACTGGCATGAATCTCAAACAGTTTTGGAAAGAGTTTAATATATTAAAAGCAATCAATTTAATTGAACAAGCATGGAATGCAGTTTCGCTAAATTCCATGCACGGTTCTTGGAAAAATCTATGGCCAGAATGCGCTGATGATTTCAGAAGCTTTGTAGCAGGAAATTGTGTCACTGGGAAGACGTCTGGGTTTTACCGATTTAGATCAAAATGATATTGTGGAGGTAGTTAAATCTCATAATACTGAATTAACAAATGAAGAACTAATTGAATTGGACAAAAGCAATTTGGTGGATAAAGAAGATGATATGGATGGAGCTGAGGCTAAAATTTTTAAAATGGAGGAACTTAAGGATGCATTAGCATATCTTGAGAAAGCTAAAGATATATTTGAAAGGTGCGATCCAATATTAGAACGATGCTCCAAAGTAAACAGAGAAATTGATAGTGCGGTAAGATCTTATAGAGAGTTGTACGATAACAAAAAGAAGCCTTCAGTACAGGTTACATTGCATTAATATTTTAATAACGTGTCGAGGAACGTTGAACCAACGACTAGCCGTGGGTCATCCGCAATAACTATTTTTAGTTATTCTTGCGAATCGTCTGAAGAGAGCATGTAAGCTCAATAAATGTTTTTTTATTACTTTTAATTAATTTAATAAAAATTTTTAGTTTTTGAATTTTATATTCTTATATATTTTCCCTATAATAATAGTAATCAAGTGTTTCTTCAAATGAATTTAATAATTTTTTAAGGTTTGAATGTACATACCTACTAGTACATACTATATATTTTGAATTTTTATATTTAATTAAACAAAAATTTGATTTTATTATAAAATCATTTTATTCTAATAAAGAATTAAAATCTAATTTTCACAATCTTTATTTTTTAAATCTCTAATAAATGCTCTAATATTAATAATAAATAATAATAATAAACCGGGGTATGACTGTAAATGCTAGTAATTTTAACTGATCATACACTGAAAAAAAAAGATTAGTTGCTTTACGCCATTGAACTGGTTTCATCAGCAAATAATATCAGTTGATTTCAGCTTAGGAATCATATTCGTTAAGAAAACTTATTGGCATTAGTTGAGTTAGCTAATCTTGTTTAGTCATAATATTTGTGAATTCAACTATTTGTTTAGTCAGCTTTAATAATCTTTCGAAATTGTGTATCCGAGAAACTTTTCTTTTTTCAACTAATTTTTTTTTGTTGAATTACGAAAAAATAGGAATATCAGCTAAAACAGTCTTTAGAAGCAACTATTAGAACAATCGACTAATTAATATTGCTCTTTCAGCAAATTCAATTCTCAAAATTAATTAATTGTTTGGTTGATTTTGAATATAGGATTATTTAAAACAACTGAAACATTAGTTTGAATACATTAGTAATCAACTAATCGAAATTGTTAAAATATACAATAAAATTGGAAAGTTCAACTAATTTTTTAGTTGGTCATAATAATAAAATGTTAGCAATTTAATTATTTTTATTTTTATATGATTTATCTGCCCGCAGTAGGCTAATAATATTTTTAAAAAAGAAATAAAAAGCGTTCCGTATAGCCAGAAACTCTATTTATAGGTACTCATCAGTACGACTGATAGTTTCTGCCTGCTGTAGACGCTGAAGAAAATATTAACCAAACCCCATAAATACACTCAGTATAAGTTCTGATTTTCTGATTTGTTGATTTCACGAATGTATAAGTCAAAATTAAAATGTTTTAAAATGTCCAAGCGAAATTGATATTGAAAAAAGATTTGTCAAAGAATTTCAGATTTGTCGATTCAATAAATGTATTGATTTAAATTAATGATTTTACGCATAAGTTTCTAGAACGATGAAGTAAATGATGGTAAATGACAGTAAAAATGGTTATAATTAATTTCGCAGGTAATTTCTCAATACAAGAGTAAATTGGCGCTAAACATTTTCCCAGTACACTTAAAATATTGTAATTTTTGTATGACATATGACAATACCACGAGTTTCAAGATTTATTCCATTTTCAAAATTATATTTATTATTTTTCGAAAATGCCATATACAGAATTTTAACTGTTTAAGTGAAAGCGTTCTCGAGTTATCGACAGACGGAAAAAATCAAAATAACCATTAATACATAAATATTATGCGTGGGTGTTCAATCCATTTTTTTTTTATTACCAACATGCATTACCAACGAAATGATATCCTCAGTAAGACTTATGGGTGAATTATATTATTCATATCAACTAATGTAATTCGTTAATTTAGAAAATTGTGAGGTTACATCATATTAAAAAAATCTATCAATTTATTTGTTGAACTTATTAATTGCATAAATTCGATTATATAACAAATCATATTCTTAAAAATAAACAAACAGTTTCGTTGTTTCTGTGAAAAAATTAATAATTTTATATATTGATTTTACTAATGTGTCTTCTGAAGTATGATTAGTTAATTTATCATCAAATATTTGTTAACTGAACTAATTGAACTCGAAACTATACGACTAAAGTATTTTCCAAAACAACTAAGGGCAAATCAACTAATTCCAATTAGAAATTGCAACTAATTAGCACTTACAATTTTATTAATTACTTAATTGTTTTTCCAAATCAATTTACAGGAATTACTAATGTGCAATCAACTAATCGTCATTTGTCGTTTTAACTAATAATTTATTTTTCAGTGTAAGAGTCAGAAATACTCTTCCAGGTGTTGAAAATTATCATGTCTTTCTTTTTCCGGTATTTCAAAGGAGACCACGTTTGCTATGAACTGAGATCAAATTTGTTTTTCTTTAAATTTTCCAGATTAGCCATTAAGGTGTTCAAATTTCGAACTCTATAATTCTTTGTTATTTAACTCTAGCAGTCGCATTTCAAAAGCGCCAATGTCAATAGTAAAGGGAGAGAAATTCAATTCTGTTACATCAGGACTGAGTGGTTTTTGTTTTTTTTTTAACAAAGGCTAACCTCACTGTGCTATTTCGGAATTCTTGAAACCTCCGTAGAAAAGCTTCTTCCATATTTAAAATTGTTATTTAGAAATAGCAGGACTGACGTACGATCGACACGGCATCTGCTAGTCAAAACCGTTTTATAACCGACTGGTCGAGCTGCACCCAATTCGCTGAAGAGCTGCGATTTGCTGACCATTGCCCTAGGTAGATATAAAAAAAAAATAATAGAATATAAACCGAAACTGCATGTACAGTACATACAAAGTCCAATAGTGTTTTAAAGAAAATGGAGGAAAAATTCACAAACGCAAAAGGGCAAGGACAAAAGAGCCACCGATTTCGTCGTCGTATGGACTAACGAATTACCCTCGTCCGGGGAAAAACTCTGAAACTCTGAAAACTCTTCTGAAGAACTTTTCTGTACATTAAAACCGTATAACACTTATCGTTTCCACTGTATGTGTAAAAATCCTACATTTTTATATGGAAACACCAATAAGGGGTTGCCCGATTTTGTCCAGTTTTGAAATTAATTTTACTGTTTTTTTTTTTAAAGCCATATGCAAAATTTCAGCTCGTGCGTTTTCGAGTTATTGTGTGGATGGACGGACAGACGGACGGACGGACATACAAAAATCAAAATAATTTTTAATTTTATGCATGGGTGTTTAATCTATTTTGCTCTACCATCATTATTTCCAAGTGTTACAAACGGAATAACAAACTTTAGATTTCATCTAGGGTATAAAAATGGGGGCTCAATAGAGATAAGAAAATTGCACCTATCTCCAAATTTGTTTAATTATTATTTATAGTGCAATAAGAAGCAAATAAATTTAAAATCAGTCAAGGAAGCTTCAAAAAGTGCCCCTAAAACACACAATACGAAACTGTTCTATTTTAAACATCATTTCCTAAATACAGCGACTTTGTCATAAATTGGGGTGATAACTCTGTAGAAACTTGATATGTAAAAAAAAAAAAACAAAAAACAAAAAAACAAAAATTAAATAAAAATAAATAATTACGCAAATTTGCATAAAGTGCTTTTTCCGATACTAAAATTCTTAATGTCAGAAGAGTCAGTCCAGTGAGAGGAAATTTCTGAGTTCCTCGACTAGAAAAATGTGTAGAATGGTGTTAAAAGTTTATGATATCTATGGGTTTAGTGAAAATATTAAATTATTCTATTAATATTGGAAATATACTTGTGTTTATGCTCAGTTTAGTAACTTACTAAATTTAAACCTATACAAATAAAAATTGTCTTCTGATTACGCACTGTAGAAATTAAGGTGAGCGAGTGATTAGAACTTTTCAATATAAATAATATTAGTATATCTTACGCATTAAAACAATATAGAAAATCGTAAGTTTATGAAGGCCACTCAATGACATGAATATATGCCATTGAGTGGTCTTCATAAATTTACGATAGTGCTCTGACCTACCTATATTACTGCAGTGATCGAATTTGTTGTTGCTATTGTCTATTGTTAATCGGTTTGAATAACGAGCAGAGATAAGGACCTAAGCATTTACAGTCAAAACATATGAGTTTTTTTTACAATGTTTTTTTTTAAAGGATTGACGTAATTTTGTTCAAACAAACAATTTGTTTAGAACTTTATCAGTGCTGTGAACATAGCCACCTCCTATCGCTCTGCACTGTTTACACATTATTGCAAAATAGTGATAATAAGAAATATATGCGATTTTCTTATAGCAAAGTTTTATCCCCACATAAAATAATTACTCATGTTTGTAGTCCAGTCAATAGGTACTAAATAAGGCCCTTGCTTTACAAAAGGTTGGGTAGTTGTGATTTTTGTATGTGTTACTTAGTTCTGGGCCCCAATGAAAAAACCAAGTTTTCACCATTGGAGGGGCGCTTCCTAATTAACCTACCAACATGAAATTGATGGAAGCATAAATAAAATCATCTCTAGTTAAAACAAATATAGCGTTGATCTATGATAAGAAAAATATTATCAAATAAATGAAATTAACATAATACATGCTACCAGTATAGCAGTGTTTGTAGGCTCCATAGGAACATTTTTTTCAATTACATCCCTTAGGCTGAGAACCATCTCTTATTAAGTATAGCTACAACATAAGTGATGAACGAGAAACAGAGATGTGTGTACTTACACAATGAGGCAAGGCTGGCGGAGGCGAGGCTACGCTAGTCACTTAAGCGAGGCGAGGTGAAGATACACCTCGAAGTGTAGTGTTCACAACAAGGTGTTCAGTTTCTTCGTAAATCGCGAAGTGAGAGCATATAAATTACGTCATCAGCTTCTGAAGAAGAAATATTGTATTTGTCAAGTAGTGCAACTAAAGGGTTTTCCAATAAGAGGTGTTATTTTGATATTCAAAGAAAAATGCCATTTTTTGAGATATATGATCGGATATTTATTCCATTATAAAGAGAAAGGTATGCCGTTAATAATGGAAAATAACATCAGCCAAATGATCACCACGACCACGCCTACAAGACCATATCCTTTTCATGAAATTTTCCATAACCAAATCGCAAAATGGCTGCCCTATGTCCTCGATAGCCTCACGAATTCCATCTTTGAGGTCTTGAATCGACGCTGAGCTGTTGGCGTAGACCTTCTCTTTCACGTGGCCCCAAAGGAAGAAGTCGCAAGGTGTTAAGTCACAAGATCTCGGTGGCCAATTGTGATCACCTCTTCGAGAGATAACACGGTCCGGAAACTTTTCCCGTAAAAGATCAATGGTTTCGCTGCTTGTATGGCACGTAGCGCCATCTTGTTGAAAGTAAACGTTGTCCAGATCAATACCATCCAATTCCGGCCATAAAAAATCATTAATCATCTGTCGATAGCGCAATCCATTCACCGTAACTGTTTCTCCAGCCTCATTTTCGAAAAAGTAAGGTCCAATGACCCCGTGGGACCATAAACCGCACCAAACAGTCACACGTTGAGGATAGAGAGGCTTTTCAACAATAACTCTTGGGTTTTCCGAGCCCCAGATGCGAAAATTTTGCTTTGTTGACGAAGCCATCGAGGTGGAAATGGGCCTCATCACTCAAGATGAGTTTTCGATGGAATTCCGGATCATTTTCATGTATTTCAAGGACCCAATCAGCAAAGACTCGACGTTGTTGATAATCGGCCGGCTTGAGTTCTTGTGTTAACTGAACTTTATAAGCCCTGAGACCCAAATCTTTATGCAAAATACGGTGTAATGACGTTTGTGGAATGCCTAATTCCAAAGAACGACGAGGAATGGACAAACCTGGGTTTTCTTCAACACTTTCGGCTACAGCAGCAATATTCTCGGCTGATCTTGAGCGACGTGCACGGGTTTTATTCTTCACATCACTAACTTGTCCCGACAGCTCGAATTTTTCTATCATTTTCAGTATTGCGGTCCGACAAGGTGCTTCACGACGACCCAAAAATGTTCGAGTTTTACGAACCGTTTTATAGTGAAATTTAATAATTTCAATGCGTTGTTGAATCATGTATCGTTGCATTTTTATTAATGGCGTAGTTTCTACTTGTCAAATGTGAAAAAATGACAGCTCCAAAAGTGACATCTACCGAAATCGCGGGCTAATTAAAATAACAACTCTTATTGGAAAACCCTTTATATGCCACGTTTCAAATAAGTGCGCTTTCCGCAGTTTTGCTTGTGACCCGATAAATAACAAGCGATTAGAATTTGCGGAATTCGTCATTCACAGATGTACTTACATACGTGAAGATTTACATACTGATCCTCATAGATTCTTCCAGTATATGAGAATGAGTTAAGAATCCTTCGATTATATGAAGGAAAAAAACCTATACGAGTATGCCAGTTATCAAAATTAGCGCGAGATACCTCTAGGTGTCTCGCCATATTGCGCGCTGACACAGCGTTGTTATGAACACTCTCATAGTACAGCGTGCAATCATTTTATTTCTTCAACTCTTGATATAGCCTCTCCTCACCTCGCCTCTCCTCTCCTTGCCACGTTGTGCACGTACCCTTAGGCATAGGTAGATTTCTGACGAGTTCAAATTCCCTACATTTTGTTGGATGTTGTTCGATTGCTGATTAAAGCAGAAACAAGACCACCCCCTCCAGGCAGTGGTGTCGTTTGTGATATCATAGAAAGTGCGATCGCACAAAGGTTCGAATGTTATACTTTTCGTTGCATGTTGCTCGATGGATTTGTTTTTAACATAAAGGAAGTAATGCTTTCCTTGTTTCCAAAGACGGAACGTCACTGGATTAAAGGTACAACACAATGACAAAAATACAGATTTCAAGAAGTCTAAATTCTCTACATTTTTTGATGTGTAACGAGTTACAGCGGCAGAAATATGAACATTCTTCCAAAAAATTGTATACGTACACAGGGTATTTCGGCATGGTGGTCCAAAGTACCTAGTGAAACAAAAAATTGTATGGTATGGGGGGAGCGGCATCTCAATTATTATAATCCAATTAAGAAAATATGCAAGTCTTTCACAAAATACCCTGTATCTTAAAAAGTTCAAAGTGTACGGTTATTTACAGAGCTCATTGTATGAAGAACTTCATGGCCATTCCTACGACTGCTCAACCCCTGCTTCCCCTCACGAGTTATGGCGGTAGTCGTGCAAAACCGTTTAATCTTGGGAAATTTAAAAGAAATTTATCCTCATTTTAAAGAAACATATCCCAAAATAAAA
Source organism: Dioctria rufipes (assembly GCA_963924295.1). Taxonomy (NCBI): domain Eukaryota; kingdom Metazoa; phylum Arthropoda; class Insecta; order Diptera; family Asilidae; genus Dioctria; species Dioctria rufipes. Next base: position 204,493,664 of record OZ002741.1, read on the forward strand.
TAAAAAATTTCCTTCGCTTCGTCCAAAATATTGTGTGTTAGAAGGATCTTCCAGTACACACTCAGGATCCGTGTATATGTAATACACTAGCATGTCAAATTTATCATAGACGGCTGCAGGATAAAATATTTAAATATTAATGAGGACATTCAACATCCCATCTATTGGTCATGTCTTGTTTTGGGGACTATCCAGGATATGCTAAGATGGGCTAAGAAGATTCTTAGAAGACATTTTTAAAACATCGGAATTGAAAGCATTACGTTTAGGTAAAGGTCAATGGACATCCACAGATCAATTGAAATTAGAAAGAAAATTAGAATCTGCAGACATATTTCTTTATCGAGCCCCTATCATCCTTACTTAGATATTTATGCAGAATTATTACCGGTGGTGTAAAAAATGATTTCATTAAATTGTAACTAAATGTATGACGTTGGTCTACCATGAACATGTTGAGTTTGTTTCAAATATGCGTTAAATTAGTCAACACATTCTTACAAGAAATAGAATAGAATAGAATAGAATAAAATAGAATAGAATATATTTCTTTGGTAGTACAAAGATAAAAATATCTTAGACGTACAAAGTTAATTGGAATTGTACATAATTATTAAAATAATCGTGCCACATTAAATTTGGGGAAGTACATAAATTTACTAAAAACTAACTTAACTAACTAAGCTTAGCCAAACTAAACTAACAAGTAATTATAAGTTTAAAAACAGACTCTATTTTTATTAGTCTTATTATGAGTAAATGGAGTAAATTTAGAGAGTTGAGAGAGGAATAGGAAAAGAAAAAAAAAACATGTATATCAGTTAGAAAATAAAAGAAAGAAAAAAAAATAAAAATTATCAAGTAGCTTTAATAATATGTATCCAAGATGTGCCCCCAATGTTTAGGATAAGTTTAGTGGCAATATTGATTTGTAAAAGATTCCGTTAGATCCTGTTCTCTGTATGTTAGCTGGCAAACGATTCCACAAACGTATGCCCTAGACGAAGTAAGAGCGCTCCCCATAGCGTGATTTGCAACGGGGGATCGAAATGTTCATGTCCCGGGATGACTGTAGGAAATTCAATCTCTCAAATAGGTATGAAGGTTTCTCGCTGTATATAAGTCTCTGAAGGAATTTTAGTCTGTAATTGATTAGATAAGTTTCTATCGAACAGTCAAGCAAGGACGTTGCATAAGGAGAGACATGACTATATCGCGGCAATTTGAAGATAAATCGGATTACATCATTGAATGCAACCAAGAGTTTCCTACGACAGACTGAATCGAGAACGATATTCGTACAGCCATAAGTGAAATAGGGTAGTAAAAGGGATTTAGCTAGTTTTACTCGTAAGTGATGCATTAAGCAATCAGAGTTCAACCAAAGCTGCCGCAGGCATCCATATATTTTCCTTAGTGTAACACTGACATGATCACAGCATGAAAATTTTAAGTTGAGGTGAAACCCTAAACACTTCACAGAATTTACATATACTAGTCTATTGTCGTTCAAATAAATCGGTGGTAAAGAATTCTCATCAATATCACGTCTATAGATCGCCATACAGTTCGATTTATTATGGTTAAGAGCTAAATTATTTTGCTCAGACCAGTCATTTATCCGACTTATACAATCCTCCACTAAGCCAATTGGTCTACTAAGGTATATTTGGACATCATCAGCGTACAGATGAACGGAGGCATCTACAATAACATCTGGGAGATCATTGATATATAGCCTAAAAAGCAGGGGACCAAGTATGGATCCCTGGGATACGCCACAAGAGAGAGATATACTTATCGAGGTAACATTATTTGTTTTTACAAATTGGCTACGCCCACTTATAAAACTTTTAATGAAGGTTAATGCCGATGAAGAGAAGAGGAATTTATTACCCAATTTAGCTAGCAATTTCGAGTGATCTATGGAGTCGAACGCTTTACTAAAATCAAGTAGCGCAAGAATAGTCAAATGATCTTCTTCAAGGGCCATGTGAATATCCGCTGTCACATTCAGCATAGCAGTTTCACAGCTGTGATAAGGACTAAACCCAGATTGCCAGGTTGACAGTAAACAGTTTTTTTTTTGTATGTAGTTCATGGTTTGCTGGTATACTATTTTTTCAAATACTTTAGCCAAGTAGCATAGAAGGCTAATTGGACGGAAGTCACTTGGAGTACATGCAGTGGACTACTTTGGAATAGAAACCACCAATGCTTGTTTCCATTGATTGGGAAATTGAGATGTAGTGATACAATGGTTGAAGATGTGCGTTAGAATTTTCACTATTGTAGGCGCAATAAGTTTTATAAATTTTTGGTTGGAATTTGCCTTATTGCGGACTCGTTTATATCTATTGTTCGCATCAGCTGAACGGATAAGTTTATATTTATCAAATAGGTAATCTCTTTCTGATAATATGTTTCGTATTTCATCTGTGAACCATGGGCATCTCTGCGCCTGAAATCGGATCGTTCGTAAAGGTACGTGTCTATTAAACAGTTCGGTCAAAGTATGCGAAGGATGCCTACTTTATCGTCTACAGAGTTAGTTTCGTATACGCTGCTCCAGGACAATTCCTGACACTCCGGTAGAAGGCGATCTTTATTTAAATTTTTATAATCACGATACACAAGGGTAGCATATTGAGGAATTGATTTAAATTTCCGAGATTAAATTAAAAACAGAAAGTCATGGTCAAAGTCACATGGTGGGCTGATTTGGTTGTGAAAAAGAATTTTCTCAGTGTCTACAGTAGCAATATAGTCAAGTTGGGATGGGCAAGTGGAATTAAAATAGGTTGGTAACTCATTAAATGTTTTGGATAACAAATACAAATCTAAATACGTTTCATTAGATACGGCCTAATAGTGATTTTGTGAATCTCGCAAAGTTCTTGTTACTTTTCATAAATTGACTCTAAAAGTCATCATCATCAGGATCAGTCATCATCATCAGGATAGTTCCGGAAATTTTCTATAGAATTCAGAATATTGTTGAATTAACTCGCACCACTTTCACCCATAATTACTTATTAACTTTCATGAAATTTTCACTAAATGTGAATTGATAAGATTAGTGAAACTTTCACGATTTTTTACTCGTTGATCCTGTACAGATACCAAGTTAAAATTTTAATGTTTTTTTAGTGGATAATATAAAGTAAAAAATAAAAAATAACAAGTAGAAAAGCTAAAATTCGTCTAAGACTAATTCCTATGATACCTTAGATGAATGCCCGTATGTAATTAATTTCATACGGTCAGCCATCTGTGTAAGTTTGATTTTTGAAGTGGTTGTTTTTTTGCATATATTTTTGGATAGGTTCGTCGAACAATAAAAATGATTATAACCAATTTCATATTCTGAAGAACTCTTCCATACAATAAAAACGTCTAGGACTGATCGTTTTCATAGTAGTAATACGTAAAGAAACCAAAATTTTTATACGGCAACACCAAGAAGGGCTTACCCGATTTTCGGTTTTATTTTTTTATCTAAGTTTTCATTTCAGTGTGAACAGATCAGAAATTTGTCGTGTTTGTCTTTCTATAAGTGAATTGTAAAAGATGAATAATTAGAATTATACATTTAATTAACATTAAGGGTAAAATGAGAGGCTAGTTTTATAGGACACTGGATTAGATAGGTAGGTACCTACAAGCATACGTTATTCATACGTATATGGGATACGATACACTGATATCGCTAATGATTGAGAAATAATTTCATTTGCGAATCGCTGAAGTAATCGTTACCACAGTAGATTAATATTCACTTTGGATACATTTAAATTTATTACATTTTGTCGAAAAAGAAAAAGTTGAAAAAACTCTTTATGCAAACGAAAAATCTTTAAAAAAGAAATTTCATTGCAAAAAGAGGGCGTTTCATATAAGCAGGAACCGTATAATCGTCAGTACGGCTTGGTTCCTGCCTGCCGTATACGCCAAAGCAATCAGCCAAGCTGACCTCATATATAGACTTAAAGAAGAAGGCAAAATGAATCCGAAGTAATATCATCAATGTGATACAATCAATGTTCTGTCAAAATTTGTTCCAGTTCGAGGTTTCGCTTCTTATCTCATTTGAATTCACAAGCGAAATTTATGCTCCACTTTGTGATATTTTTGCGATTCGCATTGGCTTCGCAATGTTTGCTGGGTAGCTGCTTTTTTATTAAATTTAGGCATACGGATGCTTAGAACTACATCTTGTTCAAAATTTACTTATTAACTGAAATTTTCCTCAAAAATAATTTTCTTTTGGCTCACCAAATATGAAAATGCTAGTTTACTTGCTTAGTATCCTCCTAAGCACTTATAATCAGAAAGAGATTTTTATTCTTTTTACCCTAATTTCTACCTAAGGTTATTCTACTTAATTAAAACATGTTTATGGCTAATACCTCTACGAGAAAAACGGATTTGGATAAAGCTCGCGATACGTGCCTTAACTGAAAGTTTCCATTTTATGTCGTGATATGTATACGGTCGATGCCTGTCTGTGTCGGTTCGTGCTTTGTCGGTTTAGTCCAGTCAATAGGGACTAAATAAGGCCTTTGCCCTACAAATGCCGGGGGTAGTTGAGATTTTTATATATGTTATTCAGTTCCGGGTCCCGATGAAAAATCCAAGTTTACACCATTGGGGAGGGTCCGCGCGGTCCGCCATCTTGAATTAAAGGCACCAAAAATTGTTTTTTCAAAATAATTCCTCAACGGTTGATTCTACGAGAAAAATGTAAAAATATGAATTTGAAGAAGACTAAATTTTCTACATATTTTGTAATAGAACAGGAGATTACAGTAGTCACCTAGTCAAACAAAAAATTGTTTGGCAAGGGTCGGACGGTATATCAACCGTTTCGCAGTTACAGGGTGATTAGATCAGGAAAACATGATAGACTTTCACAAAATACCCTGTATCTTAAAAAGTATAAAGTGTATGGTCACTTACAGAGCTCATAGTATGCAGAACTTCATGGCCTTTCCAACGACTGCTCGACCAGCCCCGTATTCCTCTCTCCGCAGAAGTTGTGATGGTTTAAACTAAAAATAATTTATTCCCTTTATTCTTAAAAAAAAAATATCGTCTAATTAGGGTATGACTAGAATAGGTTATGAGCTAAATATTGTTTAACGGCTACAGTGATCACATAGGTACAATATGTCAAATTAAAGAGGAGAGTGGACAGTTTACATTTCTAATAAAGAAAGTAATATTAAGCACCTCTTTGTAAAAAAAAAAAAAAGAGGTCAAAGTCAATAAAAGGGTAAGAAAATCTGAAATTCTTTGTTTAAACGACCATAACTCCTTAGTGGAGAGGAGGGCTGATCGAGCAGTCGTTGAAGTTCTGTATATAATGAGCTCTGTAAGTGACCGTACACGCTGTACTTTTAAAAATACAAGGTATTTTGTGCAAGACTAGCAAATGTTTTTAATCACCCTCTAACTTCGAAACGGTTCAGATGCCCGCCTTCCCCTGTATAAATGGTACTATATGTATACCTTTTTTTTGTAACAATTTTCACGTTTCCGCCACTGTAGCTCGTTACACATCAGACATACAAAAAAAGTGTTTTTACAAAAAATGTAGAGAATTTAGTTTTCTTCAAATTTATATTTTTGTCGTAGGATCAACCGTTGGGGAATTATTTTGAAAAAAAAAAACATAACTAAAAATTAACGTACTTCTTTTCGTTTTTAAATCATAAAGTTTGCAAAAAATGCCTCTTGTTTTTCATTAGCATTCATAAAAAATATTAAATGAGAAAATAATATTGAAACTAGTTATGATAAAAAGAAGTATGGAGCTTTTGCCACGCCATCTACATGCTACTAGTTCGAAATTCTATTTTTTAAGGTTTCGGAAATAGCAGCGTGAAAATTTGATTAGAACATATTTTCATGCAGCTCCACTCCGCTCTATTTAGAGACATACAGAGATAGCCATATGTACCTCTGCGTGCGAAAAACAGAATGCCAGTTGCCACTCTACGCAATTCTACTTGTACTTTGAATTGTTAATTCGGCATATGAGTTATTGCATTCAGATTATCAATTAAGCAACTCACCATCCGCATAATTCCGGAAGTGATAAACGATTATATACTGCTCACCAGCAACCTCCTTTGTCATGTATTTTAATAAACTAAGAAATCTTATGATTTCTTGAATCTCTAAAAGTTCCACTGCAGTTGGTATCGAAAAGCCTGACGGTTCAACAGTGAAAAATTCATTTAGAGTTTGGGACTGTAAACTTTTGTAACTTAAAATACATGATGGAATTCGTCTAATAGGACGTTTTCACTAGGCGTCATATTACCAACTTTCGAACAAAAATTTCGAAATTACGAGACCCTGTTTTCATTATGTTTTTCGTAATTTCGTTGACAATTCACTGCTAATTTCCTTGTTCTTAAACCAAAACACGAGCAGTTATCATAGTTATGAACCAGTCATCATAGCTATGAACCAGTCATTAGAAAGAGTTTTCCAATAAGAGGTGTTATTTTGATATTCAAAGAAAAAAGCCATTTTTTGAGATAAATGATCGGATCTTTATTTCATTATAAAGAGGAAGGTATGCCGTTAATAATGGAAAATAACATCAGCCAAATGACCACCACGACCACGCCTACAGGACCATATACTTTTCATGAAATTTTCCATAACCAAATCGCAAAGTGGCTGCCCTATGTCCTCGATAGCCTCACGAATTCCATCTTTGAGGTCTTGGGTTGTTGGCGTAGACCTTCTCTTTCACGTGGCCCCAAAGGAAGAAGTCGCAAGGTGTTAAGTCACAAGATCTCGGTGGCCAATTGTGATCACCTCTTCGAGAGATAACACGGTCCGGAAACTTTTCCCGTAAAAGATCAATGGTTTCGTTGCTTGTATGACACGTAGCGCGCCGTCTTGTTGAAAGTGAACGTTGTCCAGATCAATACCATCCAATTCCGGCCATAAAAAATCATTAATCATCTGTCGATAGCGCAATCCATTCACTGTAACTGTTTCTCCAGCCTCATTTTCGAAAAAGTAAGGTCCAATGACCCCGCGGGACCATAAACCGCACCAAACAGTCACACGTTGAGGATAGAGAGGCTTTTCAACAATAACTCTTGGGTTTTCCGAGCCCCAGATGCGACAATTTTGCTTGTTGACGATGCCATCGAGGTGGAAATGGGCCTCATCACTCAAGATGAGTTTTCGATGGAATTCAGGATCATTTTCATGCATTTCAAGGACCCAATCAGCAAAGACTCGACGTTGTTGATGATCGGCTGGCTTGAGTTCTTGTGTTAACTGAACTTTATAAGCCTTAAGACCCAAATCTTTATGCAAAATACGGTTTAATGACGTTTGTGGAATGCCTAATTCCAAAGAACGACGAAGAATGGACAAACCTGGGTTTTCTTCAGCACTTTCGGCTACAGCAGCAATATTCTCGGCTGTTCTTGCGCGACGTGCACGGGTTTTATTCTTCACATCACTAACTTGTCCCGACAGCTCGAATTTTTCTACCAATTTCTGTATTGCGGTCCGACAAGGTGCTTCACGACGACCCAAAAATGTTCGAGTTTTACGAACCGTCTCTGCCACATTTTCACCATTTTTATAGTGAATTTAATAATTTCAATGCGTTGCTGAATCGTGTATCGTTCCATTTTATTAATGGCGTAGTTTCTACTTGTCAAATGTCAAAAAATGACAGCTCCAAAAGTGACATCTACCGAAATAGCGGGCTAATTAAAATAACACCTCTTATTAGAAAACCCTTTAGCTATGAACAACGATCGGCAATTTTGAAACGAATAAAATGTCAATGTTGCAAAAAATTTGGATGCGTTCATCATAAAGTACGTAATTTCGATGGATGGTAATTTTGTGGAAATTACGTTGAAATGAGCTGAAAAATTATTATGTGAAATTGCATAATTTTGAGTTGATATCAACGATTTCATCGAAATTACGTAATTTCGGCCTATTCTGAATGCCAAAGCGTAATTTGAATGTATCAAAGTTTGGAATTTTTTTTACAATGGTGCTGATTACTTTACAAATTTTTGCAATCTACTACAGTAAAAATAAATAAAAAGACATAGTTAGGTGGCATGTGTATTTGTTCATATTTTCAATAGCTGTGTTTGTTTTTCACTGATCTGAACAGGTTCAGTTTTATATTTACACACAAAACAACAATTTTAGAAAACATTTCGAATCTTCACAATTTATTGATACAAAATTAAAAAAGGGAAAAAAGGTATTGCAAAATAAATTTAATCTTAACGGATGGTCGTAATAAAATTAAAAAAAAAAAAAATACCTCTTTTTTTCTTATATGTATGTACATACTCGCTTACATATTTGAATTCCGATCATTAAGTTCGAGAAAAGTTCATCTTTATCATTAGACGCGATTTGTCTCCTTCCATCACCTGAAAATGCTGCGGGAAAGTAAACGGGTCTATAATAAATAACAACAATTCAACAAATTCGAAAAATCTCGCCGAATTAACGACTCACCAGAAAGTGGTGCTTTATTACCATCAGCTGTCTAAATTCTCGTAAAATTAGGAGAATACACATCGACATATTTTAATCTCTGGAGAAATTCATAGGATTTTTATTGTGTAATTTCAGGCGGGTCAGGTCACGAAAAGCCTTTAAATCACTCTCAACTCGCAATACTCTCCTCCCTCCCACCAGCTTCCATAATTTCTATACCCGGTGGAAATGTCAAAGTTTTTGTTGGCGCACGTAGAAAACGAAATCAACTGCTCAACGTAAAATGCAAATCACAATTCGGTGACGCAGTCTATTTTTGGACATACAAACATACATATACAATATTATGTACATAACACAAAGTTGTTCGGTCTTCTCATCTAATTGTCAATGGAGTAAAGAACTGCCTAACGATGTGCGACATGAGAGTTGAATCACGTCTTGTTCCCCCATTCCCATGCATTTTTTGTGGGATAATTAGTCCAGAATGAAGCCTTGATATGTCTTGCGTTTTCTTATTTTTTTTCCAGAGATAGTGTCTGATTTAATGGAAATTTCAAGTGGTTAATTAGAACGTGCATGTTATCCCGGCTTTGGTGGACTTTTTATTAATGCAAAATGCTTAACCAAAGTGAGATAATCATAAATTTGCCATGTTTTAATTTTTCATAGCAATCAAAGTAGGCTGGAAACAATGATGGTTTTTGTGTTTTTTAAGAAAACGACGGAATTTATTACATGCAAAACTATTCAAGGCGGTGACTGCTTTTTTTAGCAATTTAGAATGATTAAATGTTATAAAGTCATAACAAAAGAATCTTGTAAAAATTAAATATTAAAGTAGACAATAGACAAAAGAATAATATAGAAAAATGGTTTTAAATACTAATAGTTCCAATATTTAACGCTAGAAACATATTTTTGTAACAGTGGTGTAGCGTGCAGTGTTGCCAATTTAGCTCTTTTATGGCTAAATTTAGCCATTTAAAATATATTTTAGCCACGAATATTTAGCCATTAGCCACTATTTTAGCCATTTTGCATTTTGAATCTTTAATAATTTTTACAATTTGAAATTTAGTTAATTTCATTCAAATTGGTTACTGAATGCACCCAAAGTCAACGAAATGAAAGATATTGCCATAGTGCATAAACGATTTTTTTAAGACTACTTTGTTTTAAAATATTTTTATATTCACTGCGAGCCTGTTTGGTAACGCATTTTGTTTGTTTTCCTTCAAGTGTGAAGCTGTCGTCCGTTGTTCGTTAATTAAAAAAACAGATTATTTGCATGCAAAAGGCGAGTTTTAGGATGGATAAGTGGTTGTAACACTTTTGCCGAACTGTATTCTATAGCATTAAAGTTATTGATACCTTCTTTGGTCAAATGCTGAGGTTGAGAGATTATTTAGTCAGTAAAATATATAAAAAAAAAAAAATAGAGAAATAGATTTAATTTAAATTCTATTCATTCAATATTAATCGTAAAATATGGACTGCAAAGGGAACAGACATGTTACAATCCATTTGAATTTCCACATGAAATTCTGAAAAAACAAGGGCACGAATGGTCCTTATGAACATTGTGAGGAACGAGACTTAGATAATATTATAAAAATGATCTCAATGAATTTTGAAGGGAATATTTAATTATTTAAGTGTCTCAATTTTTTAAAAATTTTTTTAGTACATTTTGTAAAAAACAAAGAATGTATCTTATATGAAATAAACTTGTCAATCCTAGAATGCTAAACGTGAGTCAAATTGACTGCTCGCCAAATAATATTGCCATTATTTCATTGTCTACATATCGAAGTAGCCACAACTTCTCAGTACCTGCATTAATGAGTCTACTATGACTGTAGATGGAATATTGAAGCTCTTCGTTACTTGTACGTTATATAACGGGTTGCTATAGTAGTCAAAATGTTGTATGTTTAGCAATAATGTTACTTTTTGTGCGGGTATTAAATTTTCTCGTGTAGAGTATTTATTGCGATAAATAATTGAGAAAGCTATTGGATTATCCCCACAGGATCTGGAGCCATCATAAATACTGCATCAGAGTGCATATTGTTCATACTTCCGTTCGAAAATTCAGCAAAATACAGCAATGGTCTGTTCAAAGTGCTCTAAGAAAATATGTGTGGAACGTACTATTAAGAACAGAAGAAATATATGCAAAATATAGGAACTGGGGTGTATATGACCCAAGTACAAAAAATCCAGTTATGAAGTTAAAATGATCAAAAAAAAGTACACCACTCGATTACCGGATTCTCCCTCTTTGATTTGCCCCCATCCCCACAAGACCCACCCTCAAAGATTGGCCACACAGAGTTAGCCGTCCTTCAATATTACGACACTTCTCACGTTTTCCCTAACTCCCCAAGTATATTAGAGAATCGCGAATGGAGAGTTAGGGAGTTTTAATCGGGGAAAACGAAAATTCTCATCTCCCAAACTCCCAAACTCCCAAACTCTCCTAGTTACAGAATCCGGCCCCTGGAAGGAAAAAGTCTACGCAACAATTTATTACTTTATTGTTGGCAAAGTTGAACGAAAGTAATGCAAAAACGATAGACAAACATGAAAGCCATAGCACTATATGCTTTCGAAATTTCAATGAGAAAGGTCTCTGTGCTAAAATTGTGAAGGGCTTATATGTAGGCACAAGCTATATGCTTATATATGTATATAAGTTAGACAGTTTTCACAAAGAACCGTACAACTCAATTTGGATTTATGAACTGAAGATCAACCGATCTTCACATATCACTCTGACAAAAGTCAACTAATTGCTTGTACCACCCAGATATTGTAGAGCAACTGAAATTGATGATGATGTTCAGCTCTAAAAAAAGTAGTTTTTTGATACCTTAAAACCCATTGGGATGAAAACCCAGCGCTTTTGAAGGGAGTACAATTTAAGCACTTTCCTAACCATCAATTGGTAGCTCTTTAGAAGAATATTCACAGGTCTAACCAGAAGAATAAACAAAGACTAAATTTTTATATAATTTAGTGTTTTCTAAGCATTATTCATTTTAATTAATAAAAGGAAGAATATTGTTGTTTATATTACTATAAACATGTTTCGAATTAAAGGGAGTCAACTTGACGTATGTTTAGTATTACTGTTTTGTTAATTAATTAAACGATAAGTTTGTTGTTTCTTATTGGTGTTTCGTCCTCATATTTTACAATGTATCTGCTTCTTAATTGAAGAAAAGCATGATTGCAAATAATCTTTAAAAATTTAGCCAGTAATTTAGCCATTTAATTACAGTTTAGCTATTTTTTAGCCATTTTCAATGGTAGTTTTAGTCAGTAACTGAGAGGAAGAGTTGGCAACACTGGTAGCGTGAGGATCAGCGAGGGTCAAGGCCCCGGGAAACAAAGTTGTGGGGGCGGCACGGAGCTGCTGTGTTGACTAATCCTGTTTGCAGCATCAGGGCCATGGTAATTAGATCAGATAGCTGTATTGTCATCGAGACTATACAGTTAGGTTCTATGCAGAATTTGAAGACAATTGAACAAATGGAAGTGGTTCAAAATAGAGATGTAAGATTTGATCTGTGATGTGAAGTTATATAAAAGCTTGTCAAATATTTTATACAAAATAATAATATAAAATTTACTTTGTTTTTCAATTTTGAAACGGCCGGCCGAGATCCACTGTTGCTACGTAACAAATGCAATTAATGCAATTAAATAAAGTAGGTGACAGAGCAAGGAAACGCATATTCACGTGCGCACACGAAAAATTCATGAGTAATTTACGACTCATGTACGTGTGCAGTTCTTAAAAACTTGTGTGCGCGTACGTGAGGTGAGTTCTTTTCATTATTATTAACGCACGCGCTCATGAGTGAGTAATTCAAAATAAGAAGACGCACACGAAATTTCCACTGCTCATTACTCACGAGCCATGAGTGAGTAATTTATAAGAAGAAAGCGTACACTCAGGGTACGCACAATAAGAAAAATAATAATAATAAAAGTTTTATCCTTTTCAGCTGAACTTAAAGATTCATATATATATATATGTCTACCTATACAAGTAATTTTTAAACGTTATGAAGGTAGGCAGGTGAAATTTGTGAAGGATTATTTTTACTTATTACAATTCTGGCGAATTTTTCAAGATCTGAAGAGAAGCTAAAAATTGATTTCTATCCTTGAATATACATACACTAGCGAGCAACAGGCGACGTTCATCATATATTTTTATTATTTTTCAGAACTGTGCATAGGTAAGAAAAGCTAGTTTAGAAGATTTTATGAGGCTCACAAGGCTTAACAATCTAACCAGTATTTTCAATACCTTTCTTCCCCTTCTTCTTGTTTTAAATCCTTTATTAAGAAAATTTATTTAAAGGCGAGAAACTGATAACTGACAACAGTAGTTCTGCGGGTTTCGTTATGTTCAAATAATTCTAAAAGTGAAAAAATAAATAAAGTATTGTAATTACAGTAAAAATATTTAATATTCGTCGCATGAAAAATTTAAGTTCTGAGGAAGAGGGCAAAATTAAAGCGTTAAAGTTACACTTCTGACCTCTGCATGGAAAATTGCGAAAAAAAATCGGTCGCAGTCATGATGTAGTGTGAAAAATGCTGCAAAAATTACAAGTATGATATTCAAACCGCAACAACTGTGGGGAAGGTGGGAAAAATCTTCCGACTCGCCTCCAATTCATCAAAAAATGCAGGTAAAATTGGTACAGAAGCAGGAATTTCGATAAGAGTGTGGACTATTTTAAACGATTAAAGTTAAGAAAATAACCTAAATTAACTGAGTTTAATAAGGATAATCATAAAAAAAAATGCAGTTGATCATATTGGATGGGGAGATCTGTGGAGGAACGTTAATTTCTCGGACAAAAGAAAGTGCTGCATTGACGGACCCGATGAATACGCCTTTTATTTGCATGACATTAGGAAGGAAAAACAACATTTACCGTAATATGGTATTAGGAGAAATAAGTTATAATGGACTATTTGAACTCAGGATATTGAGTGGAAGGCAAACCGCTGCAACTTACATTTCCTTACTGCAAAGTGCTGGTACAAATATGGACGAAGTTACGGATAAAACGAATTGAATATTCCAACAAGACTACGCAGCTATTCATACCGCGCGACAGGTTTCTGAATGGTTTTTGGCAGAAAGAATAAGAGGTTTACCATGGCCTGCTCATTCCCCAGATCTTAATATCATCGAGAACCTATTTGGATGACTTACTCGGAAGGTTTACGAAAATGGCCGACAATTTGAGAATTTAACATGCTTGGACAACACCATCAAATAGAGAAATTTTCTATGAAATAAATTCATAGCGAATTTAGTCAATATGAAATTGACTGAATTTGCCAACAAATCTGCAGCTTGAGAATTGAGTGGAAGAAAAACGTTTACAATCGGAAAATCTTAAAAAAAAAAAAAATTCTATGGAAAAGCTGGCGTTTCGTATTAGCACCAATTGCGTACTCATCAGTACGGTTTATTTCCTGAGCTCATATATTATACGAGGCGAAATACTAAGTATGTATTTACTTGAATGCTTAGCAAGATTAGCCCTATACGGGACTAGCATTTCATAGAGAGTTTTGCTATGAAATAAATTCATAGCGAATTTAGTCAATATGAAATATTGACTGAGCTTGCTGCCAAATCCGTAGCTCGGGAATTGAGTGGAAAAAAAAATTTACAATTGGCAGATTTAAAAAAAAAAAATCAATATGCAAAAGTAGGCGTTTCGTATTATCAGCAACCATATACTCATCAGTACGCCTTGCTTCCTGCCTTCCGTATACGCCATAAAAGAAGTTTCAGATTACTAGAAGTAATTACTTAAAACTGAGGACTCAGTAATTATTAATTTTGTTACAAATATTAAATAATTAAAAAAAATACTATAAAAAATAAAATGTACGATTCTTTATTCAATCGTATTCCTTAAAATCTGTGAATGAGAAGAAAACTAATGAAAATTACAGTTAGATTATTAAGCATTGTGATCATAAACATATATTTCGAATTGTTATTTAAAAAGTAACTCAAATGTTATTAAAAGCTAATCCAAATAAGTACAACATGCGTAGTTCATATTTTACTTGTCTTTTAATCAATTGTAATTAAGAAGCGAAATTAGTAAATGAATTCCTGCGAGGAAATGTATGTTCATATACCTAATGGGAAAATAAAATCTTTCTATAGATTAACTTCTAATACCTGCATAAGTATGAATATTAAAATCGATTATAATATCATTCATTCATTTCTTATTCCCTACCTACCCCGAATATTGAATTTTAATGAAGTCTTTGTATGAATAAACTTACGTTTGTTGAAATCCAATGTGAAATCAATACTAATCCTCGTTTGTCAAATGTGAAATGTAATGTGATTCGTAATATCTTGCTTTTGAGCTTTTGTAGACAAGTGTTTCCTTCGAACCTTAAAATTTTACTATAGAGATTGAAAATCAAACGAATAATTGTGTGGAGACGGTCTGGTCGTGATAGGATCGACGAATGCTTCTTGATGATTACGTTGATTAATTGGTATTCGGTGAATATTCAAACCCACATCCTATATGGTATTATATAGACATACATATGTACATATCAATCAATGTGTAAACAATCATTTTGATAACAGGTTAAATTGAACAGACAAACAAAAACTCATCCTTTGAACTTTTGCCGTAAAATTCTCATTAAAAATATATTGACTTTACAAAACTCCATTCGATACTCTTCACGTAAAAAAAATAAAAACGGAATTTTCGCGTGGAATCAATATTTGAGATAAATTTTTCACCCTTTTTCCTAGTGTTTTAAGTGATTGGGAAAATATTGAACGTTGCAATTTCTTTGGGAATTTTCATCCTTTGGGTATTTCAATTTAACTCAATCCGATAGTTATTAAAAAAAAAATCTCTTGCACTAATAGGAGGGCGCATTAAATAGTCTTAAAAACGCTAATTGTGATTGAATTGAATTTTTAATTTTATCTTAATTTACGTGACATTTAAATATTTTTCATTGCTACAGGAAATGCTTAATTTCATGTTTACATTATCGCATTTGTATTAGCCAGGCTGGATATGTTTATTTCAGTTTTCCTCATCAACGTAAACAATAAAGGATCTCATCCATATGTTAGCAACTGGTAGCAATTCTATAAATACTCAATGAAATGAACCTCATTCACCATTGAGGGTTATTTGGTTTTTGTTTTCTGTTCGATGATTTTTATTGAAAATAAAGATTTGAAGTATTTGAGGAAATGGTTTTCAGTGGCATACCATTCTGTATTCTTTAAACTTGTGTATGGCATTGAATTTGCTTAATTACGGATGAATATGAAATGATTATTTATTATTGATAAGAGTTTGAGGTTAAATATTTATCATCAATCATGCAAATGTAAAGCGTTTTGCTGATGTGATCTGTTATTGTCTTCTGTCGCGATTGATAGGGCTTTTAAAGTGGCATTAAATAATTAATTAAAGTGACTTGATTAAGGGGCAAACAACTATATTCTAATCTATTTAATCCATGAAATTTATTGTGATACATAGTTTTGAAAAGTTTGATCAAAATATCTAAAAAATAGAATAATAATAAGGAATTGTAGCGGATATCATAAAATTAGTAAGTTTAGTCTTAGTTTAATATTTTATTAATAACTTATACTTACTATTATCACATTTGCAACTCTGATTATAAATTAATTCAAATATCTTGATTCAGATTTTATGAATATAACAACATTTAGAAGAAGTTATATATTTCACATAATCTATAATCATTAACTTATACACATTGATATCTGCGCCAACTGCAGGCATTGCAGTGTTAGTTATCAATTTTTAAAAAAAAAAAAAAATTGCATTTTGCAAAAGTCTTCATGACTTTTCTTTTTTTTTAAATTGTTTAGTTCCGTCTATAGGGCTGTAGCAAAACTCTTATCAATAATAAATAATCATTTCATATTCATCCGTAATTAAGCAAATTCAATGCCATACACAAGTTTAAAGAATAACTTTTTTTTTTATGAACCAATTTCAGACCTTAAGTGACTAAACACTACTCCTGATAGCCTGCTAACTTTTAGCAAAAAATCATAATTCGTAATGCCATACTGTAATAATGAGTTCATACCACAAAGTACCAAATTTCCGTACATATAAATGGTGAAAAACTGTGCTCCCTTTTTGACCGACTAAAAGGTATCCGATCAAAAAACGGACAGATACGGGTTGACTTATTTTTAAATTTATACGCGATAGGGTACTACGTTTTTTCAATTTTTTCAAGGGGGGCAGATATATCAGCTTTTTTCCTTTATTGAATATCTCTGGTATTTCAAATCGTGGGATAGTGATGTGGGTATTTAAAATTTATAAAACGAAAAAGCATATTCTAAACTATATTTCGTTTTTCAAATTGTACTAGATCGACTTTGGAAATCCAGTGACATTACGTACTTTAAGGGGGGCTAGGAAAATTCTGATCGGTCAAAATTAGTTTTTTTTTATTTGCCAACTTTCGTCATATTCATTTTTCTTCTACTACTTCATTTACACTTTTTAGTATTGTAGTACTAGATCAAATTTTTCACACCGCCATAACTTTGCCAAGTTAAATCCAATCAAAAAACAAAGTATGCCATTCTCTTCATCTAAATGGTGGCTACAATTCATAGAAGAACTTTTTTCCAGAGGCGTTCAATTTCAGCATTTTAGGGGGGGTTGAAAATTTTTTTTTTTGTTTTTGCTGTATTTTCCACAGATCTCAACCGATTTGAATGATTCACAGGTAAAGTATGGGCAGCCGATAAAGACCGATATTTTTGCATTTACAGATTTTCGATAGGGTCCCCTTAACCGATGGGGGAGGGGAAATTAGAGTTTTTGACGTATAATTCTGGAGTGGGGGGTTAAATCGGAAAACTGAGTATGCAGTTTTATTTGCCTACTTTGTGGCAACAAATTATGCACGAAAATTTTTTTCCCAGACGTTCCCACAGGTGGGGGGTAAGTATCGATAGTGGGGGGGGGAGGTCAATACTGGCATGTCGCATACCAAATGAAAGGTTTCGCCGAGTGTAATTAGGTGGTGTGCATATTTTTTCCGTCACACAAAATTCGCAGAACAAAACATACGAAAATGTTGATTTAACATACCCCAACAATATCATAATACCACTAAAAATGATCCGATTTCAGAAATTCCTCTTGATTATTTTTTCTCAATTTTTTTCTGATTTTTTGAGCATATCACCCCTCCCCTCCGACTTAAGGTGCGGAAATTAGATTTTTGACGCTCCAAATTTTCAGCCGAAATTTTCATTTCGCAACTTTCCACTACGAACTTTAGATAATTGAAATTTTTATATTTTTCATAGATGCGCCCTTAAAAGTAGATTACCTATCTAAAATTTCAATGTGATTGTTAATCATTTACTATTTTTAAACCTATTAAAACCATTCAATTTTTTTGTGCACACTCAAACAAACATACAGCCAATCCCTAAAAACTCACCGGCATGAGCTTTCAAAACCAGCTAGATACAGGTCTTCTCTACACGCAGCATTTTGTTTGAATGACTTTGAAGCTTCCGTTTAGCTTCCATGGTGTTTTTGCTGAGTCAAGTCACGAAAAAAATTTCCGTTTTTGCCATTTTCCTAGGGGTGAGTATGTATAAATTTGAAGATTTTCACCATTTACCGTGGATAGACATGTGGGTACTTTTTGGAAAGGTCTTGACGAGTACTTTACAGAAATATAATCACTTTTCGGATCGGACCAATTTTCGACCGATTTTGGGGCAAAAAACTTTTTTTTTTTTTGGCATTTTGAACTAATCCCATACTAAGCCCATACAAATGCCGGTAGTGCTTTTTGACCATGGTTTTTTGCGTTTACATTTTCATCTGTATCTTCTGCAGATCTTAACCGATTTGAATGATTCGGTGGTTAAGTAAGGGTAGCCGATGTTGATCGACAATTTGGCATTTACCGATTTTTGATGGGGTCCCCGCCATAGGTGGGGGAGTGGGAATTCGATAGTGTGGTGTTTCATCGCCAAACTGACACTCAGTTAACAAGTAGTTACAATATACTATCACGATTTTTACTATAACGGCTAAACACTCAACTGGGCAGTTGAGAAAAACGGTTTCGGCCAGTAGTTTTCATCCTACTATCCCCGAACAATTTCCGGCCGATAGTGCATTTCGACCATCGATTTCCGGTTTTACATTTTCATCTGTATCTTCCGCAGATCTCAACCGATTTCAATGATTCGGTGGTTAGGTAGGGGTAGCAGATGATGACCGACATTTTGGCATTTACCAAATTTCGGTCCACTACCCCCAACAGAAGGGAGAAGGGAAATATCGGTTTTTCGCGTTTTTACCTATAACTCGGTACTGGAGCGTCCAATCGCGAAACTGATGGTTTTCAAATCACCAGTAGTAAATTGATGGTGCATTTTGACCAACATTTTTTGGATTTACATTTTCATCTGTATCTTCCGCAGATCTCATCCGATTTCAATGATTCGGTGGTTAGGTAGGGGTAGCAGATGATGACCGACATTTTGGCATTTACCGATTTTCGGTCCACTACCCCCAAAATAAGGGAGAAGGGAAATATCGGTTTTTCGCGTTTTTACCTATAACTCGGTACTGGAGCGTCCAATCGCGAAACTGATGGTTTTCAAATCACCAGTAGCAAATTGATGGTGCATTTTGAACAACATTTTTTGGGTTTACATTTTCATCTGTATCTTCCGCAGATCTCAACCGATTTCAATGATTCGGTGGTTTAGTAAGGGTAGCAGATGATGACCGACATTTTGGCATTTACCGATTTTCGATTCCGACCACACAACCGACGGGACATCGGAAATATGGGTTTTTCGGTTTTTTAGCTATAACTCGGTACTGGAGCGTCCAATCGCGAAACTGATGGTTTTCAAATCACCAGTAGCAAATTAATGGTGCATTTTGCCCAACATTTTTTGGGTTGACATTATCATCTGTATCTTCCGCAGATCGCAACTGATTTGGATGATTCAATGGTTTGGTAGGGGTAGCTGATGATGACCGACATTTTGACATTTACCATTTTCTGGAGGTAATACCTATAACGCGGGGGGAGGGGACAATTTGGTTTTTCGGTTATAACTCGGTACTGGAGTGTCGGATCGGAAATCGGATGATGCAGTTTTACTCACCTAATTGGTAGCAAAAAATCATGGACGAAACTTTTTTCCTCCGCGGATTTTTAATGGTGAGGGGTTGGTAGCACCGGCGGGGGTGGAATCTCCATCACGGCATGTCACATACCAAATGAAAGGCCTTCGTGTGTACACTCCATTTTTCGTCGTATTTTTTCGCTCAGAGCATTATTTCGTCAAATATGTTTGACAAACAAGAATATATATACCAGATATTTGGAACACCGTAACTCCGCGAAATATGATCCGATTTCAGAAATTCCTGTTGATTATTTTTTCTCAATTTTTTTCTTTAATTTTGAAACTATGGATTGTATCAAACCGTTTCTTCACACACCAACTTTGCACAAATCTCAAAATGTCTAGAAATCTTCACACATACCACCACTATTTCGACCATAACTTTTGATCCTCTTCATAGATTTACCAAAATTTTCTTTGCATACGGTAGCCAATATCCACACCAACCCACAGCATACCACCATAATAACGGGCGCTTGCTTGGAATGGTTCAACCACACCATTAACTCAAGAGTGCTTCTAGAGCATATGTATTGGGGAAAACAAAAAAATTTCCTACCTACCACCACTCAATCAGCCATAACTCTCCAACCGATGGACCGAACATACCCAACTATGAATCCAATGATACCTAACACCCACCATCTGTTCACCAATCTATCGAATTGTCAAATTTACCAACGCATCAACTCTATCGGGGGTGTTATGTATGAGAGGAAAACATGACACAAATCTCAAAATGTCTAGAAATCTTCACACATACCACCACTATTTCGACCATAACTTTTTATCCTCTTCATAGATTTTCTTAAATTTTCTTTGCATACGGTAGACAACACCCACTGCAACCCATCCCACACCCCCAAAAAAACGGGCACTTTCTTCGAAGGTTTAAACCACACCATTAACTCAAGAGGATTTCTATTGCATTTGTATTGCGACATAAAATTTTTTTCCTGACCAACCACCACTCAATCATACATAACTCTTCAAACCATGGACCGAATCTCCTCAACTATGAACCCAATTATACCTATCTCCCACCACCTGCTCACCCATCTACCAGTTTGGCCAACTAGCCACCGCATCACCTTTAGCGGGCCTCAAACTCAGGGAACACGTTACGTGGGACACCCTGTATATATGTATGTACGAATTGGGTTTTTTACAGTATTCATTTTTGTCCTATTTTATTGATTGTTGATAAGTTATTATTAATTATTATATGTATTATTTATTATTTATCATTACTTATTGTTTATTGCTTTTACCTTTTTTTTTTTTATTTATTTATTTGATTTGATTGCTTTTTTTTCTCTTTTCTGTTTCATTACTTTCATTAGGTTGTTCTCCTCTTTTTGTACCCAGATTCTATTTTTCTTATTGTAAGATTGGTTAATTTAGTCTATTTGTATTTAAAAAAATTTCCCGTTATTACGCCATTGCACTTTGTACTTTTAAGATCATGTAATCTTTGTACATTATCCAAATAAATTATGTTATGTTAAATATAAGATATAATATCAAGAGGACAAAGTTAAACAATAAAATATTTTAATTTGCTTTCCACTCCATTCGATTAATTCTCTTTTGTCCCCTATCAGATGCTTGAACTAATTAAATTTCCTACCTAATTCTCTACACCCAACTTTGGTCGATTTTACGAATCAAATTCTTATGTATGTAGAAGTCTCAGTTGCTGTTGTTGTTTATATTTGAAAACAAACTGCTGAAGATGTATGTATGTATGTATGTACAAAAACTTAAGAGGGGCGGATATTTTCAGAAGTTAAAGTTAATCTTAGAAGGATGCAAAGTCTAAAACTTCATGTACATATAAGGGTATAATATTTTAGCTCTAATCCTCTACCTTGCCACCCTCTGCTTGCTTAAGATTGCTCTAAACTAAATTGATTTTAATTTAAAAACAAAAATAAAGCGAAAATTTAATGCATACAAAAGCACACACACACGCACACAACGATGCCAATAACTTCCGGAATCCTCTTAAATAACAACAATTTACCTGGGAAAATTTCACGAAAATTACCTTATTTTGCAAAATATTAACCGCTTTATTTATAATATTAAGGACGTCGACGGATATAATTCGCACTCGCAATTAGGTTGTACATGCGGTAATATCTTTCTAAGACGTACACTTAAGACAGTTCTGCTTGTGCCGTTGCGACATGAATTTCCGATGGAGATTTTTTATTACATACTTAAGCACCTAGCAAATGTTCCCGAAACCTTTGGGGCACTAATAAGTGGGGCGATGGCTTTTAGTAAATATGTAAATTGTATTCAATAAATTCGTATCTTTATGCCGTTTTAGAAAATCAAATTGTGCTCTTTATTTTGATTTATTTGCTGCGAATTCATTCATTCTGAACATTTCGTTTTCTTCTTCTATTTTCAGACAATGTCGTCGATCTAAGGAAGAAGTTGGAAACTTGATGAATGGAGCCATAATTTATGTTTCGTATTTGAGTGTACGCACAGTTCTAAGGTTTGTTAATGTAATTACCTGCATACATATACTTTTATATATATATGTACCTATCTAACTATGGCGAAAAAGACAACCCACGAATAAGGGGTGTTATATATTATTATAGTGGTGGAAACGGTTTGTTTTTTTTTTCTGTTCTTTTGTTACCCCAAAATCTAATTCTCAGATCAGAAGTGTTATAGACTTTTATAGTAGGATGATACTTAAAAATATGCCGATAGACGTGACATTGTGAGTGGTTTTATTTATTTGGATTTTATTTTGTTTTTTTTTTGTTTTTTTTTTGAGTGCGTCCTTATGGTTATGCGCCAATCATAAAACATAAACAAGCAATTATGCGGCTAGACTGATGTTACCAGAAGACCAGAAATAGACAAAAAAGAATCCCAAGACGCTTAAGTGTAAAGATGAAAAGTATCCAAGGCGTGCGTCGTGGCTCATCCATCCAACCGCGTGTTTATTTACGAGGAGGAAACCGTGTTTCTACATGCATATAAAACTATAGTTGATCCGTGGAGGAGGGGCATTATATGCATTTGGATGCATATGTCAAACGAGACTATAAAGTAAAGTTAAGTCGTCTATGCATATATATATATATCCATGTTATGTATGTATGTTGTCCTTCAAATGAGTTTTTGCGGTCGTAAAAAACACTTGATCATTTGAAAGTGCTCCGACCTGTACCGGTATTGATGTGCTCGTTTTCGATGTCAAAAAGATATATCGAATTAATTATAAACAGTAAATTCCCTAATTAGTGGCATTGTTATATAGTTTGGTATACTAAAACCATCAAGAGTAACCAAGTGCATATTCATAATTATGAGTGCTACCGAAATAGAATCCGGTCTAAGTTAATCCGCAACAGTCGGATATGTTCCTGTAGCTACCTTTGGGTTCTTCTAACATAGGCCCTAATTAAGAAATGTGTTGTGCAGTGTTGTGCATAATGTAAAACATAATTTACGTGAACTAAGTGATTAGAATAGTTGCTTGTGAAAATGTTGGCGTGTGGTGCAGCTGTTATTCGGGCAGTTAGATTTCCGCTTCGATGGAGGCTCATTTGGATAGGCGTTTTCATACAAATTATTGGAAATTGTGGTGAGTACATTATGTATTAGTTAGGATATGAATATTTATGATTTAATCTGATTGAAAAAGGTATTTGAATACTAACTGTTGGCATTAAAATTTTTGAATATGTGCATATTCAAGTGCCTTATCTCTTTTTCAATATTTTCATTTTTACGTATGTTTTTTTTTTAGTCTCTTGTACTTATGTGGGAGTAGGGGTCATTTATGACTTTTGAATAAATAAAAGTAATTTTTCAGCGATTTTTTACGAAGAGCATACAAGAGGTGTTTTTTTGGTTTTTTTTTTTTTTGTAAGCCGGATACAATTTTAAATTTAAATAAAATTTAAAATAAAGTAAACAAATATTCCTGGAATGATTTTTTTATAAATTTTGTTCGAAGGAAGTTTCATTTCATAATTTTAGTGTTTTTGTTTTTTTTTTTTTAAATGATATCCGATAAATTTTCTCTGCGACTATATCATTAGCAGTTACCTATATAAACGTATATTACGTTGATTCAATTTTTTGTCACATTTTTCAACAATGTTGCATATTATTGGTTGGTTTGTTAACATAGAACATGGACTTAACATAGCCCCAAAGGAAATAGTTCAATGGCGTCAAATCGAATGATCGTCGAGGACAATTTCCGGAAATATTGTTGTCACCGAAGTTGTCATACAGTAAATTGTTTGTTTAGTTGGAAGGGTTGCTACACGTACGATAATGTTCGGACATGTACGCGAAATTCTACTCAAATACGATGTATGAGGCAAAATATATTCTTGTACGCGAATGAATGAGAATTTCGAAATTCCTGCATTAATTATTTTCTAAATAGAATTTCCGCGCTATGACAACACTACGAAGAAAGATCGGTGAAATATAATTTAAGAAAAATAAACACAACTTATCGTGGTCGCATCAATGAGGTCAGCGAGTAGGTAACTTTTTCAGCTCATTCTGTCAAAATGCACAGTCAAAGGACTGCTGCTTTGGGCCTTTAAACCTACTACCAAAATGATAAGTGGCATCATATCGGCTTTTCTATAGTTGAATAAACTTGCAAGTGCAGTGTGACTGATGCGACCTGATGGTGAAAACTTTTACCTGGACCCTGATAATTCTAGTTCTAGATTCTATATTAAAATTTCTAAGGTCCTGTCCAAGTCTAAGTCTTTACCTTCGACTTTAATCTTGTTATAACAGCCGCAGTGACGTCACACGACAAGCGCAGCTATTATCAGAATTAGACGAAGACGAAGATGGCCTGTCCGAATTCGTTTGTGGTGTTTTATATATATTTTTTTTATTTCTCGCATTAATTAACTTGAAAGTAAGCGGTCTTTTCCCTGAAATGCATAATGTTTTGGAGTTATATTAACAAAGCAGTCATATACTTTTGACCATCACAAAAATAGTTAAATTCATTAAAAAGTTTTGGCAACATGACTTATATTGTATACGTATACCTTTGACATACAGCGAGTATAGGTGCCATAAGCCTGAAATACAATGAATGCGACATGAAATTGTCGACGCCAATTGGCGTCGTCGTTTGTCGCAGACGTAATACAATGAATGCGACATTATTCGTCGTCATTTCAAGATAGTTGAGTTGAGTTTTGTTGTTTTGTGATGTCTACGAATTTTTTTTACATTTTTTAAGAACAAGTACCTATAAGTTACATTAAAGATTATATGCAGTTATGCCAGTTTTAAAAGAAAAGTACGTGGAATGTACCAACACACGAACTGTCAAACTCAAATGTCGCACTGCGCAACGACAATTTTAGAAATTTGCTCTACTTTTTGACGACGACATTTTCGCGTCGCAGCATTTGCTATGCCCTAATGTCGTAGCATGTATTCGAAAATTATTTTGGCGTCGACAAATGCATGTCGCAGTCATTGTATTTCAGCCAATAGTTCGGATACCATTGTATTCGCTGTACCGCTGTACCATGCTAGGGGACACATCGCAATATAGTTTCATTTGACTGCTTTTAAAACTTAGTAAGTTTTGCTTTTCAAGAAATCGTCGGAAATATTTTTAGTGTCAACTTGGCGCATGTCATAAACTAGTAAATATTTCCGAAAAGGCCTACTTAAACAAAAAGTCATAAGCTAGATAAATTTGTCACTAGTTTTAAGCGGCGCCGAAATCATTACACCATGGAAAAAACCCATGTTTTTATACTAGCCTAATATCAGTTTGCCCAAATCTTGTATTATGCTGATATACAATGACACACAGGTGGTTTATGCGTGTACTATGATATCTTTACTAGCTGTGTGTCACAGCTATTACTACGATAAGCAATAATGCAAAGAACAAAGACTTATTAGCCACAAATTATGACTGCTTTATGAATGCTCATTTTAATTAATAATTTTGTTTTTAAAAGAAATAAAACAGTAAAAATTTTGCGCAATATTTATGTTTCATTTTGTCAGCGTTCGCCAATCACCCATCAATCTCAAAACGAAACTAACCTGTCCGAATTCGTTTGCTTAGCTCGATTTAGCAGAAAGCTAGCAAACATAACCTCACAATATGTTGTATAATAAAAAAAGTCAACACGATTCTTGGCTCGGCGATCAAGCTAAGCAGAGATCTAAGCTGTTATAAAAAATAGCAAAGCTTGATGAAATAGATATGGGTATAGCTTGACTTGGTGATACGTCACTAGCTGTAATAACGAGACAATGACGAAGATTTGGATTCGGACAGCTCTAAATATCTTTTATTTAAGAACAG
Source organism: Dioctria rufipes (assembly GCA_963924295.1). NCBI lineage: Eukaryota > Metazoa > Arthropoda > Insecta > Diptera > Asilidae > Dioctria > Dioctria rufipes. Next base: position 204,519,811 of record OZ002741.1, read on the forward strand.
TAAGTAAGCAAATTTATACAAAATTTTAATACAAAAAATTGTAGTAAAAATTGTTTCAAATATAACTTTTTGAAAGATATCCATAATTTTTGTTATAAAAAAGTAAAATAAAATATTACTAAATTATCTTCAGTTTTAGTCTAGCCGTAATTCCTAATTAACTTCGCGATAATCGATAGTGTACGAGAATTTTTCATAACGTACGAGATTTTTGTAAAGTTGGTACGATAATCTATTTGTTGCCATCTGGCATCCTGTATGACACGTACCGCCATCCTGTGGAAACCATATAAGTTATCTATTTTGATTTCATTAATTAATTTTTGAAAAAAGATTAATTGAGGCGGTATCGATAATGCATACCATTCACGGTAATGTCAGCTAAAATCTTCATTTTGAAAGAAATAAGAGCCGATGATGCCATTAGTCCATAAACCACACCATACGGTCAATTTTCCAGGATGAAATGAAGCCCCTTGACATCACTTGACGATTATAGACAATATACTAGATATATGAAAATTTTGTATATTGACATATCCTTTTCATCAGCAAATAGCCGCATCACTAAACAAAATTTTGTGATAAATACACTGTAAAAAATATTAGGAATATTTCCTAAAATGTAAGGAATACTCCCTAAAATTTAGAGAAGACAACCTACATTTTAGGGAATATTCCTTACATTTTAGGGAATTTTCCCTAATCTTATCGAAAAATACCTAAGCCTTATGGCAACAATTTGTGCAAATTTTTTACTGTGCACCTGGATCAATTTCCAATTTTTCATAATCCCAATTAACGAACAAACGATGCAAGTATTTTGTACCACATGGTAAACGGACGGACAAAGCCCGAGTTGTTGTGAACGACATCGAATCGACATTTTTGGCTCTTCGGTGAAACTTTCGTTTCTTGTATTGCTACTGGGCGTTGACCATGTAGTGAATAATTCATACGACAACCAAATCAATCACTAGCGAAATAAAATTCATGAAGAGCTGTATAAATTTTCCAAAGTGAACACAGATTTTTGAAAGTAAATTTCCACAATTTGCAAACGTTGTTCGAGTGTGGCTACGTGCACAAAGAGGCGAGGCGATGCGATGCGATGCGAGGCGAGGCGAGACGAAGTGAGGCGAGGCGAGGCGAGGCGAAGTTAGGCGAGGCTAGGCACTTGAGCGAGGTGAGGTGAAAATAAATTTGGAGGTGTAGTGTTCACAGCAAGGCGTTCAGGTTTTTGATATATCACTAAATGAAAGCATAAATTATGTCAACATATTCTGAAGAAGAAATTTTGTGTTCGTCAAGTAGTCATTTTCAAATAAGGATACTTTCTGCAGTTTTGTTTGTGACCCATAATTAACAAGCGATTAGAATTCGGGGAATTTCATCATCTATATAAAGATTTACAGACTGATCCTGATATATTCTTCCAGTATATGAAAATGAAATTTTCGTTTATATTAAGGAATGATTTCAACATAAACTCAAAAAGAAAATAAAAACTGCCAAAATTTCCATTCTATGGATCTGTTTGTTCTGTCCATTCTATAGTTTCGCTTGTGTATGGGGCTACAATAACAATCGATAAGAATTTGGGGTATTCCATCATCCACATATATGAAGATTTACATACTGATCCTCATAGATTCGTCCAGTGTATGAGAACAAGTAAAGAGCCCTTCAATTATATAAATAAAAAAAGAAAAAGAAAACATAAGAATATGATAGTTATCAATATTAGCGAGCTGCACCTCGCGAAAAATGAAAAATTTCATTCTCGAACGAGATACCTCGAGCTGTTTCGCAACATCGCGTGCTGCCTCAGCGTTGTTATGCCTCGCCTTGCTTGGCTCGCCTCGCCTCGTTGTGCACGTACTCAAAGGCGTCGACTTATTAATTTGAGTGTTCTCCCTAAGCACAAATTTCGAAAAAAAGCTGTTGTCGTTAGTTTGACAAGTGATAGTGCTACCTACCGAAAGTTCTAGCATGAACAATAATATCGTTTATAATTTACTGGACCTGTCATTTAGTGTACTGAGGCGCATGATCTGTAAGCTTTCCAGCTTAAGTAATTGAAGTAACTAATAAATACTGAAGTTTGGAGTAATAAATTGAGCAGTAAGTTCGGTTTAATTTTGGTTTTTACTCACTTATTTTGACTTTCATATAAATATGTACATAATATTTATTTTCTTCTATTTACCGAATCTGCTTGATAGCATAACAGTTGATTGGATTTTGTATTCTTGGATGCTAATTTTTTGTATCATCGCTTGGAGTGCTGTAATCTTGTCTTTGCTGATTGAGGTTAGACTTTTTGAATTTTGGCTCATTTCTAGCGTTCCGTACTTCGAAAGGAAAAATGAAACTTTTATAAGATCGCCTTAGAATATATAACTAAGCCAGATATCCCGTAATGAATTCTGGTTGTGTTGGTAGTCCATGTTTTACATGTATTTACCCGCCGTTATTTTGTCAATTTTCAAAAAGTAAAAAAAGTTTTTGTACGAGGCATCTGCGGTAAAAATGCTCTTTTTCTACTTTATTTTGAAATAATTCACATATGTAATTTATATAAAACTTTGCTTCTATTAACAAAGATAATTTACATAGAGCACTTGCTTGAAACACGATTTCCCTAGTTTATAATATAAACTCAATTTCAATCCATTTATTGTTATACAAACAAGAATATACAATTTTTTTTTTGTATGTATTAACCATAGATTTATGTTAACTAAAAACAGTTATATTGGATATTTCCTTATTAATACTTAATACAAAAACAAAAAGCTACCAAATTACTTACTATAAAAATAAAAATTAAATTCAACTCTATAAATTCAAGAAATTCTACTATAAATAAAAATGAAGATTAAAAAATAAAATAAAAACAAATGAAAAAAAGGAATCCTTAATCCAGATCCGACGAATAGAAACAGGCAATTTATTCCATAAACGAACAGCGTGAACAAAAAACATACGGCTGCGTTGTAAATAATTGAAAATAGGAAGAAGCAGCTTGTTATCTCTTGAGGAGCGAGCGAATCTTAACTTGTTATGTAAATAGGATGGTAATCCAGAGATTAACACTTTTAATTGTAAACAGACATGTGCGAAACAGAAGGTACGAGGACAGGACTAAATGAGAACACAATTTTGAATCTGCGTAGATCAAAAGCATAACGAACAGCAGAATTCAGAGCAACTTTAAATTTTTGCCAAGATAGCGAATCGAGGTTTCCGTATGCCACGATCGAATTTTACTAGGCGCATCTTAGTTGCCAATGAAGCAAAATATGCAGAGTACGTTAGGCGCCTAACGCAAGCATAAATCTTCGACACAGAAGAGTTAATGTGATCGTTCCATGTTAATGTTTTGTTTTAGTGAATTTATCGCCTTAATTTATAGAACTCCCATTAAGAGCTACGGGAGGTAATATTCCCGTCTGGAGTCTATATTTAAAAAATAGCGATGTATTTACATTTAGCAGGGTTCAATCGCAGCAGGTTATTTGATGCCCAATCCACTATTTTTGATAAATCGTAATTGATATCGCTAATACACCTAAGAGCATCACTAACAGGTTTAGCATAGTAGATTTGTACTCATCTGCGTATATGTGAATTTGAAAGTACCTGGCAATGGATGTTATATCGTTGATAAATAGGCCGAAGAGGAGAGGAGAAAGAATAGAGCCTTGTGGTACTCCAGACAGGATAGGTAAAATTGAAGAGGTATGATTATCAGTTTTAATAAACTGCTTGCGATCAGACAAAAAGTTCCCTATAAAACCTGTAGCCCTGTGGCTGAAATTGTATAATGTGGAAAATTTCATACATAAAATAATATGGTTGATAGAGTAAAATGCCTTTGAAAAAATCTAGTAGGGTAAGAATAGTAAAAATATCAATGATCAAATTCACGCGAATATCATCGGTAATTTTAAGAAGACCTGTAGTACAATTGGACGGAAACCAGATTGCACATCCGACAAAGAATTCTTGGAATTGACATAAGATCCAATTTGATTTTGCATAATCTCTTCCAGTACTTTAGATAAAAACCGAAAAATAATAAAAACGGGAGAATAATCCGATTTATATTTGCAAGTACTGACTGCATACTTCATATTTATGTTTTTTTTTTTTTAAATTGTTATGAAGTTTTTAACAAGCACAAGTGGCACTAAAAAATTTGGCACAAAATAAACTTCAAAGATAAATAGTTTTGATAAAAACAACTGCTTCCGTACTTTTGTTAAATTTCGCAAAAGAATTTTAATTTGAGTAAACCTGTTCACAATACAAAATCACATTTGACAATCAAGCTCCAGGTTTGACAATAGAGCTCTTCAGCATCTCCCTTACTCTTATATATGCTGCCTTGCTCTTGAAAAATTACGCTTATGTACACGAATTATACACGTTTCACCCATTCCTGTTTCCTATATGTATATTCTAAGAAAATCGCTCTTACTTCAGTTCGTTTGTTCGTCACAGATATTTTTGAAATTTGTCAGAATGTTAAATCTTTGTGATTGGTACATATTTCGACAAAAAGATTATGAAATATTTGTTAATGGAATGAGTTCGGCTTTCTAAAAAAAAACTAAATCTTTTATTATGCTTTGTGGGGGGTATCGTTTGAAAGGGCTACCTTCAAGGATTCCAAAATGTGTTTTTCAAAATTTTTTATAATGACTATCTGTATATAGTCAAAAGTGTGTTACCCCCCTTCCCCCACTTGATATTCTAGATTTCTAAAGCTAAAATTTCGATGTTATTAGGATTAGTAGATATGAAAATATAACTGAAAATTGAATTTAAAACATATCAAATATAGAGCTAGCTAAAGGGCAAACACAATGATAACGTACAAAAAAATAAAAAAATCTTAAATATGTTTTCAGAAAGGATTTCCCATTAAATTGTTGCAAGAGCATGAATTGAAAGGTAAATAAATAACTCAATTATGAAACCGAAAACTGAAATCGTGTATTCATAATTTCGTAAAATATTTCCCTCACCGGAGCATTGTGGCAGGATAGTATAAAAAAAAAAGAACGCCACACTAACTAATGGACTGATATGTAGCTTATAATGCATATGCATAAATTTGATAACAACATTATTTTAGAAGTTATTACCCGTTGAGATAAGTTAATTACATCTGATGCCGTATATTTATAGCTCATTGAATTAAGCCATTACTGCCAAACACAATTATTAATAATTACGGCTATCTAGGTAATCAGCGTAAACACACACGCATACACACACACACACACACACACACATAATTGCGTTGCAAAAATTAAAGACTGACAACTTTTATGAAAATTTGATTTATTTTCCACACAGAACGATAGGATAATAATTGTAGTGCATATGTTTTGTTGTAAAATTAGAAAGTAAAACATTTTATTAATGACTTGGTTATGCAAAATCTGCAGCGTAGTTATATTTAAAATTTATCTGCATAGGAACCGATTTAAAGCTCTTCTGTATTTGTGGGATTTTCATTATTTAAATACACTTTTTGTTGTTTGTTATAAAATAATTAGCTATCTTACTATGTATACCTGTATGTACACTGTTTGTTGCGCATACATACTACAGGATATTATAAGGATATGTTTATATTATTAATGCACTTATTTCCACAAAAATTTTCAACAAAAATCAAAGTAGATCAAGAAATTTGAGAATAAAAAAAGGTCATTTTTAATTATTAAAATATTTGTCACAGAGGAAAGTTATTTACCAATACTTCATCTGTATCATCTCTAGGTAATGTTATTGCCGTCCCTTTGAGAACAGTACCAAAACCTTCGAGTGTTTTCGTCACCCGTTTCTCTCCAGAAACGTTGTGTGAGGACATATGGAAGTATCTGAAGTCCAAAAATATCGCAGCTAATGGAATTTCTTGTTGTAAGATTAGTAAAAGTTATAAACTTTGTTTTAACTGTCACAGAAGATGTGCAGGACAAGTTATTGGATCCAACATTTTGGCCCTCTGACACGTTTATTACTAAATTGCTTGTACCTTCCGGGCGCCAACCTAGAAATGCATCCAAAATAAACAGCGATATTCAAAAAAACTCAAATCTTTACTATCAAAATATAAGGGAGATTCGTACAAAAACTGCGCAAATGTTCAAAGCCTCTGCTGGGATTTGTTTCGATATAGATGCTTTCACTGAAACTTGGCTGTATCATGGCATTCGTGTTGACAATTCTTTTAAAATTTTTAGAACAGATATAAAGGGCTTTCCAATAAGAGGTGTTATTTTAATTAGCCCGCTTTTACGGTAGATGTCACTTTTGGAGCTGTCACTTTTGGAGCTGTCACTTTTTGACATTTGCCCCATTAATAAAAATGGAACGATACACGATTCAACAACGCACTGAAATTATTAAAATTCACTATAAAAATGGTGAAAATGTGGCAGAGACGGTTCGTAAAACTCGAACATTTTTGGGTCGTCGTGAAGCACCTTGTCGAACAGCAATACAGAAATTGGTAGAAAAATTCGAGTTGTCGGGACAAGTTAGTGATGTGAAGAATAAAACCCGTGCACGTCGCTCAAGAACAGCCGAGAATATTGCTGCTGTAGCCGAAAGTGTTTAAAAAACCCAGGTTTGTCCATTCCACAAACGTCATTACACCGTATTTTGCATAAAGATTTGGGTCTTAAAGCTTATAAAGTTCAGTTAACACAAGAACTCAAGCCGGCCGATCATCAACAACGTCGAGTCTTTGCTGATTGGGTCCTTGAAATGCATGAAAATGATCCGGAATTCTATTGAAAACCCGTCTTGAGTGATGAGGCCAATTTCCACCTCGATGGCTTCGTCAACAAGTAAAATTTTGTATCAGTAAAGATAATCTGTTTTAATTTGTTTTGCGGTTCTAATCCAAATTCCACATTAGTTGTTGCGTTTGAGGTTTGGTATAATGATGTCTGTTAAGCCTGGTATATATGTTAACCTCCTATATCGCATGGGTTCTGTACTGACTACGCTGCTATTCAATGTAGTAGCTGCACTATTGTTTTGTATGACTGTAACACGATTTTTCGGAACATATATTATCTTTTTTATAATAGTTTTAATCCATTGCTCCGGATAGTCATTAGATACCAGTATTTGTTTAATGCGTTGATAATTGGCGTGATGAAACTTATGATCGCTTAAAGTTATAACCCTTTTTGCGAACGCTAGGGCAACGTTAAATCTCATTTTTCGAGGATGAGATGAGTTATAATTCAGTAATCTTCCCGACGCCGTGGGCTTCATATACCAATCCGTTATAATTTTATTGTTATCCCTATGTAATAACATGTCCAGAAATGGTATGGTCTTTGTACCTTCATCTTCTTTCTCCATTGTGAATTTAATTCGGAGGTGTTTGTTGTTGAGGTTACATAAGGTGTTATCTATTGCATGTTCTGGTAATACCATGATGATATCATCTACGTACTTTTTTATGAATAGTGGGTCACAGGGTAAATCATTTTTCACATCATCAAGAAAGTCGTCTAATACAAATTCTGCTAATGTGCCTGATAGACCGCTTCCCATAGCCCATAGCTGTATTGCACAGGAAATTATCTATTCATCTACTTATTTACTGTGTTTTAGATTAAATTATGTATTCATATATTTATTTATTTATTTATTCAATTATTGTTTGTCGTGCTATTTTAATTATTAATTATTTATTCAATTAATTGGTGTTGTGTTATTTCAATTACTGTTTTAAGCGATAAAAAAAAATTTTGATGTGCTCCTAACGTAATTTTTTTAAAAAAGTGACGAAGGAAATAAAATCCTATTTTCATAAGGTAATTTATATGAGAACGGTTTATAATGTGGGTTATATGGATATAATGTATTTTTAGGCACTGAAGATGGTCTAAAAAAGAAACCGAAATATTGGCCAATAAATGGTAACTACAAAACTTGTGTGGTAGTTTCATTTCATTGCAATTCTACAAATAAAAGGGTCACTAACCCCATATTATTCCCACGTACATACACATAGGACCCATACAACTTAATTTCTTCGTATTTGTTTCTTGTTTACAGTTCTCTATCAGTTGGTACTTGGTGATTAGATCGAAAGAGTCAGCAATATAGAAGTGCGCCCACTTTTGGTAATGCATTTCTACAAACGTCGTAGTCAGTAGATATTATACATGTCAGTGATGAAAACCCGGCGATGTTTCAATAGAAGAAACACAAGGACTCTGCACAATCGGCATAATGTCTTCCTGATTGGATGAGGAGGGGTCAGGTTATGGTCTCTCAACCCCACGTAGATTTTTGTTTCCATTAACCTCATCTACGGATTTTAGCTGAGCTATTTCTGTATGAACTTTTTTCGAAAACAGAAACAAAGATTCATCCCGATCATCATTAAACGCAGTATCTCGGTTTCGTAAACTTTCCAGCTTTTGATCTTCAATATTTTCATTAAAATCCTCCTGTAATCCTAGCAGGTAGTGCTTACATTCGTCATGTGCTTTAGATGAAAGGATTTGTAGCGTATTCGGATCAAATGCTTTTGGATTCCAGGGGTATAATCAGCATTTCCTGGATCCGTTTTGTCGAATAGATGCTCTCACAGTTTTATCTATAACTTTCTTTAGAAGATTGGCGAAATGTTTCGTTTTTAACACTGGTTTTAAGATGTTCTCCAACTAATAAATATAATGTCCTTGCATTCACAAAATTGACTTAGTTGTAAACTGATATGTGAAGTATGCCTATATACAAAGAAGATTTATCGGTAGAGTATTATTTTATTTTAATAGCTAATCATGAAAAACCCCAGCCACATATTCGTAGAATGCTGCACATGTCATCCATCCTGAGTCTGTAGAACCATAGCCCCATTCTGCAGGAAATTCATCCAGTAATTCAGATGGGATTCGTTTGTATTTGTACAGTGCTGTTACTGTAGGCTCGTTTTGAACTTTTTTGTTTTTCGGAGATTGAGTGTGTCTCCACTCCAATGACTGTTGATTGGATTCTGGTTTGACATGACAAACCCACGTTTCATCATCTATGACCATTCGGTTTAAAAAGTCCTCGCCCTCTTCACTGTACCGTGTGAGAAATGTGAAAACACTACCAAGTCGCTTGGTTTTGTGGTGAACATTAGTGAGCATTTTTAGATCCCATCGGGAACACACATTGTGATAACCTAAGTTGTCTGTAACAACTCTGTACAAAACAGTTCGTGAAATCTGCGGAAATCCGCATGAAAGCGTTTGTCATTGTGAAACGTCTATTCTCCTGGATTTTTTCATTAACTCTCCTTGCCAAATCATCGTTGACAATAGAAGGCCGACCAGTCCGACCTTCATCGCACACATTTGTTCGACCTTCTCACCATTCCATCACTGATCGCGTCTTCACCGTAAATATCTTTAACTTGATGATAAATTTCGGCCGAATCACGAATCTCTCAGTCAGCGGGATCAGTAATTGTCTTAAACATTTCAAATGTTCACAGCAAACTGAAAATACAATGTAGAGCAACCAAAATGCCGTCCGTTTGCAATCAATGAACAAGGAAGACTAGCGTGTATGCGCGGATCGCCGACCACAGTACTGCGACGGCGGCGCTAGAACGATACGCAAACTTGACTGGCGAGTGTACTTCCAATAAGCAAGAGTCATGTAGACTTGTGTTAAACTTTTTGCTGACACTTTGATCTAGATACAAGTAGTATACGACACCGCTCTAAAAATTTCGGTATATGTGTACAGAACCGGAACCACTCTGTAAGCTGAACCTGGTCTAGGGGTTGATTCGGCTTACATTACATTTATCTAAGAAAATAATTAAGCCATAAATGGTGCATGTCAAATGCACATCTAGGCTGAACATTGAATTTTACTGAGTAGTCGACAACTGTTTAAGATTCGAATTATATATTTGTGTGAGGTATCTCGGATTTTGATTTACATAGGTACCAGGGCCGGACTGGGTCTCCAAATCGGCCCGGGCTTATAATAACAAACCAGCCCCAAAGGGTCTTAAAAAATGACTTTTTTTTTTTTAAAAAAGGCAAACAACCCAAATTATTAGGCTGATTTCCTACTGAATATTTTTTGAATATTGAATTCCATGACAAATAAGAAGAAAGAAAGAACAATTTTATACAGGAAATATGTATGCACAGAATATGTGTAAGAGCGGTTGGCTCTTTCACACTTAAAATTAAAAATAAAACTGGGTTTCTCTCTGGAAACAGTATCCGAGAGATCAACAATTTTACTTACACAGCTATAACAAGAGTAAAGCAAGTGAGGCATACGTTGAAGCTGAGGGGCGCCGCTCGTTGAAAAAAACATTATTGCATTATTGCGGGCGAAAAAAAAAATAATACTAACAACATTTGCTTTTGACAAATATAAATTATTTCTGATTGTGTGAACTGCTGAATAAATTTTTTGTTCTTAATTTGAATTTATTCGCTTGACAAGGATGAAGTTGGTTCGTGATCCTGACATGGAAGAAATTTTTTCCAGTGCTACAAAATTTCCTGAAGATATATATATATTTATACCAGCAAACGTAAAAGAAACAAGAGAAAAGAAGCGATTCGAACTTTTTGAATCACAAGTTAATGAGTGATCTCAATATTGCCACAAAACATAAGCTTCGTACACCAATTTTTGAATCGATTGATGTTCTTTTATTCGAACTGACGAGGAGGTACGAAATGTTGGAACAAGTGTCAGAAGATTATCAATTCCTTTCTGAAAAAGGCCGCTTTTGGATTTGCTTTAATCAATTCACGACTATAACCTCCAAGAATCATATCTAAATGTTTAAATCGCGCTCCGAGTTTTTCTGATATTTCCAATGACGATTGCTTCATGAGAACGAAATTTCAGCAAATTGAAGTTAATAAAAAATTACATCTAATCTACAAAGGGTTAAGAAAGATTATCCAATGTGGTCAAAAAAGAAAAGACAAGCACTTCTAATTTCGAGAATATAAACTTGTTCGTGGCGAAAAAAGCTCGAAAAGTCCATCTATAAAATCTGGCAAATATTTCTATCAAACTTATTCCCCTCAATGTTAAACTAATAATTTTATGTGCAATAAATATTATTTAAGTACTATTCTTCTTATTATCAATTGTTGCTCAACTTTGTTAAAGTTAAAGTCGAATAAGGTTATGTTATGTTATACGTTTGCTTCAGGCTCCAAAAGGAGTTGTAATGGCTCTACGTGAAGGAACTAAGGATAGAAGTGAAATCTTAACCCCTTCTTCTGCTCTTTGTTTTTGGAATCGTTTTGTAGCCGCTTAGAAATTCAGTTGCTTCTTCACTTACTTATATGGCCCAATATAGTCACAAAAACAATGCCAATGCTTCACCAAATGTGGAAAAATTGAGACTGTTTCTAACATTTGTGTACTTTCTAACACTGGAAATTTGTCATTTAAGTAAAAGCTGACTGTAATATACTATGACCATGTACATACACATATATATATCTACTCTACTTCAAAATTGATTTACATGAAATAAAATTAGTTTTTTTTTTTAAATAAAGATAGAGATTAATGAATAGAAAATAAATACAAAATTTAAAAACTGTTTTTATATTTGTTCTTCAATTTCGAATTTGTTTCTGATCCTAATTCAATGGAACATTCAATGAATTTAGGTATTTGGCACCAGAAAACCTAAAAAGTACGTAAAATTCCCGAAATGTTAAGCTCTCTTGGATATAATGAAGAGAACATTCAACGAATTAGGTATTATGCTACATTTTTTATGGAAATATATTTTCGTTTATATAATTCACACATTGTTTTTGAAAACAACTCATATATTGTTTTTTAATATTTTGTTTAAGCGTGCCCAGTGCAACAATATAAGTTAGTAGTATGGTCCATAAGAAATGAGCTATTCAGCTCATTCTTATGTTTTTAAAGGAGGTGATATTCTATCGCCTATGGTCGAGTGTGGAGAAATCACCTATTCCCTGCATTTTAGGGAATATTTCCTACATTTTAGGGAAAAAAAAACAAAACAACAATTTAAAATTCCGTATATTTTAGAGAATGCTCTCTACATTTTAGGGAATATTCTCTAAAATAGGAAAAATAGGAAAATTCCTTACATTTTAGGGAATATTCCCTAAATTGGGGGGGGGGGGGGGAAACAAAAAGTCCCTACTTTCCCTAATCTTATCGACAAATTCTTAACTTGTGTGGCACAAATTGTTGCCACTCACTTTAGGGAATTATTTTTTACTGTGTAGGTATACCAAATTTTTGAAAGCTTTGTTGAATCTTCCTGATAAAAACCACATTTCCATGCATGATCCTGTCAGTGTTTATAAGTTGTGGGAAATTATTGGGGTATTTTTAATTCAAAACTCTCCTTTGCCGAGATGGCCTAGTTGCCTCGTTACACAATAAAGTACTGCTTCAATTTCAATTCACTTTCATAGCTCGCCTCCCACCGCAGCCGCAACATTCGTCCAGAGTACATGGTAAATACGTGTGTTCGCCTAAACATTGAGACCACCGGCCCAACGACTACCGGCCCATCGGGCTAGCGCCCGATCGCCCGTACTGTCAGTCCGGCTTTGATAGGTACAACCATTTCCAATTACGCTAGTGCTCTATCTGCGGATGCCCTACTATAAAATGATTTAGCTAAATATGGGTTAGTACTAATTATAAATTCCAATTCAAGTTAATGTTGTTCTAACAACTACAGTTAGTGATAATTTTCCTCTTTGTTAAATTGGGTTAATACTAATTGTAATTTTCAATTTAATTTGGTTTTGTTAAAGGAACTACAATTCGCGATAATTATCTTACATGTTACCGGATTCAATTTGTTTTCTTGCGTGCTATTCGATTTCGTAATGCCGTGGTCGGTCTTGATATGAATATTTCGATGTTTCCATAAGAAGTTTATAATCCTTCAAATTTCCTTCCTGCAATGACTATTGTAATTTTTGCCAGTTCAATCTTTATTTAGTATCTTATTACTGAATTTATCGTAGTTTTCCAATTGGCATTGTAAGATTTAAGCGATACACATTGATGCAATTTGCAGAATGCTTCAATCCGATTTGTCACAAATCTACAAACCAAGTATTTACCTGGCTGTGAACGCTGCTGGATCTTGCATCCAACTAGATTTTGGATATTAATCTTGATGTTTTCGCTGATTACTTTTTTAATAAAAACTTTGATCGGATTCTTATAGATCTTTTCCTTACTCGCTGCGGACGTCAACTTCTGTCACTCGCTGTTACTCGTGTGAGACGGAAGAGAAGGAAATCACCTGTTCGGTGTCATCCATTGAACTCGAAAAGATTATTTATACGGGGTTTATGGAACGACCACAGGGACGGTGTCTTTTATTGTTTTGACGGTTATTATTATTTATTAATAAAGTTTTATTTCATTATTAGTTCTGTTTATATTATTTCAACAATTATTTTTACTTACAAATAAAGGTTTATTTCACGGTTAGTTCTATTTTTGTTTATTTTTACTTAGCAGAATCGAGAATTGCTGGAATTTCGCAGGGCTCTTCCTGGACCGGTGCCTTGACAAGTTTTTCGATGGAATTGCGCTTAATATTCTAGCTTTCTTGTAGATACGTTACAACTCTAGACACAAGTGTCGTCGTATAGGCACACCTCAAGGAAATTCCAATAAAATCGGTTTAATACGGAGGATAACAAATAGATTACCGCATTCTTTTGCAATTAAAATTAAGAATGATTTTCCGTACATGATTGAAAGTAGACGATTGTGAACTGTACATGCTTCAAAATATATGGACCAACACTAAGACTGTCAAATTTAGAAAGACCAGTAGGGTGATTCTGTGCTCTTTGTTGTTATATTTAGTCGTGAATTTTGACATATTTTGTCGAGTTTTTTCTTCAACACAGTTCATTTTATGTCTTCACTATTATCTACCACAAAATGAACTATAATGAATTTTCGATGAACAAATGTCAAAAAATACGACTAAATAATCGACAAATTAGTCAACTGCTCCCAGAGGTTGTGACAAAAATTTTACACTGGTAAATGGAAATTCTACACCTAATTAGAGCTTTATAAGTCCTTAAATTTGTGATATTATCTTGAATTTGTAATGTGAAGTGTCATTTTTAGTTCATTCTAAGTCATGCAAGGGTTGCTGTCCTGAATAAAAACACGAAAAAATCAGTAGAAAAGTTCATTTCATTAAGTCGATTATTTTGACATTCAAGTTCGACAAAACCCACAGAATCACCCTCCAGGACTCAAAATTCAACGATTTTTAATGGCTTTAAATATTTTAGTTCATTTTCGATTGAAGTTAGAAATATAAAAAATTATGTAGTTATTTCGAAATAGTTTCATAATGAGTGCCATAGATGAGATTTGAACTCATATCCTCAGAAAAATGATCATATTTTGTTTGTATACACTACCACCAGCGTCAAATTTCTATGCTCTACGTAATGGTCACAACAAAGAATTATGTAAACATACTCAACTTGCTTTTCTAGAAATTTATTTTGTTCACGTTGCATTCGAAGCATAAGAGCTAGTTCAGTTGAGTAGGGCTAAAGTCTCAATCATAACATCAATTTGACATGTGTCCTACTGTGGGGGTGAATTCTAACAGATAAATTTTGCCATAACATTTGCCACACTTCACACCTATAATTTCTCTTGGAGATTATTTATGTCTCTTTGGAAATACTTAATGAAATTGTGTCTCTAGTATCACAACAACAACACCATTTGTTTCATTTTCATAACGCTTGTATTCTGTAAAATGCTCCCTTGAATCAAATTTTAGAACAGAAATTTCTGGGACGTGAATCAGTCAACCGTGCAGAGTAATCATGCACCTCTGAGCCTTGACATAGATATGTATCATTCACTCATCCAGGAATATTTTTTTCCCTATACATATACACGTCTCAGGGACGTGGTTGGCCTCAAAAGTGTAATTTCTACATTTTTTCCACCGAACTTAACACATCGTTGCTAGTTTTTGTCCTCATTCGTCATTGTAGCTTGCTATTTGTCAAAAAGAATTTCTGCGCGTTGAGTGTTTTGCACGTTATTTTTGTTGTTTTTTTTTTTTTTTTTTTTTTTTTTTTTTTTGTTTATTAGGAGGCACCACAACAAGCATTAACCCTTTATCTTTCTCCCAGTATTTTAGCTTGAAGTTTTGCTCGTCTTCTGTGTTAATGAAATCGTTCTAGTGACCTACTGGATAGCAAAAATAATTTCCTGAGAATGGGTTGCTTTTGGTTAAGGTTTTGGAATTTCTTTTTGTTTTATTTCACTGAATACAAAAAGGATATGAAATCCAATTTGAAGAAAAAAATTTGTCTTATTTACGTTTCATCAGTCATTCATGGTTGTCGTCAGCCTAATTTTTCAGGTGTTTAGAAATTTCAAATTGAAATTTGAATTTAATAGTATAAAATCCACACTCTATAAAATCCACACTTGATCTCCGAAATACGAATATATCAAAACCTTTAAATCCACGTCAACCCGTGGCCGTGCCTAACAGTGAATTGCCTTGCCCCAGTACCTTCTATGAAAAACTTCCTCCATATACCTCGTCCTCCTTTCGTACAAAGGTTTTAACAAACATTTTATTTTCGAAGTACCCATACCAGCTCATGAGCATTTACAAGATAGCATATTGATATAATGCCTAGAGCCAATGAAATTGCATAGATTAAAAAACCCATAAAATTTCTAAAGTTACAGAGAGTAGAGAGAGTCTATAAGTTACAGAACCCACAAGAAAAGAAACATATAATCAAAATTCTAAAACATAATTTCCACCCGCTAAAATAGCTTTGCACATAAAATTTAAAATAATTCTCATAAAAATAAAAAAATAAAATAATTCTCAATATTACAAGTCGCAGACATCGTCCAAGCCATTAGTTTGCGGCCGTTATCTTATATGGCTGTCACAGATTGGGTATTCTTTAAACAATATCAGTCGAGGAGTGTTAAGTGTAGCATACAATTCATGATCGCGGGATGTTTTCAATATAAATTGGTTTTGTTATATGTCTGAATAGCCCTATCGCATCGTGGGCTGTACATTGGATAATTTTTTTTTTCCGCAACTAAAATAGCCGAGAGTTCTGTTGAGTGGAATAGAGAGTTGGGTACTTCTCAATACAAATTCCCTGAGTTACAGAATTCCTGGTGGAGAGTTAAGTGTCAAAAGAACTCTGATCTCCCCAACTCCACAACTCTCCGTATTATAGAATCCGACCTCAGACTGTGCAGCTAAGTACTGCATAATTCCCCACTAACACTAAATAAAATATAATTTATGAATATCAATTTCAACCGTTTAATGTTATATCAAAATTCGCAATTGAATTCAAAAAAAGCTTTTGACAGTTGTTCACACATACACTTAATGCAAAGCATAAAAGTAGCTTTGGTTTGTCCAAAATTATGTATTAGCATTTGCTTGGTATAGCTAAATTTACAGTTCTCAAAGTGTTTATGCTATTGAAGCAGCTAAAGCTGGTATAGCTGGTAAACAAATAGTCAAATTTTCAGATCGTACGATCCCACAATTTACCTCATATGCTCCACAGCAATCCTCCACGGAAATCTATTCTGAAAAATATAAGAATATTGAAATACGAACTACATGATAAGTAAAAACAAAGAAATAAATAAAAAATGTACCCAAATTCAAATTTCCTGCTACTGACATATGAGAAAATGTTAGTATAGGGCTTTCCAATAAGAGGTGTTATTTTGATATTCAAAGAAAAATGCCACTTTTTGAGATAAATGATCGGATCTTTATTTCATTATAAAGAGGAAGGTATGCCGTTAATAATAGAAAATAACATCAGCCAAATAACCACCACGACCATGCCTACAGGACCATATCCTTTTCATGAAATTTTCCATAACCAAATCGCAAAGTAGCTGCGTCTTGAATCGACGCTGGGCTGTTGGCGTAGACCTTCTCTTTCACGTGGCCTCAAAGGAAGAAGTCGCAAGGTGTTAAGTCACAAGATCTCGGTAGCCAATTGTGATCACCTCTTCGAGAGATAAGACGGTCCGGAACCTTTTCCCGTAAAAAATCAATGGTTTCGTTGCTTGTATGGCACGTAGCGTCGTCTTGTTGAAAGTAAACGTTGTCCAGATCAATACCATCCAATTCCGGCCATAAAAAATCATTAATCATCTGTCGATAGCGCAATCCATTCACGTAACTGTTGCTCCAGCTTCATTTTCGAAAAAGTAAGGTCCAATGACCCCGCGGGACCATAAACCGCACCAAACAGTCACACGTTGAGGATAGAGCGGTTTTTGAACAACAACTCTTGGGTTTTCCGAGCCCCAGATGCGACAGTTTTGCTTGTTGACGAAGCCATCGAGGTGGAAATGGGCCTCATCACTCAAGATGAGTTTTCGATGGAATTCCGGATCCTTTTCATGCATTTCAAGGACCCAATCAGCAAAGACTCGACGTTGTTGATGATCGGCCGGCTTGAGTTCTTGTGTTAACTGAACTTTATAAGCCTTAAGACCCAAATCTTTATGCAAAATACGGTGTAATGACGTTTGTGGAATGCCTAATTCCAAAGAACGACGACGAATGGACAAACCTGGGTTTTCTTCAACACTTTCGGCTACAGCAGCAATATTCTCGGCTGTTATTGAGCGACGTGCACGAGTTTTATTCTTCACTTGTCCCGACAGCTCGAATTTTTCTACCAATTTCTGTATTGCGGTCCGACAAGGTGCTTCACGACGACCCAAAAATGTTCGCGTTTTACGAACCGTCTCTGCCACATTTTCACCATTTTTATAGTGAATTTTAATAATTTCAATGCGTTGTTGAATAGTGTATCGTTCCATTTTTATTAATGGCGTAGTTTCTACTTGTCAAACGTCAAAAAATGACAGCTCCAAAAGTGACATCTACCGAAATAGCGGGCTAATGAAAATAACACCTCTTATTGGATAACCCTTTATGATCAATCTTCTCGCTAATTAAAAGCAAAGAGAGGCACGGCTAGAGCTCAAAACACGGAACTGCTAGCCAACTTTTTTTTAAAGATTCATTCACGTTGTAAATTACTCACAGTAGGTATAAATAGAGCGTTGCGAAAACTGTGGAACATAATATCCTCTTCTAACTCCTTCCCTTGTCCTCCCATGAACAACTAAATCCAAAAGGAGAATGATATTTAGTATGGCTGATAGCGCATCATCCATAAAGGAAAAGACGTCAGTTAAACGGAAAGTTGCAAGGAAGACCAAAATGTAGCTATCAATAACAGGAGAAAAGATGCTACGCAATCGAAGTGAGGGCTAAAGATGAACCCCAAGGACAAAAGAGGAAAATTAATGTTCACTTGACTTGACTTGACTTGACTTGACTTGACTTAGTTGGTATTTCGATTTGAGCAGTCATACAAGGCAGGTCGGAAGTATTGAACTCGGCTTACTCTTGCTTTTTGTGGGAGTTTTAAATCCAAGCTAATAAATTATATAATTTTAACCTTTTTTAGCTTTGTCCCTCTGGGAAGTCTTGACTTTCAGGAATCTCCTTATAGTATAGGCTGTGCAATTGAGGTCTATTGTAGTTTTGCATATATTATAACTGCGACTAATTGAAATTTTATATTTCAGATTAAAAACATTGGTACTCTCCTTCCGGTTCTTCTTCCTTCTTATTTTTTTTTCTCGATTACTACTTTTTGATTTATAATTGCTTCGAATTTTTTATTATTACATTTCTTCTTTTGAATTTATTATTTTGCTTTTAAAGTATTAATAGTATATAAAAAAAAAAAAACAGGAAATCCAAAATTAAATTAACAATTAAAATCTGCTAAAATTAGGCAACAATCGGAAATAACTGTAACTAATAAAAATTATACTGTTAAAAAAATCAGATGCAGAATAAATGAAGGAAAAAAATAAGATAAATATAAAGAAAGTAAAAATTAAATAGTAAGAAAGGAGACTAAAATTAAACAATAAAAGCTAAAATACAGGAAATAAAACCAAATAGAAAACACAATTCACAATTTAAAATTATAGAATTATAAAAATTATGAAAACTATGAAAGTGACAAGAGAATAACGTGAAATTATTAGGTTATTTAAAAGCTTAGACCCTCATGAGACCATTGAATGCACCAACAGATCGCGTAATCTGTTAACTAAAGGGAAGACTATTCTCGAGACCGCAGGATAAGAGACTTCCATAACTATTCTGTGAAATCGTGGTATTATCACCTTTTGGTTACGTGCCGAAGTTGTGTACTGGAAAAATTCACGCAGATACTACGGTTTGTGTTTACATAATTGGTTATAAAAGTGAATCAATCCCCTTTGCTTGAGATAATCTGGATTTGAGAAACCTAGCAATTCTATGCGGTAAGGTGAAATAGAGTAGAACAAACGAAGTCCACAATAGAAGCAAATACAATCATTAAAGGCAACTTTCGTCTTTCGAAAACAATCTCTATCGATTCTAAGGTATATCAAACTGCCAAAAGTAAAGCAAGGTAGAATTGGGATTTTGATTACTTTTTACAGGATTTCGAAAGATAATGAAGTCAGCAGAAAGCAAGAGCCTATGAAGTACAGCATAAAAGTCACCGATCTTTGTATTATCTCAGCATTTCATATGTTGGTTCAAAATAATGCCTACCTACATTTATAACTTTAGGTGGAAAATCTAAAATTATACCATTCAAGAACACAAGAGGTGAATCATGCCGCTCAAAAGTCCCATAATTAAATACAATACATTGGGACTTATCAGGGTTCAGCTTTCGGCCCTTAGCTTTGGACCAGATAATTATTTTATTGTTATTAATGCGAACGATATAAAACAAGCCAACAGGTCTACTTAGGTTGATGTCATTAGCATACATGTGAGAGAGAGATCGTTTATAAATAAACTAAATAACAAAGAGCCTAGTATTGAGCCCTCTGGAACGTCAGACAGAAGGGAAAGGAGACTAGAACCAATAGAATCCACTTTTTTCACTTGCTTTTGATCGGTCAGAAAGTCTCGAATTTGTGCAATGGAAGAAGAACTGAAACCAAACGAGCAGTTGTTTTAGCATAGGGGGAGGCAGCTCTGAAAGCAGTGAATACTCGCAGTGTGGTACCAGCAACATTATTGGAACATTTGATTATAAATAAACTAAATAACACTGGGCCTAGTATTGAGCCCTCTGGAACGGCAGAAAGTCTCGAAATGTGCGACCGAGGAGAGAATGAAACCAAAGAAGCAAGTTGTTTTAGTCGAGGGCAGCTCTAAAAGCAGTGGACTCTCGCAGTGTGCCTTTAACCTTTCTTTACCCGGACATTTGTAGTTTCGGAAGATTCCGTAAGGCAACGAGATAGTAGGCTAGTTAATTTTAAAAAGAAATTATTTCTTAAATCAAAACCAATTGTTTTTTCTTGTCAACGCGTCAACATCGTTTCAGAAAAGAAAATTAATTGACCGCAGTTTTCACGTATATGTTACAAAATAAATATTATTGTTCAATAAATCCTATCAAGATAACAATATATAACTAAAATTAGTGTCGACTGCATGTATGATAAGTGAATATTCTTCAACAAGGACAGTTTTCATTATCCCTCAGATAGGGTAATATAAAGGACATTTGTTTTAACGACGTCGTTCCGCTACTTACATAAGGACTTAATAATTTTTCAATCTTTAAATAATATTAACATTATTTGTTCCTTTTTAACAAACTTAAGTATATCACGATAGATAATCATTACAACACAAGAAATTTATAACGTTGTTCGAAAATGAAATATTTCAGATAAATAAAAATCTTAATGCCTTTTTAAGACGTAAAACTTGTGTCATATTTTATAAATTATTAACTCAATTGCTGCGTTCCTTTTCTCGTTCAGAATGAATTTTTTCAATCCATGTCGTTCTTTTTCTCGGGTCGAACAATTTAGTTTCAATCTTTCATCGCTTTTTTCGGACTCTGAATCATTCTGAATGCACCTGAGATTTTTCCGGATTCCATCAGAACGATTTTAATTTGAATTCGTGAATGTGTTGTTTACAATTTGTACGAAATAGTAATACTACTACTTGCTTTTATCAAAAGGAAGAAATGTCAAACAGTTAAAGTGGTTCTGTTCCGTTCCTTTTCTATGAGCACAGAATGAAATTATGACATCGCTCTGTCGATTCATACAGATTCATTCAGAACGAGAAAAGGAACGCAGCATACTTTCGATATTATGTCCTGCCGGTGGAGAGTTCTACTGCATGATATATATTGTCAGAATGTGAGAAAAAGTGTTAGCACTACAGTGGTCCTGTACAACTACTTGCTTAAGGAATGCTCACCGAATTTCTTAGACAATGACATGGGTGAATCAATCCAGGAAGGACAATGGTGACAAGAAATCATGCAACTTCAGTTTGCATCTCCCTTTGGGAGATCAAAGCATGCTTCGACATGTATGTGAAAATAGGATTGAATAAAAAAAAAAAAGATTAAGTTTTATGTTTTATTTTTATTTTCTCAGTATAATTCCAATTTTTTATTAACGATGTATAAGACTCCCTCCTCAATATCATCTACCTCGCATTCGGATATATTCGACATATCAATTTTTTTGGCAATTGATTGCATAAAAATTTCCCAGGGTAACAGCTCAGTTACCTTTAGAAATTTATATACTCCGCTCAAAAAATTAAAATATTGCTTATCGAGTGCCGCAAGATTTTCTTGTTGTGGAATTACTTTCCTAAAGTAGGGCAGGCGGTACCTCTCCTGAGTTGAATTCCATCGCTGTTATATCAGTTGATGACTCGTTTACTATGGTACATGATATAACAAGGGTGGTTCATCAAGCACCCCTAATTCAAATGCGCTTTACGCCACCTCCCCATCCAGCTCCATTTCCGGTGGCAATGGTTCGTAATTGCGAAGTGTTTTCCTATAAAAGCAAGATATTTTTTGCTTAAAACAAATTGCATTATTTTTTTCTTCTATAGGAGTTATATGTCCATCGATGAAATTCAAGAAATCATAATACTTCCATTTTGATCTCTCCATCTCTCCACTCTTCTAGACGGAGTATTTTTCATCTTGCTTAATTCGATACGGTATACATTACGCAAAGACTTTCACTTTTGACTTCCCATTTTCTTCTGTTAGTAAAAAAAAAAATTGTAAAATTCAAAGCGGATGGTTTTATTGTATTTATAGAATTTCTATAACTAATAATTAAATACAATACAATCAAAATAAAAACACCCTCACTAGGAATACCCATTACCCCACTGATTTTTTGTCAGGTCTTCTGACATGGAGCCACTTCAAAATCAACTATCAACTGATACTGGCTCTGGCTTGTTAATACAATAGAAGCCAGAGCCGGAGCCATCATTATGTTAAGTAGCACTGCCATACCTCACATTTGCTTTTGACAGGCTTCGTTCTCAAACCCAGAACCAGAGCCGGAGCCACCCGTCAATATAGATACTTCCCTTCTTATACCCATGCACTTCAAACCTTCCTGTTGAAGAAAGAAACCTTCCAATCGTCGTGTGTTAAAAATACATGAAAATATTTCAAGACTCCTACTTGAAGAAAGATACTTTTACAGCAGTCGTATGTAAAAATTCCTTCAAGACCCATACTTGAAGAAAGAAGCCTTTACAACAGTTGTGTGTCGAAAAGACACGTTCAAATCCTTCACGGTTACCCTGGAGGACCGAAAACTTATCGTTCAAGTCCGACGTTCTGTACTAGCCCTCCTAAAATAGTACTACTACTACGGTTTCGCAGCTGTGGTGACAACGAAAGCCAAACTGTCATTTGCTTACGAGCTCAATCTAATCTACTAATGCTCAACTAATTGCCTATTTATTAAGTTTTCCAGCACTTTCGATAGAATAATACGCACTTGATAAAATGCAGTTAGTACTTCCCGAAACTATTTCAATGCCGACAAATTCGATCACTCTAACCTTCGATGAAAATACCCACTAAGATTTAAAATCAAATATTAAGATTAATATTAAATGCGTACAAAAATATAAGTAGTCGAGAAATCGAAAAGGTGCAGTCACATACAGTGCGATTTAAGGTAAGCGGATCGAAGCCATATGCTGGCTGAATGTCCCAATGGAGCTAGCCCGCTGAATGACCTGTACTAAATAAGATTCGCTCACCAATTTGGGTAAGGAAGCTAGGCAAGAGAAGATGACAATATCGAGTGGAGCTCAGAAATTGAACACTGTCCTGGAGATAAGCTGGCTCCTTCACATCTTCTCTGTTGCCAAAGAAGTATCGAAATGTCTTGGATTTCTGAAAAGGTGTAAGAAATATTTCAGCCCATAAAATCTAGCGCTCCTCTACAAGTCCTACACCAGACCTAGAGTTTAATACAATTTCCATATCTGGGTCGGGGCTGGTCGCACAGTCTTACCTTCATTGGATATTTTCCAAATGAGAGTCTTCAAGCTTATTGACGATTTGGCAATAACTTGTCATATCGACTCACTCGAGCACCGCCGCAATGTTGGATGCCTTTCGCTTCTTTATCGCTATATGCATGGTCAATGTTCTGATGAAATATCTAGTCTAATGCCTTGTAGAATAATTCCTGCACGCAATACTCACGCTGCAAACCGCGCACATCCTTTAACCCTTCAAATTACTTTCGGCCGTACAGTAAAATTCCGTGATGCTTTTTATCCCGAACAGTGCGAATATGGAACAGCTTACCATCTTCTGTTTTTCCTCTGGCATACAATCTGCGAAAGTTTAAGGGCGACATACATCGGCACCTCCGCCACTCTCCTCATATCCCCTAATCCTTTCCCCTATCTCCTTCCTGCCATGCTTGGCTTAATAATATGTATAAAAAAAAAAACATAGATCAGGTTGTGCAAAAATTTCAGCCTTCTGTTCATGAGGAATGTTTCAAGAGAGCATCCAGGGAAGGAGTTGACATGGGACGAAATATGAGAAAATCTGGGCAAGCTGAATAATAAATCGAATCGTGTCATTGAAAGCTACCGTTAATTTCCGCTGACAGCAAGAATCCAGTTTAGAAAATATTAGACTCCCGAAGATAAAGTGATATATGATGTTATATGATCACAGCAGCTAAACTTGGTATTTAGCTCAACACTGAGATTTTGAACCGACCTAGCATATGGTATGACCAAGCCGTTGATTTCAAATACTAGTAGATCATTTTGGTCATAATCCCTAAATTTTTCAAATAGGCAATTCAATGTATTTGGATTTAGAGTTAGGGAATTGCGATTAGCCCAATTATAGATCCAAGCATCGTTAGGCCGAATGACGTCATTCTCGATTAAGCCAATTGGTCTATTTAAATAAATTTGTACGTCATCAGCGTAAAGGTGGACTGAAGTACCTTTTAAAATCATGGGTAGATCATTTATGTATAGTGTGTAGAGGAGAGGACCGAGAATAGAGCCCTGTGGTATACCACAGTGAAGAGTTAAGGGAGAAGATACTAATTGGGTTTTAACCGTTTGGCTATGGCAGAGCAGAAAATATTTTATTAGAGTCATGGCTGTAGAGGAGAAACTGAAATTTTACCACAATTTAAGAAAAAGAGTATCATGATTTATAAAATCGACCGTCCTACTGATATCCAGAAGAGCGTCACCAATGTCCGAAACCAATGCCGACTTGCAACTATGCCGTGGTCTGAAACCTTACTGCCAGAGCGATAATAAAGATTCCTGATTCAGAAAGGATGTAATTTGGGAGTGCTTTAAGTTTTCAAGAACCTTGCTGAGGAAGCAAAGTATGCTAATTGGCCGGAAATCAACTGGTGAAGAACATTTGCGAGACTTAGAAACTGGCAAAACATAACAGCTTTTTTTCCAAAGTGATGGAAACTGCGAGGTAGTTAGACACATGCAATAAAATATGAGAAATGAATGAAATAATAATTTTTATAAATCTTGGCGAAATATCATCTGGACCTGTAGCAGATGACTTAATTGTATTAATCGCATTTAATATTTCATGTAAATCTACACATCTGAACGAGAAACCATTATTATGATTATTCTGCACTTCAACATTTGAGCCCGATAGATGTTGAGCGGGTATAATAGCCAGGGATTGAGTTGATGTGAAAGCGTTGTTTAGGTCATTAGAATCAAGTTCAGAAGAAGGAGAGTCTTTGTAGTACACACCTAGCTGGCGCTGGTTACTCCACAAAATTTATAGGGGTCAAAGCAGTATTTAGCTTCGAATTGAAGTACCTATGCTTGGCCGACGTCACTCTATTCCGCACTGCTCTGTAGCGACTAAGGTCAGAATCAGCACGACAAATCCTAAACTGATGATATAGTGGAGCGCCTGGAGCGTCAAAATCATACAAACCTCGGACTTTCGTTACAGTGGGTGAAAAAAAAAATGGAATGTTTAGCTATAACATATATAAAAAAGTTTACCTATTGAAAATTTGTGCTTTTGATTAAAAAAAAAAAAAATGGATAATTATAATAATTCAAATCGTATGATGCATATTAGGCTGTAAAATGATTTTTTATATCACAATTAAGTTAATGTATATTTTTCTATAAGCATAATAGGTGGGAAAATGGATTAATTCAAGGATAATCGAAAAAAAAGTAACATTTAAAATAAAATTTTGGTTTATTTAGGCAATTTACATTATTGGTCTGCATCAAATATTCTCTTCCACTTCAGTTATTGTAATGGTAGGTAAAGTATTAAGGCAACTATTTCCGTTACACTGTAAACATGCTACACTACAATATAAACCACTCTTCCGACATCCACAAGCAGCTCCACACCCTTTTTTGCAATTACAAAATAACATTTGCAGTAGCTTATCCGGTGCTGGTAATTGGTTCATCGTTATTGGGATAAACATGTTATTAAGATACTTCCACCCCCAATCTCCAATATTTATGTCGTTTCCTAACCATATCTGGGTTTGCAGGTACACTCTTTTCAGGTGTTCAAATGCTGCATCAGTTGTAGGCGGTAATGATGACAAAATAACACTTGTATTTTTGGTTGTAGCTTTAACGAAAAAATTGTATCTCAATGTATTTAAGTCTTTAATTTTTGCCGGAGCTCCATATAAAGCCAAAATACATGCTACACCTGCTTGAAATATATTATTGGAGTCTTCATTGACGTTTTTAAATATTTTTGCTGATTCATGTAAATCATGACGTTTCTCAAAATTTTTGGCAAACTTAATTTTTCCTTTATTGAAAAATGCGGAGGTAGTATCACAACCCGTTAAAGAATGTAAAAAGAGAATATGTTCTTTACATTTTGGTAAAGATTTCTCTAAACTTTTCGAAGAATATATTTTTTGTTCGACCTTGCCTCGGGATGGTTTTAGAAAATATATTTCACGATCCTCATCCACTAATGCCGTTAATATAACCAAGACGTCAATATCTTCTGAAACTATAACAACATTTTTTGTTTCTAAATTAATTGCTGTATCAACAATCAATTTATCTGCATCACTTTCCGCTTCACATGCAAAAATATTGTTGTCAGCTAATTTATTTCTCAACATTTCTATCAGGCGACTTTTATTTTTGTTATTTGACAAAAAATTATCTTGAGCGATTTTTAAAGGCATATCTTCATTGAATTCAATATCTGTACATTTATTTTTCAATGCGCGACGATTTCTTTCGGCTGATTTAATAGAATCTATATTATATCCGTCGAATACCACGTACGTATTACTATTATAATTATTTTTTATATATCTTACATAATGCTCACATATCATTTTAAAGGTTTCATTTAATTGCCATTTGCAACGATGTAATAACATGCCTCCATCAATAACATAATGAACATTTTCTAAACTTTTTAAATTAATCGAAATTTCCGGGAATAACTCATATAAAGTGGATTTTTTTGTCTTTCGCAGTTCGCCATCTGCAAATAGAGCAAGCGGATATGGTGCTAGTTCGTAATTCATATAATTTTTAAGCTTTTCATCGTTTTTTTTTAGAACACAAATGCGTTGAAACAGCAGTAATGGATCAACAGGAATCGCATCGTCATGAATTTTTATTTTGTTACTTTTCGCCAATAGAGGACACAAAAGACACATTTTTTCCCCCAATCGAAGTTTAATACATCAGTGCTACTTCGAAGTTTTTTTTTCGGAGGTGAACTAGTTTCATTTTGCGTCTTCTTATAAATTTCAATATATTTTTTATTAATATATTTTTGACGACAACTTGCATGGGCATAAACGAATTTAGTTTGCAGGTGAGGTAATAATCCATCCTGTCGTTCGCTCGAAGCTGCTCTCAAAGTGTTTACTCCTCTGCTTATTTTTATAATTTCACCCAAATGTGAGTTCGTTTCGGATGAAGAACCTAATTTTTCACATAGTATGCAACTATGCTTATCAGCCATGATACTGGTACATGGTTCATCCATTTTTTTAAACCTTATAATAAATAAAAAGTAACAAAATTTAGTGCGGTTTATTCATTTTTATAATTTGTTATTTTACTTGAATTGACCTTCAATCATCTACCAATTATTGAATTCTTTAATATTAATTGCAGTGTTTTAATCAAATTACCTTATTACCACACGAAGAAAAAAAAATCTTGAACAGAAGTTCAACAGCAAAAAATCGCCTCCAATAAAACTTCCGTTAGCAACATATAGCAAGTCGTCGTAAAATTACACAATTTGCACTTTTAAATAAACAACATATACAGGGCGGGTGTCATTTATAACTAAGCTATCCAGAAAACGTCCGTTTAGTTGCACGTTGCAGCTGCCGCTGCCGTCCCTTCTACCTTCCCTCTCTCCTTCCCGTTCACGTTCTACTAGCTGTAAAAGGTCTCTACGACCCTCCATAAACACAGGTATCTCCAAAAGATGATTTTCTATACCTATTCGAGTCAAATTCAACGTATACATAAAAACAATTCTATTTGAAGTTAAATTATATGCTGGAATATTAATTTTTAATCTTTTTTTAATTAAATAATGAAAAAATTGAAAGCACAAAAAAATTTTTGGTAAACTTTGCAAGTTATAGCATAAAAAAGAAAATGCCACCTCAACCAAAAAAATTCATTCACTGTAACCATTTTCCGAGGTCAAAACCTCTGGGCACTCCACTAATACATCAGATATCTCTCTGCTATCAGATTACGAATTTCATCTGAAAACCATGGGCATCCACAGCAGGGGCGCACCGAGGGGAGGGACGAATGGAACCGGTTCCCGTGCAGAATTTAAATGTACAAATTATGTATAAAATGTATTCTGTATATTATTGCAAAGTCCGATAAAATAAAATAAAACCTTTAAATATACAATAGCAGTTCTTAAGTGTTCAGATGGGCGCAGGACGCACCTTTAGAGTTCTGTTTTTTCTTAAAACGTGCAACACCTATGCCCCCCCCCCCCTCACCACAAGCCAAATCCTGGGTGCGTTACTGATCTATAGAAACGCTGATTTCGAATCCGTATTTAGACGTTCTTGTCATATAAATATTGTAGATATTCAGCGAAAAGTACAACCGTTTCATCCACCGAGTGACATTTAAATACGTTGTCCCAGGGCATAGATCTACAATCAGTGAATAGACTACTAACCTGGTTTACTAAACCAATTGAGATGAATTTTAATTGTTGTAGTATATCGGAATTGAATTCACTATTTTTAAATCAAGAGTGCGAAGAACGTACCTTAAACAATAGCTGGCGGTATCGTTCCGCAGACAATCAACGTTAAAGTCACCACCAACTATGATATTGTTGCACCGCGTTGGTAAATCTGACAGACAGGAACCTCTGGAAGGTAGTAACGCTCTGCTCACCAAAACGATTTGGTGGAGAATGAATAAACAGCAACTAATATACAGTTACATCAATTTGAGCTAATTCATCGCATTCTCGCATTAAATGCGTAAACATTTAGTCCCCGAGAACGATTGCACATAATATCGAGTTAAACTCTTTCTCTGTCAAAACCAGTAAAGCTATCCCGGCTTGTGATAAATAGTCCCCGCCCCGATCAGTGCCTAGGGCAGAAAAGCTCACGCTTACATAAAAAAAAAAAAAATCCCCCAAATTATTCTCACGTTGGACCTCATGGCTGGGAGTAAATATACAGACATTACAAAAATCCGAATTAAACAAAAAAGGAACTAATTAATGAAAAAAAAAAAAGATAAAAATGCGTAATTTAAAATTATTACACCTCCTCAGGTTACGCATTCAAAAGAAGTTAATCGAGAGAGCTTCTGTTGTTATGTATCACAGCACTTTTTCTTCTTTTGCACTTAATGCAATTCTTCGAATGTTGTTTGTGTCCGTACTTAATTAATCATTTCACGCGAAGTATCCATTTCTAATAGATGGCGCTTGTCCTTTTATATTGCACAACAATATGATGAAATATAATAATAAAATCTCAATAAAAAAAAAATCGAAATAAGAATTTTCGTTCAAAATTACTAAATATTTCGGCAAAGAATATTTTATGATTGAACATATTTATTATCACTTTAAGAACCAACCAAACACATTCAAATTCAACCAGTGTAGTTTAGAAAGGGTTCCTCCAGCCGATGGAATTCGACTTTTAGTAAAAATAGTTTTATTAAAAATGCACAGATGAGACACGATTCGTATCAAATCGACATAACAGATAATTTTTCCATTAATGTCATGGTGCTGTACAAGTATCTGAGTTTTGTGAAATCACAATGTTTCTCCTCATTGCTTTCTTATAATTCACTTTTCACAAATAAATCATTTATCTCTAATGCGTATGTTTTATAATAAAAAAAAAAACAAACTTTTGCATTGCAATATTCCATAGGACATCCCCATCATCTTAGCCACACCATACATATGAAGAATATACATTTTTGTTTTTAGAAGCAATTAATAAAAGTTAAATCACTTCTAAGGAACGCCTATGTACCTATGTATGTATGTATTATAGATTTAAGTAAATGCTTTTACTAAATATTAACTTGGGTATGAGACAAGTCTCTAGATTTCTATTAACTCTACTTCATTAGACTAATTTATGTCCCTCTAACTGCGAAAGTTTCATTGACGGTTTTCAAGGATTACCTGATAATCTAATTGTTCTCAGATGTGTAATTAGTTATTGAACCATTTGTCTTCAAGGCATTTAGTGCAGACAATATACTGACAATGAAAGCACTATGAAAGCAATTAAAATTAATTAATTTTGTAGACATGAATATAATATGAAACGACCTGAACTATTTTTCTATTATAAGGAAATATTTCTATTGATGAAGATATTTGCTATTCAGAATGTATAAAATAATTTTAATACGAAAGTGAAGAATTTCAAATGCATTAACAATTAGTTTTTTTTTTAAGTTTAATCTAGATACTTCAATCTATCAGACATGGGCATTTATCGCAAGTTAGATATAGATTGACAAATGAATAAAATGGTCGAGTGCTGAACGTATTACGTAAGCAGCCATAGACAATGCTTATTGCTGACGAGATGATAAATCTCCCTGCAGCACCACCACATATTCGTTGTCCGATTAAGAAATGATCTATGGAATAGTTTTTAGCTTATCTATTTAATCATACCCACTAAGCATACACATCCCAATTCTAATTCAAATCTACATATAACTATAAAAGCCAAATACCACTCCCTCATCGACTCCCTGACTGATCAAAGTATCTTAAGAACAACAGGGAGATGAAATTTTGCATTCTTCTTATACCATAGAGGTGCAGAAATATTTTTGAAAATTTTCATTTGCGGGCTTTCACACCGGATAAAACATGCTGCATACAACATACGGCGTGACGTGATACATAGTGCATGGCACTACAATTTAATCTTTATACAAAATGGTACACGTTTTTATTTCAGTTACAATATGTCTGTGATGATGATTTGTTTTCACTCACACCTTTGACCTCTGATCGTATGTTGTTCAATATTTAGTTTATATTTTTCAATAATTTGTACAAATTTAACATTGACGTTCATTGACCGATTCTAAAAGTGTAGGTTCGATTCCAGTCCGGAATAAATAAAAATTGACGTTCAATATTAACAATATTAACAATCGAATATGAATCATGTTGCAAGTGCCAAGTGTCATGCGGAATGAAGACCCTCATACTTCTTTAAGTGTACTTATTGATGGCGAATGTTCTTTGTTGCAAGTTCCATGTACCTGGTGGCAGCTACATCCGGTGTGAAAGCTGCCTAAAGTGGCCCATACACAACGAACATGTTGTTCATCTTGATGTGCCACATATGAACATTTTTTCTCCACACATTGTAAAAGATGCTGTCCAGCATTAGGATAGGAATGCCTATCAGGAGCTACTAGAATTATTAATTGTTATTTTTCTTCAATAGAGTTCACTCAAGAATGACGAATGCGTGACAAACATCGCTCTACACAGTTCAATAGGTTGTCAAACACGTAGCCCCACCACTAAAAATCAAACTAATTTGATTTTCATCCAATCGCATGACATACTGCGTGTCATACCGTAAACAGGCCTACACAGGGTGAAATCTGCATGACAATATCGTTGTCCTACTCGAGTTGGCCAACATGCGTGACCGTGTATGGGCCCCTTAAAGCGGCCCGCCCATACACGGTGAACATGTTGTCCAACTTGGTGTGACACACATGAAGGTTTGAAAGCATGTACACTTATCAAGCATCCAACATCAGAACAGGAACATATGTGTACCAAGAGCTGTTAGAACTGTTACCTTTTCTTCATTAGAGTTCACTTAAGAATGAACGTGTAACAAACATCATCATACACGGTACAATATGCTGGCAAATATGTTGCCCTGCCCCTAAAAATCAAACTAACTTGATTTTTGTCTAACTGATTGACATACTGCGTGTCACACCGTCAAATAGGTACATACATGGACCATGTATGGGCCCCTTATGAGACTTAAACCAAAGAACATAATTATTACAACAGAATGAAGATTCTGCTCCCATATCGAAAAGTTTTATATGGCAATTGCGGGTTGTGATATGACGATCCGCTCTCGCAAATTGTACGAAAATTCTGCTTTGATAACCCACCCATAAGTACAACTCCGCATCAAGCTCATAACATTGCCAGGAAATATTTTAAAAGTCTGGGAGCTGTTACCTATAAGTCTGGAAAAATTATAAATTATCGGGATAAAAGCAGCTATAGAAATAAATTAATTTTATTCAACATTGGAACCCGACCAACTCCGATTTGGATGGAACTTTCAGAGTTTGTATGAAATACTTAAATAGTTTACTCATATTTTTTTGGTTTCCCCTTACCAGCCTTGTTAAGGGGGTTAAAAATTTTGTGGCCTTCCGATGAAATATCATTTTCAAAATATTATATCTCGAGAACAAAGCAACTGATTTTCCTGATTCAAATGCAAATCGAAGGTGTACATGTTTTGCATAACTAAGTGCGGAAAAACTGAACGAATGTTTCTTTAGTTAATAATAGTATTTTTTTCAAAAAAATAGTATTCTTTACTATTGAGGACCTCTACCATATTTTTGTGTATTTTTACTTTGAAGCTATAAGCCTTATCTAGTCATGTGCAAAAAATTACTGCTTAATTCAGTTTCGTTTTTGGGATATGAATTTTTTAAGTCGCCATAAATTCAAAATCCTAAAGTAAGGCAATATGAGAGCACATCACTGAGGGGAATGTAGTATATTTTTTTTCTATTGGGGTCCACTAATGCCTTTTTTCCTGTTTTTATTTTGAAACTGTATCTTCATCTATATAATGTATGCATAAAAAATTACAATGCGGTTCGGCTTCATTTTGGAGATATGAACTTTTAAAATCCCCATATATTTATATTTGTGTATATGGAAATTTTATAGATTTATTTACGTAGTTTATCTATACTCGTAAGTCTTCTTACCTAGCTATAAGTTATTATATACCTTCCTACCTCCCTCCAGAAACCACATTTGTGTGCATTGTTTAAACACATATGTATCATTTTGGGTTTGGATTATTTTTCAAATTACGGATCAGAAAAGAATTCATTTCCCTATAAGGGAATGCCAACTTTTCATATAACTTTAGACCCGACATCAACTCCGAACATATTTTATTAACATGTTTATTTTAAATTAAGCAGGGGAAAGCTTTGGCGATCGGATGTAGCTTTAGCGACTTTCTAGGGTGAAAAAGTGGCGTTTTCTACTTCTCATGATTATGCGGAGTTAGTACGTCGTTGAAAATGACTACCTAAACCTATGAGAAGAATATGTTCACAATAGAGCACTAATGGCCGTGAAAAAAAAAGAACTGCAAAAATATATGCGAATTGTAGTAACTGGCGTGTATGTGACCTAAGTGCATGAAAATGGGTTTTCCATCAACAAAAACGTGCCGACAAAGTTATCTGAATCGGTTAAAAATTACACCATCCGGAAGTACATGGCGAGACCTTTCATTTGATATCCAACATGCCGTATCGGAATCACCCCCCCCCCTGCCGGAGGGTTCCCCAAAGGCTGTAGAGAAAAATTTTCTTCTACGAATTGTAGCTGAGGCGAACAGTGAAACCCGTTTTCCGATCGGACATAACCCTACCGAGTTAGAGCGGATTTAAGTTGCGAAAAATCTAGTACCTCAGTACGAATAAAAAAAGATGGAAATACTAAAAATTGAGTATTGCGATGGGTATAAATAGCTATTTAAGTCTCCGAGCATAGAAGTGTGGGTATTCAAACTTCTTCTCAGGACCTAAGGAACTCGATTCTGCGCTAGATTCACCAAAATGTACTAGATCCAACTTTGACACCCTAAGCTTTTTCCAGCTTAATTGAAATAAACATTGTTAATAAAATATGTTCAGAGTATAATAATGTATAGCTTAAGACATTTCTCATGTCTATTAATGTTCGGCCTAAATTGAGCATTCCTCTTTCTCCCTAGAAAGTTTGATTAACAATATATCTGCTCTGAAATTTTATCGAGTTCATTAAACAGAACCTATTAACATCTAAACTTCTTTGCTTTGCTGGAACTTAGTAGAAGTATATGCATCCGATAAGAAGATTTCTTCTTCCCACTTTCGATTTAGATAGCAATCTCTGTATTAAAAATTGACTCATGTATTAGTGAAAGCAGTTAAGCGTCAAAGTATACACCCTTATTACAGTTGTCGACTCACCAAAGTGACAAGCTTCGCAGTCACTCTCACTTCACTTCACTTTTCGTATTATCGTTGTCGAACGGTGTGACGTGACATTTTTCTTCAAAGCCGTATTATAGTTATTTTTGAAAGTGTTTAAAAGAAAAAAATATATATAAACGCGATGTATTTTAGCCCTTTAGCTATAACAGGATGCTTCACCATAAAATCTATCATGACTTCAAATTGTTTTTTTGTTGTAATCTTTACACTACAATTGCAAAAAAAAATAATTTAATTTATAAAAATCTATTGAATTTTATGTTTTAATTAACAACTTAGAAAGCCATTATAAAATTTATCATTTTCTGCTTGCATTTTCCTTTTCCTTACACAAATCTAACATCTGTCACTTACGAAAACCAAGTGAGTAAAATTGTCACTTACATCGACATTTGTCTACTTAATACGACAGCAGTAATACGTCCAAAGTCGTATGTTTTCGACAAATGTCACTTTAAACGACAACCATAATACCATTTTTGTGTCGTAACGCCATTTCTCACTTAAAGTGACAACGATAATAAGGGTGATAGTCACATTCATGCCATGTATAGCATGAACTGCTTGATTTTATATTTCTTGTGAGATTAATTAGAGAGTTGAAATTTTTCACTAAAACCGTAAATAATTATAATTTCAAAAATGGTGTTGTCATACAAAAATTTAGGTGGTTTTTTTAGGTATATATTACTGTAAAAACGATCATTCCTAGACCTTTTTATTGTACTGAAAAGTTTTTGAGCATATAAAATCATATGAAATTGGTTGTAATCATATTTCCGGTCCGGCGAACCGTTCTAGAAATAGATGCGAAAACCGCTTTAACAATCAAACTTGCACATAAACTTACGAATTTACATACAGGCATTCATCTAGGGTATCGTCATATTAGTTATAGTTTTTTTTCCTTGCTATGGAGATTTATTTATTTACATAATTCGATAAGCTTTTGTTTTGAAAACTTTAACAATTCATCTGGCAAACGGAAATACACAATAAAATGTGTTTTTATTAATGTTTCTCACGCTCCTTTTTATAAACATCTTAGATATATATATTTTGTTACATTTTAAAAGTTTCATTTTAGTATTTTGAGTTATTTAAGAACCGGTTCGCAAAATTCTGAGTTTGTTAACAACCGGTTGAATATCAGCACTGAGTTATTTAACAACCGGTTTTCAAAATTCTGAGTTTTATAACAACCGGTTTGGCCGAACCGGTCCAAACTGGCTGAATATCAGCACTGGCTAGATGTACACATCACTACTTAATCCGTCATTAGATTTCATAGACTGGTGCCAATGTCTTAAAAAAAAAAAAAAAAAAAAAAAAACAGGTAAGAACCAGCCGGAAAATTTAATGAAGATTGTAATTAAGAGAAAAAAACAAAAAAATAATACAGGATAAAGTGAAATTATGAAATAGAGGGTGTTTAGGGATTAAAAGCAGGGACTGAAATTATTATGTTCGAAACGAGAAAACCCATTAGATAATAATTATTTTTAATCTTTATTATTTAAATCTAAAATAATTATTAATTGTTAATTTTTATTTTTTATATCAAAAATAAAAATCATTTGCTATAAAAACAATAAAAATTATTTGATAATTTTTATTATTTAAGTAAATGAATGAAAATTCTCTGCTGCTAGTAAATTGAATAATAAAACTTCTTCAATTTGGTATTACACAAAAGTTGATTGCGATATACGATCGTCAATAAAAATTACGGATATTTAAATAAAGTTTTTATTTCGTTGTTAAATTTAACAAAAAGTATTTTTCTAATATTAATATCGCATAGATTACATCTAAGATCGCTGAG
The DNA here is from genome assembly GCA_963924295.1 of Dioctria rufipes. NCBI lineage: Eukaryota > Metazoa > Arthropoda > Insecta > Diptera > Asilidae > Dioctria > Dioctria rufipes. Next base: position 204,555,966 of record OZ002741.1, read on the forward strand.
TATTAGCTTCAATGCAGAAAATTCCACATCCTTAATAAACATCAAGGTTTAATGGCGAGAGAATTCAATTGTAACGCAAATTTACTAATAGCAACCAGTCAGTTCTAGATTTAACTAAGAGCAACTCGAGAATTCAGCCACAACCAGAATTAAATAAATATTCTTTCCTAGTAAAATCGGGTTTTGACGGATTTCGTGTTTTGACTGTTAGTCTGCTCGATCGTGGATTTGTTGGTTAGTCTAGTTAGATAAGATGGTTGTAATGCTATAGCAAATTACAGCCTGGTGGTTCTATACATCTTCAGTGTATAGACTGATTGTATAGATATTGCCGTGAATGTGGTCCTGGTGTTTCATAAACGTTAGTGTGGTTCATAGTTCCCTCACAGCTGCAAGGTGTTCAATTGTATAATTTACAACACTATACAATTGGTGGTAGATAAGCAACTGAAATACTGCTTGGCAGTTTGGTAATCTATAACATTATCAGTTGTACACGTATTCCATATTCCAGCTATGAGGAATACTATAAACCTTAGAGCGGTCCATAGTTCCTGATAGCTATGACAATTCCAATTGTATAGTTTACAGTACTACAATTGATAGTAAACAAGCAGTTTAAAGCACCGCTTAGCAGGTTGGTAATTTAGAACATTACCTAGGTCTGCTCAGGAAGGACTGGCAATAATCCGAGCTCTGCTTCGGTTGCAAAGCCTACTTGAGGTGCAACACAATATCGAGCATAGCCTTGGTAACGATTCTATTGATTTTAATTGAATTGATGTACGACTGTACAATATAAGTTTGGACAAAATTTGAACTATTTATCTGAAATTGAATTCTATAAACGTACCAGTGTAATTCATTTGAAGCAAAATTTTATTTAATTAATTGAATTAAGTTAACGTAATTTATTTTTGCATAATACTAGCATTTGGATACTAAACAATAATTTTCTTGTAATAAAAAATCGAGTGAACAATAATTGAGTCGCAAAATTTTCATCTTTTATTTAACCGCTACACTCTACCAGAATATTTTATTTCAGCATACATTAAATTCTCATTTGTAACCACAGTTCGTTTGAATGACAATTATAAAAATTGACAAATTTCATTGAACTGTGCTTTGCGAACGCAGTTTTTTTCGTAGATGTCAATTATTGGAATTGACACATTAGCTGTGGTAAAACACGCCAGTTTCGTGGAAAAATTGAGGTTATGTTGAAAAATGCCTTATATCAAAGTTTTAGATTTTTTTATTATCTACAACTTTTGTGAATAACATTTTCCGCTAGTTGGTCATGTTTCGTCAAAAATCATAAAAAACGACTTTCAACCCTTAAACACTCCAGCGAAAGCCATCATAAAACTTTTAAATAAATAACAAAGTAATAAAAAATCTTTTAAGTTATGCATATAAACGTAGTAGAAATTTAAAAAAAAATTGTGAATTCAATTTCGACCCCTAAATACCCCAATTTCACAATTTCACTTAATGCCGTGTTTAATTTTTGTTTTTTCTTTTAATTGTAATATTCACTAAATTTTCCGACTAGTCCTTGCCAGTTTATAATTTTTTCGTTTAGACTTCGCAATTCGTTTTGGTACCAGAATAAAATTTTTAAGATTTTGCAGGCTTTTCAACTATAAAAGAAAGTAAACATGATTTTTTTTTTCATCACATTAAGTACATGAAAAGTAAAGTAAAAAGTTAGGAAATATGTAATTGGAATCGGGGATATTTTTAATGTCTCTTTCAGCGGAAATGCAAGATTCAGTATGATAACTACTAACACTGGCCAAGGCTCATATTTGGTGGAAGTGACAAAGGGGAAAAAAGCGAACGGCAAGCAAGCTAATGATATTGCACACATTTTGCAAATTACACTGCGCATGGCAACATGTTTCTGTTCGTAAAAATAGCCTGTTCGAGTACTAATTTTTGAGACAATGAGATATAACGCATTTCCGTTTCTTTGCATGAATTAACCCAAAGTTTTTAGTTACTGTATACCATTTATTCAAGTAAAACTGACAGCTGTCGTATGAAAAGTTCTGTTTACTTTTGTAATTTTCTAATTTTCTTAAAAGGTTTTACGAAAAAAATATGAAAGTAATGAAAAAATAGACACAACTCTCGAAAACTAAATGTATTATTGCTGCTTACTTTGGTATTGTATAAATATAATTTTTAAAAATTAGATGAAATGTGATTTGGAATACCCGCTTACCTCTGCCACATTTGTAAGCCCACTGAATCGCGTAAGCTAGGATTTGGAGTGAGTTCAGGATATACTGCGTTGTTTTTCTGCCTTACTTCCATTTCTACAGGCTCTTCACTAAAATCTGACACAATAACTCTGTATAAAATAAACTAAACTCAATTCTGAATATTCCACATATCTTCTTCTTATTTTTAACGGAGTTGCAGAAAAACCGTTCGCGTATTTTTCCATACCATTTTCAGTTAGGTCCAAGAGTTACTCAAATTGAAATTTCCACACGGGTCATTCCACAGGAAATCGACAATTATTGTGTAAATTAGGGCCTCGATCGTCTCCGACTTTGATGAAATTTCACAGGTAAGTTGGTTTTATCGTTATAATATTACTTTCCTGAAATATCTTTTGTTTTTGTACATTTTTGATGGAGTTACGTTATTTTAAAATTTGAGAAAGGTGGAAAATTTTGCTTGGTATGTGTAACTTCAAAAATTTATATCTCAGGACGTACACATCGCAAGTCCATGAAATAAACGTTTAATTTCCAGAGCACAATAAGTGTTATACTTTTTCACTTTTCCCATAACACGAAAATGTAAACAAGTTTCGAACGGAAACATATTTTGGGCTAATTCTTTCCTTGTTGTTTGGTGGAAAAACTTTACATGATCAAGGATAACGCTGCAAATTGACATCACATTTTTTTTTCAAGAATTAAAATTTAAGGCTCGATAATATCTTGATATAGAATAAAAGTTCCTATTTGAAAATAGTATTAAAGTTTGATCCGGTGAAAGTACTAATGAGCATTTAAGTGACTATATAGTACTTCCTTCGAAAAATTTTCAAACAAAAATCTGAGTCAGAAGGAGTGATTCCAGGGAGGGGAGTCTCAACAAAAGTATGATCGGAACACTCCCCAAAGTAATTCATTGGCATACTCCATTATTTTTTATTTATCGAACACACTGCATTATGCCCAAGACACACAGCTCTCTTAATGACGAATTAACTAATGACTCATTAGTCTATAATGATTCACTATAAACTGCAGACACACAGCCATTTATTTAATTAAGTTTTACTGTCAAACTGGTTTTGATATACTTATGGCATTACAGAAGCAATATGGATCGAACTAACGCAATAAACTTTGTTTTGTTTATTTTAATTGTCAATTTACCGATTTACAAATGAGAAAAACCTTATATTAAAAAGAATATTGACAATATTTGTGATGCGCATTTCTTTGCATTTCTTCTTCTTATTTTTCAAATCAGCAGATGCACAGCGGAGCTCCACATTTATATTTTATGCCAAATCTAGCACATTTTCCTCATTCTAGCTATAATGTATAGTGTACTTCATTATGATCTGATTTTCGACCCATAATGACGTATACTATGTGACACACGTCATTTTAATGAATAGTTAGTACTAATGATAGATGATAGATCGTGCTGTATGTCTAGGTCTAGGATATTATAATCCAAAAAACCTAAAAACTCAGCATGCATAATTAATTTCCTTCAAAGTTTTCTGAACTACATATATTTACAAAATAACTCCATCCAAACTTCAAAGAGTTCCATTTTTCCCTTTTTACAGCTTTTATAAAACCCATTAAGGATTAAGATAAAGAAAAAAAAATAACAAAAATCGAGAATGATCATTTTGAGATGTTTAAGTATAATGGACATATCCATTATTCTTGAAAACAAATTTTCAGCTAATGGACCTCCACTAATTTTTGTAGGAACTCTAAAGCTTCCTTAAATAAATAGCATTTGTTTTATGTGGTTGGGACGTGTACGTACAGAGAGTTTTGGAAGTTACACCTACAAATTTCAAAATACCGTATCTCCGTATAAAAATTAACAAAAACGAAAAAGATTTTAGAAAAATACTACAATAAAAATAATACAATAAAGCCAACCTACATGTAAAATTTCATCCAAATCGGAGATGGTACATTCAGAACATTTGTCGATTTTCTGTGAAAGGACCCCAACGTAACAAATAGAATCGCTTTCCTCAATTGGTTGTGAAATACAAAGCACATTGTCAGTATGCTTCTTATAAAGCTTCACGTTTTTTCTTGGTGGAATAAATTACACGCCAAGGTACACATGATTATTATGCTCACCCTGCTTGCAACATATATATACAAGCTGATTTATGATTCCAATATTAAAAGATAAATTGATTTCCTTACTAAGTAAACTCGAACGGAGGACTGCAAACCACCCCGATTATGACCATAGTGATTTGTTGAGGTTGATCGTAGAATGATAGTAAATAGCCATACTAGCTTTGTTGGATAGCGCAGATAATGAGGACACATCTAGATGTGTTCATTTGGCAGCGCAGCCATATTTGTTAATGAACTTAAATGACTGAATTGTATTTCCAACTGGCCAAAAAGAAGGGTATAGCAAAGTTGTGGTACACCAAACTTAAATGTAAATAAATTTGTTCAAGAAACCCGGTAAAAAGTCCAAACGTAATCTGTTTAAATGTAAATAAAGTACTTTAGAGTATTGATGTCGACATCCTTTATAGTAAGACATCATGTGATCAACAGTAACTTTTGGTCGATCAGCACAAAAACTAGCCAAAGATTCTTCAGAAGTGTTAGGATGCAGTCGAAGAATATGCAACCATCTTAAAGTTCTGATAACACTAGTTGTTGGTGTAATCGGATCCAACTAGACTTTTAGGTGGTTCGTTCTTCCCTGAAACCGTGGACCGTTTATCAACAACAGCACCATCATTTGTAGGCAGAGTATCGCTAACCATTAAAGTATGTATAGAAGTTTTTGTGCTAAACGGATCACAATGATAAATCCTTTGATGATTTCGGAACTTCATTTTATCACTCTTTAGTGATGCGAATTGATTTTTTAGATCTTTCATTTGATCACTTGGACTAGCGGACAGAGTAATCGTTCGGTTCACAGCCGAACCATATTTCCCGCGATGTTTCCAACTATTGATTTCCTAGAAATAAACAAGAAAAAATCCACAAAGAATAAAATCTCAAATGAAAAGATTTCCAATGCATACCTAATTAACTATTAACAAGTGCTCCTCAAAGTCCTATTATATTATAAAGATCCCTCGATGACATCCACAAGCTAAAAATAACAAAACATTATTAAAATAATTAACAAGAAAGCATAAATTATACAAAGCTCAATGAAAATACACGTACCTCCGTGTATTTATATTTTCATCTTGTCATCACATTGACATTACGTCAAACAGACGATCTCCCCGCAGGAATTGGTATAAACCTTGCTATGGCAACACCATGAGGAGTACATAACATGACCGACCTCGGCAGCTATAAAAAGGCGGCGATCTATAGTGAAATTACCTATTTCCAAATCAGAGTTGATCTGATCAAGTCTCAAGCCTTGGAGTCTGTTTTGAGCAAAAATCCTAATCCAAATTAGGAGTTAATTCTGAAATCCAATATAGAAGTTAATTCTACATACATAAATGGAGGTTTACTCAATCCTACCATCAGGAGTTCATTCTGGACTTCCTAAATATTTGAGGTTGACCCAACTAAAGTTAATTCTGGTTACCCAAATCTTTGAGGTTAACTCAATCCTTACACAGAAATTGATTCTGGAACATTAAAATTGAGGTTGACTCAAATTATTATCTATAGGATTTGATCCTAAACAATATACATAGCTTGAGGTTGACTCAAAGTACGTCGGCTAGGAGTTAATCCTAACGATAAAGTGAGGTTAACTCAAGCAATCTTACACAGGAGTTAAACCAAAAGGTTAGACAAAGGTTACTCCAGGTCCATTTCCAGAGGTTAACTCTGCAACCAATAAATTCAGAAGTGGATTCGTACAAGATTGGAAGAAAGTTCAATGCCACACATCGCAGCACTAAATTCACTGCACTTATAAAAGCGCACTCTAAACGACACAAGTACATTGCTGCTATCTCATACGCAGCATCATTCCAATATGCTGCATCTAAAAAGTACGCATGAAATAAACGTCATCAGTACTGACTCCGTACCCACACGTATCAGCATATCAAAAAAAAACTGCACGTTAGAAACAGAACAGATTGGTTCCACCTTCTCCGCATCACTCATAGCAGCAACACAAGTTGCTAGATTCGTGAAACTATAAACTTCATGTGAACCACTTGACTGCCCTCATGTAGCAGTTCGAGCAAAAACAACTCGACTGCCCTCACGTAGCAGTTCGGAGTAAGAAAAAGGCAAAAACGGAGCACGAACCGCAGCTACACTGTCATTTTAGGAATTGTTTTTTTTTTTTTTTTTTTTTTTTTAATGTAGTTTTTATTATCTATTAAGTTGACTGAATTTTATTGAATTTTAAATAGTATTAAGTCTGAACTGAATTAGATATAATTAGATATTAGATGTAAGGAAAACTGAAAGTAGCACGAATAATAAATAAAATTTTATATTGTTGAACTAACTCACTGAGTTATCATACAAAACCGGCACCCCTCTTCACGCACACTAGTACAGTACAGTACAGAGCATTTCCAGTAATTGAATCATTTCAACAACACACTTTTATTTCGCATTACTCATTTTCCAAATTATATAGGTCACATGAGGTTCGAAGCTTCATCCTTCACCAATTAGACACCAATATTGCTGTAGCTGTCTGACAATGTGAAATCTATACATATTTATCCTAGGGTTTTCCAGCATGAGTTTTTACTATGTGGCGTGTAGAGGGATGGGGGTCAACTCAACCTTGAACTCTTTTCATTAGATACCCAATTTTTGGTGGTGTTTTATCATAATGTGAAAAATTCGGATGAGAGTCATGACGGACCCGAATAAGGAATTGTGTTAAAAATAAGACTTTATTTAATGTCATAGAGATAGCATACTAAATAATAAAAATGTGAACAAATAGAATTGTCGTTATTGAAACGAGTTAAGAGCATGTATGCTTTGATTTGTAAATAAAATTCGCTCAAAGGTGATGTGTAGCTACCACAAAAGCAATATCAAAGAAAAATTAATTAATCGTAGGTATAATGATGAAAAATCGTTCATTAAATCAAAATGCATTTAAAATCAATTTACCGATTGACTAAATGTTTTTGTTCATATCTTAATTAATTACGCATTGCTAGTGATTAATATGGTTGTTACGTAAAGTATGTGTAGTAATTAATGCAGCCTTGTAAAAGTAAATTCAGAGCACTGTGAATTCAGTTTATCCCATGCAGTTCGATTCTTTGAAAGCTTGTACGCAATTTAATAATCACATAGTGATGTAAATATATACTGCAATATATCTATGTACATAATACATACACGAATTCACAAACTATGTGAACGTGCTTTATGAAAATTGCGATAAAATTAGAATTTTCATTTTAATTAATATTTGATACCATTGATGGGAATCACTTAAGCTTCTAATTACTTGTAAAGGAATAATTGTGGAAAAGCTAATGCGGAAGTGAGTAATTTTCGAAAATTAATTAAAATAACTGTTTGGAATTTTTTGGAATTGATTTATTAACAACATGTAAATTTATATTTTACATTATCTTTAAATAACGTAAACGGCCTTTTCGTGTTATGCCCCTGATGGTAAAGGTTTCCGGTAGCTTTGGAGGAGTAGACTAAGGTTTAAGTTGATAGATAAATACTTTTTTATTAAAAAAAAAAAAACTTATATAATCAAATGTATCTTACTTCTACAAAAGTACAGTTCTTCTGCCCTTGCGTTGGTTAGTGAATTTTTATCTGATCGTCAGCAGCGAGTTAAGATAGGACAAGCGGTCTCTAGTTCGTTACTCATTCTCCTAGGTGTTCCTCAGGGATCAATACTAGGCCCTTTATAAGGTATACAGGGTGTCGAGATGGTAAAAAATTTTAAGGGTCGAAAGTACAGCCTATTTGCGATCGAAAATGTTATATAACATTTTTTCGAGTTCGCACTATTTTCGAAGTTATAGGCGATTTTCGATTTTTTCGAAATTTTGAACCTTAAGTCACATTTTTGACCATAACTCAGTTCAGGTTGCTCACACGACGACCCTTTTTCTTGTGTTTTACTCGAAACATTACAGGCTCTCATTTGGTGTAACTCGATTTTGAAAACGTTCACACATAATGGAAAAATTGGCGATTTGTTGCCAAAACAATTTTTTCGTCAGAAAATTCATTTAAGTCATAAATCTCGAAAAGTAACCATGCCAACAGATGATCCGGTTCTCATAGAAAACATCCCTCATTTATTATCTTTTATAAAAGTCCAACACGATTAGTCCACCTTAAGTATTGCCAGAGTTACAGTAAAAACTTGCTGCAACATAGCTCTCATAACTTGAGCAAAATTAAATCAAATTACAAGGATGGAAGAAACAATGTACCTAAAGTTGGAAAATGTGATATTGTTTTTCCAGATTCTTAAAGTAGAGACTGCAAGCTTTCCAAAGAGTTCCCATATGCCTAGACTCTGTGGAAGGAAAGTACTAATATTGAAGGGTGAAGAAAAGTGAAATTTTTTCAAAAATCGTAGATTTAGTAGTGAAAATTTTCGAAAATTGATATTTTTGATATGCAGAAAGTTGCTGAGTATAAATGAGCATAACACAACAAAGTTGCAAGTCTCCCAGCATAGAATCCAAAATGCAATACAGAATTTTGTGATTTTGAATTTTTGAAATTCAACCGTTTGTGACTTTTTTCGATGAAACTTTGGCTGATAACATGTAGTGTAAAAAAGTTGCAGATTAATAGGATCTAGAGAATAGGGGGAAAGAAAATCGCTTAATATGTAATTAGATATGAAATTTCGAAAAAATAAAAAAAAAATTGTTGAAAATTTTCAAATTTCGAATAGTTACTTAATGAAAATTTCGAATTTCGAAAATCGAAAAATGCCGAAAGTTGTGTATTTGTAAATCCAGCATACACACCGAATTTCATTAAAATCCACTCGAAACTACCCGAACTATAACGAAAAATATGTTCGAAATTGGGCATTTTCGAACGCGATTTACCAGTCTCAGAGGGCAAATCGAAAAAATTATTAAATTGAAAAAAATTTCTACATCCTTAATCTATATGAAAATAAAAAAAAAATCTTCAAAAAGTATGCACAAAAATTAAGAAAATCGAGTCAACTTTGCCTCTCTAGATTTTCGAAAATGTTCGAATTTCGAAATTGAATTTAAATTTAACAACTAACGAGTTATGTTCCAAATCCTACGGTATATTCACCTTAGCTGTAGGTCGAACAGTTTCTAAGGAGATAAGATTTCCCGCAAAACGCGTTTCCGGATTTTTATGCAATTCGAATTAATTTTGCTCAAATTATGAGAGGTATGTGGCAGGCAAGTTTTTACTGTAACTCTGGCAATACTTAAGGTGGACTGATCGTGTTGGACTTTTATAAAAGATAATAAATGACGGATGTTTTCTATGAGAACCGGATCATCTGTTGGCATGGTTACTTTTCGAGAAAAAGGGTCGTCGTGTGAGCAACCTGAACTGAGTTATGGTAAAAAATATGACTTAAGATTCAAAATTTCGAAAAAATCGAAAATCGCCTATAACTTCGAAAATAGTGCGAACTCGAAAAAATGTTATATAACATTTTCGATCGCAAATATTCTGTACTTTCGACTCTTAAAATTTTTTACCATCTCGACGGGACACCCTGTATAGGGTGAACTAAACATATTTATAAATGACCTCCCACAAGTCTTAGAAGATGCAAAAGTACATCTGTATGCTGACGATGTGCAATTATATCTTAGTAGGCCTATAAAACTTCGTGAGGACTGCATTGCACAAATGGATTCTGAGCTAGATAGAATAAGCGATTCGTCCTAGTGCTCAACTCTGTTAAATCGAAGTGCATCGCCTTTTACGCCTAATCCTTAGATAACATCAATAATTTTAACCCTTGTGTTCATACAGATTTTTTCACCGTTAACTTCATGAATGGGTACCCACGTACATTCATATATTATGTATAGAAATTTTATTATTTTTATGGAATAACAGGTAAATAATGATTTATTTAACCTGATAACTGTTCAGATTTAATATATGTGGCTTCGTTAACTTTAGTGTGTGTTTATGTTGGCATATACATGAGTGTGTGTGCGTATATGAGCAGGAGTTAAGTACTTGACCATACGTAAGAAAGTTTAGTAACCTGACTACGGTTAGGATTCCTGGGGAGTAATAAAATGAGTGCGTCATGGTAGGTTTTAGTACGATGGCTTAATCACAGTTTCTAATATACCACAAACTGAGAAAAAGAGATCTTAAAATAAAATCAGCTTAGATTGTTTTTATCTACAAAAGCCCAAAAATTTTCCACAGGATTTAAAAATCCCTAAATAGATATATGTATGAGTAAAGCCAATGCACATGTATATCAAGACCATAGTATTTAAGCGTTATGCATATTTGCAATTCGGTACAGTTTAAAACTCTATGCTGAAGAAAAAGTTGGATTTACTTAAATTTATATTGCGATATCTTTTTTATAAGTGCTTAGAATTGTTTTTTTTTATATGGATGATGAATATTGTTCTAATGGAGCATTCAATAAGTAATAATTTTTTTACATGAAATTCGTTATTATTTGACTTATCTAGTAATTTAGTTTAGGGTCCTCCAAATTGATCATTTGTAATACTACTTTGTATTTGATTTTACCTTAGAATGTACTACGAGGAGTAAATGGAGTACTTGCGAAGACTAGTATCAGATGATTCGGTTAGTGATCATGAGGATCATGAATACATCTCTGAAGATGAGTGGATTCCACCTAAAACACGCAGAGAAAATGCTCCGCAAATGGATGAAGAATTTTCCGATATCGAAGATGCTCTTGCGGATATTGAATTAGCTGTTGAACTGGAGGACAACGACTGTGATGAAGAAGCTGAGGAAAGTGATGCCGATCAGGACAGTACAACCGATTGACATGTATTACGTGCCAGGGATAGTAGTGTATAGAGACGAGCCCTCCTTGCTAGTACTAGCACTCCAAGGCACAATATTCTACGTCAGAGATCTGGACCAGTAAAGTCAACAAGGATCCTTTCTGTGCTCAATACATTCAAGCGCATTTTCACAGATCAAATGCGTGACATAATATTGAGAGAAACAAACAGGAAGGCCACTAGTTTACATGCTCAATGGAATGAGAAAAGTGGTGTAAAACAGGAGAAAAAATGGCGTAAACTGACTGTCGAAGAACTTGATGTCTTTCTAGGAGTATTGGTTAGAGCAGGCATATGCCATTCTAGCTCAGAACATAGCGGAGTATTATGGAAATCTGATGCATATCCACTGTTTCGTGCTAATATGGTAATAAACTGATTTCAAGACATATGCGGGTTTATTTGGTTTGATAACGTCAAGACAAGAACTGAACGATTGAAAATGGACAAATTAGCACCTATTACCGATTTATGGATGAGCAGCTTTTCCCGTTTAGAGGCAGAACCAAGTTTACGCAGTATATTCCCTGGAAACCTGTTAAATACGTAATAAAAAATTGGTGCGTTTGTGATGCATCAAATTCTTATCCACTTACAGGTCAACTCTATACAGGGAAAGGGAGGAGAAACCAACCAACTAATTTCATGGGTTTTATCACTCGTTGGTATATTAATACAAAAAAAAAATATGTTGCACCAGAAATAATGCCTAACAGAAACCGAGAAGCACTATCTTCTCAGTTTGGATTCAGCGAAGACGGCAAGGTTACCATTTGCTCATATGTGCCGAAAAAAAAAAAAAAAATCAAAATGTTGTTATGTTATCAACTATGTATAACGATGATAAAGTCAGTGGATCAAAGAATAAACCCGATATAATACATTATTACAACTAAAGGGGGCGTAGATAACATGGACAAAAAGTTGTCCAACTACTCAGTAAAGAGAAGAGCTCTTCGATGGCGCTGTATTAAAATATGTTGGATATAGCATGTCTCGCAGAGTAAATAATTTATTCGGAGTACAATCCAACAACGGCAACACCAACCCACGGCAGACGTACATTTCTCCAGGACTTGATAAGATAGTTAGCAATGCCATCAATACTGATTAAATTCCGAAATTCCCAAGCCAGTAAACATTTTGCTACAAAATTGGGAATTGAATCAATGCTAGATCACCCAATTATACCACAGACATCACTTGCGGAAGCAGGTGGAGCAGGAGAAAGCGGATCAAGAGATGCTTCTGGACGTATAAAAGTTACCGGAAGCTGCTACATATGCCGAGCTATAACTAAACGGTAGTGCAAACTAAGAAAATCGTGCTGTGCTTGTAATTATCCTGTATACAATGAGCATTCTGAGATTATTACGAAATGCAGTACTTGTGCTATGTTTTAGTTTACATATAAATATATTTTAATTCGACTTTATTTTTAATAAATCTTAATCTAAAAAGTTAATTTTGTTTTCTTTATCCTTTCATATCAAGATTTTCTACTAACATATTTTCAGATTATAAAATCACAATTTTATCACTCAGAAAAAGTTTACAAAAGTAAATCTGGATTTGAATTGAACGCTGATTCGCTGTCCTCAGCGAAAGTATGGAGGCCACTCAAAATGTCACTTGTTTTATAACAACATCAAGGCATTTGCCACTCAGACTTTCTTCCGAAACCAATGTTACACCTACGAAGAAACAAGCACGCCACTCAGAGTCTCATTTGACCAATAGCACGCCCCGAAAGGATATGCCTACCACTCAGAGTCGCAGTAGAGGGACCAGTATTACACCACAAAGATTAATGCCTGCCACTCAGAATTTCGGAGATCTGTGCCACACAGCTCTGCATAATCTATCACCACAAAGAAACTCATGCAATGATTACGTGACATAGGTCAACACTACAGTTCACACCACTAAGAGCCTTACATAAGACCATCATCTTTCGTGACAAGCGGACTCCATCTAATGCTCTAATACTCAAAGTCTCAGATAAGTCCATTAATATAAGAGCCACAGTGAATCCGGGATAACGATAATATCCCAGTAAAGCCACGTTACCATTTCTCCCACGCAGAGAATGAAAATAGACTGTCTATATATTTACTTACCTCATGGAAAAGAGCTGTTCTCCACTTAGAATCTTAAGCGAAGCTGAACTTCCACTAGATCCCTGAGAAACCAAAGGTCACACTACGTAGGGTTATCAGTCAATACACTTCTGAAAGAAAACACTCTGTTTCTGTATATTTATACACATTCATATGTATACACATGTATTTTTTCTTTAAACACATAGGCAAAAGCGTTAACTATAGTCACAATCTTTAATCATCGGCTGAGTCTCCTGAGTCGTCTTCGTCGAATGCCATCTCTTCCAAAGAGCACCAAGGCTTCATCCGGTCAGCTGCTTGTATTGATTCATACGGCCTCTGGCTCACTCGTGTTGTGCTGGTGTCTGTTACTACATACATAGCGATCATTTGTTAATACTCTTTTGACTTGATATGGTCCTCGGTAGCGAGGCTGCACCTTCCGGGATTGTCCTGTTGATACTGGTTCCTGTCTTACCAGTACCAAATCTTCTTCTTCATATTTTCTCGGTGATCGATGTACAGAATTATATTTCTCCGCTTGCTTGTGTTGTTTTTCATTGGTATGTTGCAGGATTCTCTGCCGTAGATCGGCTATTGGTATGTCGTCTTCCGACTCGTTCTCGGATTCGCCGTCCTGAAGGGCTAATAGTATTTTGTTTTTAAGAATAGTTCTAGGGTGGTAGCCAAGCAAAAGTTCCTGTGGAGATTTGCCAGTCGTGGTGTGTTGCAAGCTATTTAATCCCCATTGTATAGCTGAAAGCTGTTTGTCCCAGTCGCGTCCATCTTCGTCTGCAGTAAGTGTAGATATGGCAGTTTTTACTGTCAGGAAATACCTTTCGATCTGCCCATTAGATCGCGGTGTTTTAACGGGGGTCGATATTTGTCTGATAGCGTTCTCATTACAATACTTTTTGAACTCCTGTGATGTAAACGCTGTTCCACGATCGGTAATAAGTCTTGCCGGCATTCCAAAGTATTGCGTCACGTCGTTCATTAAATTTATCACTCCGCGGCTGTTGGTTGACCTAGTTGCCTTCAGAATGACGAATTTCGTAAATGCACACACTAGTCCAATTAGATACGTATTCCCCTTCTTGCTCCTTGGATATGGTCCCAAGTGATCTATGTGAACCGTATAAAATGGAATTTGTTGCCTTTCCGGTTCGTGCACTACATATCTAGTCTCATCGTTGCCTCTCTTATTATAAAGGCACTAAATAAAGCAATTAATGTATTTTTTAATAACCTGCCGCATATTGGGGAACCAAAAATACTTTTGTAGGTAATCAACAGTCCGCCCTTGTCCGCAGTGACTCAGATCGTCGTGCCCTAGTTTAATGATTCTCCATCGCACTCCCTGCGGTATTGCGAATCGTAGTCCCTTTTCCGTCTTTTTATAAATTCTGTTGCCTTCCAGCTGATAACTTCCTCTCACTCCGTCCGATTCTTCGCTGTTTAAGATTGTCCCATCTAAAATCTTTCGAATCTGTACTAGTTTGGGGTCTTGCGCCTGCAGTGTAGACAACCAGTCCTCCTCCTGCATTCCAACAATTAAAATATTATGACTTACGGGTTCAGCTTCCTTACCTTTCTCATAGGGACAGCGACTTAGGGCATCCGCATGATTCACTTGAGTTCCCGGGCGAAATACTAAATCGAAATCATACTCTGATATACGAAGCCACCGCCATGCAATCCGTGGTACTAGATCCTTCTTTTCCTGTGTAAGTCTAAGAGAGTTGCAGTCTGTGACAACTTTAAAATGTTTATATAAAAAATAGTGCTTAAAACGGTCTAGACTTTCTACAACTGCCAGTGCTTCTAGTTCGTAGCTGTGATATCTAGTTTCACAATCCGTTGTAGCTCTACTGAAATACGAAACCGGTCTTTAGTTCCCATCTCTATCTTTTTGCATTAGGATTCCGGCCAACCCATGGCTGCTCGCGTCTGTATGTAATTCATGATCGGCGTTAAAGTCATACAATGTTAGAAGAGGTCGTTGGCTAAGAATTTGTCTTAATTGATTAAAGGCTGATTCCTGTTCCTCTCCCCACATAAATTCGGTACCCTTTCGTAGCAGCTGATTGATTGGGGCAGCTATCTGCGAAAATCCTCGTACAAATCGGTGGAAATATCCAGCGAGACCCAAAAATTGTCGAACTTCTTTAACGTTCTGTGGTGTCTTATACTCCGCCACTGCCGCTGTCTTTGTTTCTCCTGGATTCACAGCTCCATTCGAAATTCCGTGCCCCAGAAAGTTTATCTCGCCTCGTATTCGCATTTCGTTAAATTCAAAGTTAAATTTGCTTTTCTCATTTCAGTCAAAAAGTCCTTCATTACCTCTATGTTCCTTTCCACACTTTCAGTGGCAATCAAAATATCATCCATATACGAGACTAAATCTGTCGAGTTCAAGTGTCCAGTGATATTTCTCATCAATCGCAAAAAAACAGCTGGAGCATTGGTTAGTCCGAATGGCATTCTTTGGAATTCATAATGCCCTTCAGGTGTCACAAATGCAGTTAGGTGCTGGCTATCAGATTCAATTGGGATTTGGTAATATCGGTTCATAAGATCCAACGTAGTGAAGTATCTCTTATTTTCAAGCGAATTAAGTGTATCTTCTATATTCGAAACTGGAAAATTTTCTCTCACTGTCAATGAATTTAATCTACGATAGTCAACACACATACGTAGCTCTCCATTCTTTTTCGGGACCAGTAGAACTGGACTCGCATATTCTGAGGTTGAAACACGTATGATCTCTGCATCTAATAATTCCTTAATCTTCTTTCTAAGAATACCTTTTAATCCATAGGCTAATTTATATGGCTGATATCTTACGACCTTGTCTTCCTTTAATTTAATTGTAATTCCAACAGATTTGTTTTACCCATCTCTTTTATATCAGTTGCGAAACAGTCTCGATGATCATTCAACATTTCTAATATCTGGTTTTTGTATTTCTCGTCAATTGAACTTGGAATTGATAAGTCTTCCAGCGTGAATTTTATCCGTTCAGCAGTTATTAATTCCTGTCTGTCCTTTGAGACTGAATTTTTGTGATTTCGAACTTTCCCCATTCCTTCGTTACTTTTATTTCTTGTCGATCGAGGAAACTCCTTCCCACAATAACGGGTGTCGATTGTGCCTCATTTGGGACTACAAGTAAATCAGTTTGCAAGCCGATGTCCGCAATTTGAAGATTCACTCTGACTTTACCCAAAGCGGCACACTGATTTCCTCCGAACCCAATTAACTTCGTCTCACATTTCTCTATATTCCAGTTATTTTCCAGAACTACTTTTTCCCACACAGTAGCGCATTCACTCCCCAAGTCCAGATATGCTACAAGTGTCACATTATTTAACATAACTAGAGGATGGTACTCGTCTCCGAGATATGATGAGGAATCATTATTTGCTTTAATTTCTACGTTCGACAGTTTTTTTGAAGGGCACACCTTCGCCTGATGACCTGGCTGTCTATATGTGTAGCAAACTCTATTTTTAGGACCGCCCTTACAGGTACTGGGAAAATGTCCTAGCTCTCCCCAGTTAAAACATTTAACCGAAATACTTTTTAATTTTTGAGGTTCATCTAGTCTTGTTATTTTGCTAGTTTTGCCTGACTTAATTCGCAAATCTGTATAAGGATTCCGGTAATTGCTTCGGTACAAATTCGGGCGCGACCATTTTAGCCTGGTGTTAGATAAGTTACTTCCGTTGCCTTCTCCTAAACTCAAAATTTTCTGCTGTCTTCCATGGCTCTCTATTTCCTCATACCGCTTGATTTGTACTAATAGCTCTGTGAGGGTCTTACAATTAGCAGCTAATAGCATGGTAGAGCAAAATGGATTGGACACCTATTCATAATATTATTTTTACATGTCCGTCCGTCCGTCCGTCCGTCCGTCTGTGCGCACGATAACTCGAGAACGCGTATACTCAGAGAGCTGAAACTTTGTACACGGACTTTAAAAAAAATGTAAAATTAAGTTCGAAAATGAGACAAATCGGGCAACTCCTTCGTGGGGTTGCCATATAAAAATTTCGTTTTCCGCTATATATTTGGACACTGCCTGAGAACTCGTCGACGTGGTGGGCTGAAATTTCGTATGTGATGTTTTCACTACATTAGCAAATAAAATGTCAAAAATGGACTAGATCGGGCGACTCCTTCTTGGTGTTGCCATATAAAAATTTAGGTTTTTTACGTATACTGTGAAAACGATCAGTCCAAGACATTTTCATTGTACTAAAAACTTCTGCAGAATACGAAATCCTATAAATTTTCTGTGCGACAAACCGTTCTAGAAATATATGCGAAAAACGACTTCAAAATCAAACTTGAATAGATCGGTGACCATACGAAATTTAATACGGGCATTCATCTAGGGTATCATAAGAATTGGTCTTAGACCAATTCTAGCTTTTTTACTTGTTAGAACTCAATTTTAGCATGGTATTTTTAATGTTCCCTTTTGAGGAATTGTTTTTAGCACGAATCTAACGGTTAAAACATATGATAATGATTTTAATGTGATTTGCTCGTTGAGGCTATATTTTTGTATTGTATTTGTGCAATATGTTATATAGATGACAAATACATTGGTTTGTTTGGTTATGTATCTGTATTTTGAATGAAAGTGATTAGATTAGATTTAATTTTATAAAAATTTTCATGCTTTGTTTTCAGGATTTTTTTTCTTTTCAGAAGGTATCTGTTAAGAAAAATATATGCGAAGCGATTTGGTTCGAACACCGTTAATTTATTTTTGGTAGCGCAATTTTCCCAAAATTAGATAGTGTATGTGCCCGTAAGGTTCAGGTTACTTTCAATGATTATATGCGCTTCATTTTTGGTCTCCGTAGATTTGATCATGTCTCACCATATAGAACCCAACTGCTTGGTTGCTCCCTGGATTCTTACCCTAATCAAAGAGCATTAACTTTTCTTTTTAATATATTGAATCGAGATACACCTGAATATCTCAGGGAATTTTTCCAATTATCGACTTTACCACGCAATCGTAACATCATAGTTCTCCGATTCAGCAAATCGGTCATGAAGTTGTTTCC
Organism: Dioctria rufipes; assembly: GCA_963924295.1. Lineage (NCBI taxonomy): Eukaryota > Metazoa > Arthropoda > Insecta > Diptera > Asilidae > Dioctria > Dioctria rufipes. Next base: position 204,574,376 of record OZ002741.1, read on the forward strand.
TTGTTCAGGCTGCCCGACTTTGGAATAGTCTTCCATCAAATGTTTAGAGTGCTGGCACTGTCATTGCATTTAAAAAGCTTATAAAGATCAATTTGTGAGTTAAGGAATTTCATCTATTTCGACATATCATTAATTTCTTATTCTTTTGTTTTTATTCTTTATATTTCTCTAGTTATTAGTTTCGTATTATTTTTTATTGATTATTATAATAATTATAGAATTCTTCATGTAAGTATTATTTTGAGTATTAATTATATTTTCTAGCTCCGGTTAATGTTATAGTACTAGTAGAAAATTGTAAATCTTGTGTACGTAACCCACAAATAAATTATTATTATTATTATCTTAACTTTTTATATCTTGGTTTTCTATATACAATATATTATATTTTATTATATTTAACTTCTGTTTATACCCGAGGAAGGAGACAGGGAAAGATAAGTTACCTAAAAAGGTTTAAACAAACTTGCGATGAACATAGCACCCGATGGCTAACGGAAATCCGCGGTCAGAATAAAACAGCCAGTCGAAAAATTGCAAACACAATTGCAATGAATGGCGGCGAGCGGGCCAATTGTGAAAAACAAGATTCTGCAGCTACCTGATTGCATGAAATCTTGCCGGCGATATTTTTTATGAGTATCGCGGGGATACTTCTATCTTTTCTTGTAGTTATCAATTGAAAACACAGAAATTAACAAAATTTTTAAATGCAAAATGTCATAACTTTTGCATTTGTATCTAAGCGCCTCGGAATATCCAAAATCAAAAGTTATTTTTATTCACTGTTTTTCTTGTAAGTCATTTTGTGTCTTTGCACAATTTTTCCTCAACATCTCAACATTTTTCCTTTTTTTTCCTACAACTTCAAAATGACAAAAACAAATGCGAAAACAATTTCATTTTTTTGATTTTGTTAGTATTACTGCATCGACCGATAACCAAATTAGAATTTGATCAAAAAGTGTTGGGAGGTTGTTGCTGCCAAAATTCCCTCGAAAATAGGAATTATCCATACAGGACAGAATTACCCAGGGACATCACATTCTCTTCCCACAGATCCATTAGCCTTCCCGGGATAAACAGAAAGCATTTAGTATGTACTTAGGATCTTATTTCTAGGAGTTATTAGAAATTTCCCATAAGTTCTTTCCTATGAGATCCCACAACTAGTCTCAGCATTTTACAGGACAATTTTGGCACAAACATGGGAAAGTCGATTTTTCCACTTCCAGAATTTATTTCGGAATGTTCTCTGATTCTCGTAGTTCACGTGGTTCTCTGGTGAAAGTACTACTTTATTGCTTGGTATGCCTTCGTGTGTCGTTTTTGAAGAACAATACCAGAACAACAAAATAAGTATTGAAAGAGCCACGTGAGAACTGCGTTGCTTAAGTCAGTTACATGCGTGAAGCTACATATATTAGAATTCTATTCACTTCTGCAATTTGTTCTTGTTTTAATAAAATTTGCTAGTTGTACATATCAGAACGTGATTTTTTAATAATTTTGTCATAGGAATTCAATTTGTCCGGTGTTAAAAATATTGGATTTACGTTTTGTGCAAGTGCATACAGCTTTGGTATATACTTTCTAGACATTATTTATTTATAAAAGTGCCTACCCATAAAAAAAACTCTACAATCCCAAACAAGAAGATCCGTAAGACGTCCTAGGAATGCTTGCAGCGGGAATTTCATATTATTGACAGCATTACCTGTGCCTAGGCACAACCTCTGGAAATTTTGTGGGAAGGGCATTGAATCTACCAGGGACATTCCAGCCCCGGACACTCGTCACTCACAAGGATGTCCTTAGTTGGTAACTGGGACCGGATGGGATTTCCCACGGACAATTTATATATCCTAACAGAATTTTCCAGTAACATAACACGAACACATTTGTGCTGTATGGGACTGGGAGCTTTTCCAATAGATTATTGTACAAATTTACACAATTTTTTCCTAGGTACGAAATTATTCTCTTTTTAGGTTTTTTCAGGCCGGAAATTCCCAGAAAATATGAGAGAACTCCCACGATCTTTCAACACTGCCCGATGGCGAACTTTGTCGGCATTCACATAAAACGCTGTACTTTTAGAACTTTGACAGCGGACTAAATTGTGGTCGTTTGTCGTGGCCGTTGGAATTAGGGGCATTCTTTTATAAATGATTATCTGAGGTTGTATGCTGGAAACAAAATTTTAGCCATATAGCATGGCAGTTAGAGAGGAACATTAGGCATCAGGAAACCAAACCAACTACAGACATATGGCACGTGAGCTAAACTGGAAAGTTGCTGCAATGAAAGTTACCGAGAAAGCCTTACTCGGCTTTGTCTGGTCTGCTAAACAGACTCCCTGTTATTTGAAGTTGAAGTTGTGTCAGGACAATTTTTTGAAGACGGATATCTTTTGAACAGTTCTCCGTATTCATATTGTTTCCATCTTTGGGGCTTTTTTTTTGCATGGTTGCAAAAGAGTGGACTCATTTGACAATATCAACTCATCGCTCAACTCAAGTAGTGAGTTTTAAGGCTGGAACATATTGTAGTGCTGGTGCTGACGCTAGCCAATCCCTTCTTTTGTTCGCTGGTGACGACTTTTCTGTGATTCTCGACTATACTCAACAAGAATTGTTTTTGTTGTTCGTCTCTGAACGATTCGTTAAACTTTTTTATTAGAGCAATTGAGAACAATCTTACTACAAGATTTTCAAATTTAATATATCAGATCAAAAACAATATACATTTCTGAGTATATTTCTTTTTGAATAACTCAAATCCGTCAAAAAATGACAAAATTATTGAAGTTTAAGACAACGGAAATTGAAAACGGCCGCGGTCCGCGAATCTGGTGATGACGTCACGATACACAATACGCATGATGCCAGGCTGCACAATATAATATTTTTAAGACGACATTTTATGAAATAAATCGAAAACAAACCCAATCCCGAGCGCTTTCTATCACGGCGGCCCAACGACTTCACTCGCGCTGCGCTAGACCGCGAATTGTCTTGTGTATCGTGACGTCATCAGCCGTTATCATGTTAGAGAGCGTTTTTAAGAATGCGGCACTAAAATCGCTATAACTTCTTCGTTTTTTATCTGATTTCAATAATCTTTTCAATGAATCAATTTTTTTTTAGTGACTATGATTCTGCATAATTAATTAAAATAGTCGTTGTTCCTCATTCCTCTTTCTGCGGTATCATTGACCAATTGGCTTCTTAGAGAATCACTGAAGCATTCTGTCACGTCGTGGATCCCAAACAATTCAAAAAACGTGTCTGTTTTATTAGTAACGAAATGGCTCAGGTCTTTTCCTTCAAAAACTAGATTTTTATCATCGAATTGTTTAACTTCCTTTTTCTTTGCTGGCTCTGTTTCTAAATTTTTAGCCATATTTTTCTTATCAGCCTGAGTAATACGTTTATCAAGAGAAGCCAATCCTACGTTTCTTTCAGACATATACCAAAGGTTTCTCTTAGTAGCTGTGAGAGCACTTTTCTTAACGTCTGCATATGGGCAAATGTTCAGAAACTGTAGCATATGAAAATTATTCTTTGGAGTACATCGACTTACAATTGCCTCGTGCCCAAAGCAAACATATATGAGGCTGACAAATTGTGCAACCCGTTTTATTCCTTTCGATTCTCGTTGACGAATGTTCAACTGTTTGGTGAAGAGGACAAATTTGAGTACCTATATTTACTTTGCCATCCACCTGGCTATATGCAGAGCCCCTGGGGTCCTGAAACTAAAGTCGTTTTTAGACCAATCAGATCAACCTCCTAGGTACAAGAGTGAGAGTTTTCTTGGATGACTTCCATCTTTTAGGACATTTTGGATGTAGTTAATGATTTTCATTCGTTGTTCTTCTAGAAAGCCTTGAAAGGGACTTTCTTCATCCAGCATTGTCGTATATGATTTCTTATCAAATAAAACCCACAGATTGAACTTTCGAAAAATCTGGATGTCAGGACTATTTGATGGTATGCCACAGCACTCTGCAAACACACATTTCAATATTAACTTATGGGTGTGATAACGGCAAGTCAACCATAACAATGTTTGTCCGAATTCCATTTGAATTCTGGAAAAGGGTTTTCCAATAAGAGGTGTTATTTTGATATTTAAAGAAAAATGTAATTTTTTGAGATAAATGATAGGATCTTTATTTTATTATAAAGAGGAAGGTATGCCGTCAATAATGGAAAATAACATCAGCCAAATGACCACCACAACCACGTGGTCCGAAAGGAAGAAGTCGCAAGGTATTAAGTCACAAGATCTCGGTGGCCAATTGTGATCACCTCTTCGAGAGATAACACGGTCCGGAAACTTTTCCCGTAAAAGATCAATGGTTTCGTTGCTTGTATGGCACGTAGCGCCGTCTTGTTGATAGTAAACGTTGTCCAGATCAATACCATCCAATTCCGGGCATAAAAAATCATTAATCATCTGTCGATAGCGCAATCCATTCACTGTAACTGTTGCTCCAGCCTCATTTTCGAAAAAGTAAGGTCCAATGACCCCGCGGGACCATAAACCGCACCAAACAGTCACACGTTGAGGATAGAGAGGCTTTTCAACAATAAATCTTGGGTTTTCCGAGCCCCAGATGCGACAATTTTGCTTGTTGACGAAGCCATCGAGGTGGAAATGGGCCTTATCACTCAAGATGATTTTTAGCAAACAATTACTACGTTAAGCTAGAATTAATTCTATGTATAGCTTTTCGTTTTTTCGCTCTTCTGAAAAGTTGCATTTTTTGAGTTGGGTCACTTTTCTATGTAACGTGCGGACTGAGAAAGGGCTGTAAACAATAAATAAATAAGTGGGTTTGTCGAAATAAATGTTTTTAAATTAATTATTTGGGTTAATAGAAATTCGAGAGGTTTCACTTTTCAACTTTCTGCTATTGGATTTTTCAATGTTGGCACCGACGTATGAACTATTTTTGACACAAAAAATTGTACCCGCATGAAATAGCATATCGAGCAGTCCATATTATATATGCCAGTGTGTAAAACTGAGAAAAGTTGGGCTTGAATGACTCCTGCAGTTTGCACCTTATTCTATTAAAAAAATTAGTTTTTGTAAAAAAAAAAGTATATTAAAAAATGACACTTCGTCCACACCGCTTAATGCGGATTTCCTAGTTCCAAGTACTGCAGTCTGCGGTGGCTATGCGAACCGACTTACGGCGTTGGATTTTTTTTTCGTTCGATTTAATTTGTAAGATGACCCCCCCCCCCCCGCCTAATTTCAATGCTAGATCCGCGGGTAATGAAGAACTAATATCAAAAGTGTACCTGCTGCAAGCTAATATTAATGACATCCGGTTGTTGTATGAAAGAGACATACTGGCACCAAAAATGAAACTGTTGGTCAAATAAATAAAAAAATGTTGAATAAAATTACGAGGGAAACTGCTGAACACTTATTTAGTACACAAGATTATAGAACAAATATTTGGAAAACTGATTAAACGCGGACGATGTCACATACATAGGCAATGCTGGTAAAGCAAAACGGATTGGACATTCACGCATAATATTAAAAATTAATTTGGATTTTTGAATGACCGGTGTGTCCACCTATCTGTCTGTCCATCTGTCCGTTCTCATGATAACTTGAGAACACATTTACTTAGAGAGCTTCCGACACGGCCTTTATCAAGGAATTGTGGACTTAAGTTCGAAAATGGGATAACTCTCTCGGTGGGTTACCATATAAAATTTTCATTTTTCACTACATATTTGGGCATTGATTGAGAACGCGTCGACTTAGAGAGCTGAAATTTGGTACACGGCGTTTTCACAAAAATAGTAAAAACAAAAATGAATCGGGCAACCCCTTCTTGGGTTGCCGTACAAAAATTGAGATATTTTACGTGTATATTATGGAAATAATCAGTCCTAAACATTTTTATTAAATACTGAAAAATTCTTTGGAATATAAAATTAGTTATAGCCATTTTTACTGTTCGATGAACCATTGTAGATATAGGGTAGACTGGGGAGCATGCGACACATTTTTTCTATTAAATTTTAATTAGCAAATCTTAATGCCTGACAGACTTTTTTTTTCTTTCAACTTGTTGTTCTAAGTTTTTGTTATTACGTAACTTATTCATTTCTGTGAAATAGTTTATGTCATTTATACCATTTAAACTTTAACAAAAAATGCTCGGAGTGTCTAATATCCCCCAATTCTGTGGTAGCTTAGACATGAGAATGGGGAGCATTTGACACCAATAAATTAAGGTAATGATTGTGTTAAATAAAATTAAAATTAATAATTTTATTCCATGAATAGACACATATTTAGTCCATGAGTTACTTATAGGTACTAAAATTAAAAATATTCATATAAAATATATAAGGTAAAGGTATCAGTAGTTGACCACTTAAGAGCGCTTTCAAGTAAGGATGGCGTTTTCACCTTTCATTTTTAATCAGAGCGAGGGCTTAATGAGTTCAGCAAATTAGTTTGTATTTTTAAATTAAGGAACAACAATTTTTATTTTTGTTTAATTGGCAATTAGAATTCGGGGAAAAAATTAAGCCATCGGTGACAATGAGAAAATTAGTAGTTGACCATGTGCCGTACCGGTAATTGACCATGTAGGAAAATAATAATATAACGCGGATAGGATCCTTGGTAGAAAAGGTTAAAGGTTAAGAGTAATTTAGCACTTTTTTTTATTGAATATTCAAAAAAGAAATCGTTACATTGAAAACTTCAGTAATTAAAAAAGGTGGTACGATTACTTCCAAGCGAACTCCAACTCTGGAACTTAAAACACATTTCGAGTTTTGCTAATTTTTTTAGGTTCCTCAATGGGAGAGACGGTAAAGCTTGTGTGTAGGATGAAATCGCATCTACATTTTGTCCCCTAATTAAATATGTAAATAATTTTTGAATCCGATAAACCGTTTTGAAAATAACTGTAAAAGAAGTGTAGCAGTCAAACTTACCGCCCAGGCCGCTCAAATCTGCAAATTACCGTTAATCGAAATAAAATATAGCCTATAATACCCATGCATGCCTAATTACCAAAGTGAATTCTTACTTTTTTTTTATTAGGCTTAGAGATCCTCAGCTTACCCCTACGAATTATTGGAGCTCCTGATATTGTCTTAATTTCTTTTTAAATTTCCGTTAATCAGCTTCCATTTCTACCCCACACTCTCCCCGCCCCTTTTCCTAAACCTATCTTGTTCGCCCTGAGCTCCCATTTTTTTTTATACCACATACATTCTCCTTCTACTCTCCATTCTCTCGTTATCCCGGAAAAACTCGAGAAAACCTACCCTCCTACATCCCTCAAAAACTACCCCTACAAAAAAGAAATTTCAATTTATTACGACAGTGGAAGGTAATAGGCAGATGTATCTCGCATATGAAAAAAAGTCCAACCCTCTGCAACAAAAATTGATACCCTTAATCGTCCCAGGCGATTCGCACTTTTTCACATTTCTTACGTTTTCCTTAATTCTCCAAACATGTTAGTGAATCGGGAATGGAGAATTAGGGAATTAGGAATTCTAAGAAAACGAAATTCTCATCTCCCAAATTCCCAAATTCTCCGTGCTACAGAATCCGGCCCCAGATAGTAAACCTTGCATGCAAGCCTCCCTTCCAACCAACGAGGTAAGAACTAAAGGAGATGCAAATGAGAAAATATCGCGTACCCAATTCTAACACAATGACACTGATATTGTTTGTACATAAGCGCCGTAAAATTTGTACACCTGTACATAATTGTACAACCTATGCGCAATTTTAATCGCTTTTATTTTCATATACTCAAAAGTCTTTACTGAATTTGCAAACGTGAACGTAAAAAAGTTAATAATTTTGAAGAAAAGTTCAGTGGTAAAAAGTTTGTGAGTAATATTTGCTTCGTGGCCCCTACGGTTATTTCACGGGTTTTCCTGCGTCAATGCACCAAGCCCAAAACCATCCAAACCTAAGTATGGATTTGACAGCGAAGACCAAAAATGACTGAGTGAAACATACACAAATGCAGGGCAATTTTGGGTACGCTCATGTACACGGATCGTACATATGATTGCATCTCCTTTAGTTATTACCTCGTTGCTTCCAACGCGATTTTTAACTTGACAACAAAAGGCAGTTCGGTTGATGTCTTATCGTCTTGCATGCAAGTTAATTTAAAAAATGGCATTGAGGCGTAAAGTCATGCGTATATTGGAAAATTATAAAATAAAGAAAGTAGCAGAAAGATATAATCCCAAGAAGAAATGAGGAGGAAGGTGTTGGTAAATGATGTAATGCATATGATCCCAGAAATCTCATTTTTCTAGAATAAATTTATCAAATTCTCTCAAGCATTTCTTTTCCGCCATCTTGAAAACTGTATAAAGTCAAATTACTATCACCTGAGCTGCCATGGTTTTTCATCATGCAAGTTCGCTGACAGCTGAACAGCCAGTATGACAGTAGAGGTTACGCGTGCAAAAAGTATGGCAGTGCGGCTTGCATGCAAGCTGTACTACTACATGTAACATCCGGGTTAAAGTGTTTTTTTTTAATAGGAGTAGTATATCAGTCGATGCCCGATAAAATATGTTAGTCCCTTACCTAGCCAACCTATCCCAAGCGATGCCAAGTGCAAAAAGGGATCGATATCAGTCAGTTTGTCGTTTTTATACGTAAATTAAGTTGAGACCGCCATTTCATGGTAGAAAACTTTTGAATACGTCAAAATTTAGGGCTGAATTAGGGCTAATTTAATTCCAAATCCCCGAATTTAATGCTCTAGTATATTTAAAAAAAAAAATCCATGGATAACCCAACTTTATTAAAAGTTAGGACCACCACTACTGAGAATAGGTTAATTAGTATTGTTCCAATAGTGTACATTGCATAATATCTTAGGGCTCGATTAGGGCTAATTTAATGCCACATCCCCGAAATTTTGAGAATACTATTTAACCTATTTTCAGTAGTGGTGGTCCTAACTTTTAATAAGGTTGGGTTATCCATGGATTTTTTGTTTTTTAATATACTAGAGCATTAAATTCGGGGATTTGGCATTAAATTAGCCCAAATTGAGCTCTAAATTCTGACATATTCAAAAGTTTTCTACCATGAAATGGCGGGTCCCAACTGAAGTGACGTCGTTTTTATACCCCTTGCTTGCACACGACACCAATGATGGAGAGGCATCTGTGTACTTACGGTACTAGTACTAAAACTTACATGGCAATGAACAAAAATTCATAGCAACAAGAAATTGACGGCAAATTTCGGTGCAGCAAGTAATGAAGAAAAAAAATAAATAAATTCCCGTTCGATATTTGTGTTGAGAATGCTTTAATTTACGTTTATCTTCAGGATCTGGTTATGTAAATGCAATGAGTTGCATGTGAAATGACAAACACATGCTTTTGTTAAATATTTTGAGAAAATTGCATTTAGATCACTGAACTTTTATTTTCACAACCAATTTTATATTGCAATTTGATCAAATCTACTGCATTTTTTTTTTATTTTCAGAACCAACATTTTTAACCTCCTTTATATGTTCGCCTTTTTAAGAATTGTTTGTAGCGTGAATTGAACTGGTTTGAAAAAGTATGTGTACAAAATCTCAGCTTACAAAGTTAGTGTGCTCTCGAGTGAGGACTGACAAAGGAACATCCTTAATTTAAAATATGTTTTAAAATTTTTCGTGGGTGTCCAATCTATTTTGTTCTACCATCTTTATATCTATGCATTACAAACAGAATGACGAACTTAGCATATCCTATGATTTCATCATCTAGGGTATAAAATAAAAGAGGGCGTTTCATATCAGCAGGAACCGTATAATCGTCAGTACGGCTTGGTTCCTACCTGCTGTATACGCCAAAGCAAACAGCCAAGCTGACCTCATATATAGACTTAAAATAAATTTTAAGTGTGAATTATATGAGGCGAAATACTACGTATTTACTTGAATGCCTAGCAAGATTTAGCCCTATGCGCGACCAGCATTTCATAGAGATTTGCTATGAAAATTCATAGGAACCAAGCCATACTGACGATTATACGGTTCCTGCTTATATGAAACGCCCTCTTTTTGCAATGAAATTTCTTTTTAAAGATTTTTCGTTTGCATAAAGAGTTTTTTCAACTTAATTCTCGAGCTGCAGACTTAGCAACAAACTGAGTCAATTTCATATTGACTTATTTCGCTATGAATTTTCATAGCAAAACTCTATGAAATAAAAAAAATTAATAATATTAAAATAAATTAAAATAAATTATACAAATTAAAGAGAGAGAGTCCCGTTCTAAGAACGGACAAGCTGGTTGATAATGTACATTATTTCACACTTGTAAAGCAGGCTATAAAATACAATAATATTATTAGAATAGAACAGATACGTTCTGCAAATGAGCGATTCAATTTAGTAAATATAGATGACACAGTAGTAAATGAGAACATCCTGTATGTCAATGATAATGAAATGGAATAGATTTGTTGCTGTGTTATAACATTATGTGTTCATAAATTCGCATGCTTTTCAACATTATTTCATTCTTATAATGATGAAATGTGAAAAAAGAAAAGAATTATTCATTGCAATAAATAGTTTCCATTTAACCAATATGAAAATTCTTCAAAAATGTATCCAAATATACAAAAAATTCATTTGCATTCACTTGAGAGTCGAGTCGGTCTGTCTGCCGGTATTATCAGGTACACCGTACTCGTATACAGTACACACAAAATTTAAAAATTATTATTTATTTGATTTTAAAAATTGTAAAACCCGGAGGTATAGAAAACTATGCCCGGACGCTTTCCAGACGCCCTCCAAGCTAAGACAAATCCGGGGAAATCCGGACGGATGGCAGCCCTATCTAAGACAAATTCTTATGATATCCTAGATGAATACTCGTACGTAATTTCGTATGGTCAGCCATCTGTACAAATTTGATTTTTGAAGTGGTTTTTTTTGCATATATTTCTATAACCTTTCGTCGAACAGAAAAATGTTATTGTAACCAATTTTATAGGATTTCATATTCTGACGAAGTTTTCTGTACAATAAAAATGTCTACGGCTGATCGTTTTCCCAGTATATATAAAAATTTGTATGGCTACACAATGAAGGGGTTGCCCGATTTAGTCTATTTTCGTAATTATATTTACAATTTTTACGAAAATACTGTGCACAAAATTTCAGTTCTCTACGTTAACGTGTTCTAAGGTAGTGTCCAAATATGTAGTGAAAAACGAAATGTTTTTATGGTAATCCTACAAAGAAGTTACCCGATTTGTCCCATTTTCAAACTTAATTTTATTTTTTTATTTTATAAGCCCAAGACTAATGGACGAACAGACGGACGGATATGAAAATTATTAAAATAACTTTTAATATTCTGTCCAGTCCAGTTCAATATATTTTGCTCTACCATAATTATTTCCGAATGACAAACTTGGTATATCCTATGATTTCATTGAGGGTATAAAAAGTGTCGGTAATGAATAGAAACCGAGACCTAGAGGTAAGCTATTACCAAGTTAAAGAATTTTGAAAATGACTTAGTTATGTAGCTCAGAATGTAAAATCCTTCCTAACTATGTAGGTTTTATGTTTCATACATTTTAAGGAAATCTTGAACATCAGAGTTCTTTCTTCTTTAGAAATGCGAGACCGAATTCAAAAAATCCAAATAATAAAGGTGACTTTCCTTCCATTGAAATTTAGATTTCTTTCGAGCAATATACATACATATATACATGTACATATGTATGTGCCAAGGTGTTTGAAAGAAATAGATTTTTTTTAAATTTTCTATGAGATTGTCAAAAGTGCTAAAGAATTACTTACCCATGACAGGAGCTTTCTCCAGCTGTGATAAAAAAAAAACTCAAGCTATCACCGTTGATTTTAATTTACCCCAGAGAGGGAGGTTTAGAGCTGTTTTTCATTGCAATCTAATTATAAAAATCTCAGAGTGTAAGAATATCACCTGAAAACCCCAAAAGATTTTTTTTATTTTTATTTATTTTCAAGAGCATTGAGTTAACTGTGTTGTGGATAAATATTACTTTGGGAACAGATTTTGAAGCAATGCGAGTTACCCTTAGACATACATATGTTGTTAAGATACACAGAAGGTGCTGGAAAAATTCTCATGAATGCAGTACGAATTTATGTTAGCTATGAAAAAATATTTATTTCAAGCCTAGTTTTGGTGTGGGTGATTGTGGTGTTCCATTAAATAGGCTACTGGTATATGAAATGCATATATACATATATTCATGACTTTATATACATACATGACATATTTAGTCTAGTTACCATGGGCTTACATATATGTACGTGAAACATATGAGCCCTTTTCCATTTCCATAACATCCTTGAGATTTTTAAGATTACAACATGTTACGTAGGGTTGGTAGGTAGAGTTACTACTTAATTACTAAAGAGTCTGAGCATAAGCTCAACTGCTCTGATTTTAAAACTACGGTAAAAGTAAAATTACGGTTTGAAGAGTACTCAAATCACACGTAGGAATAAGTAGCCTTGTATAGAGTAGGTCAACACCTATATCCTCTGCTTTACCTCAAAGCAAGGTGATGAAAGTTTAGTACTAAAGAAAAAAAAAAAAAAAACTCAAATTTTGTTTTGTGGCTGGGAGGAGAATCATTTAATGAGAAACTCATTTTTACATTCATAAAAAATGTTTGATGAATTCAATATATGTATGTAAGCGGTCGGGAATGGTAAAATTAAATTTATACAAGTGCATGAAATATAATATTTTTATATACTAATACATATATATACAGGGTGTCCCGTAAGTCGACATCAAGTCGGAATTGGGTAACAGACCAAATCATAACAGTTACCAGAAAAATGTAAAAAAAAATTTTAAGTCAAGTATTTTTCAAATTATAGACATTTCTTTTGTTTTCGGGAAAATGTACACCCTGTGATGGTTTTTTAGCTCCTGTTGCTACAAATCTTAACTTTTTTTTTTTCAATTTTATTTTTCTTATGTAATCCCGAATAGTGCTTATGTAACCTGTTGCTTCAAATTCTAATCCAAATGCTCCAGAGCTTGGAAGAAAATGTCACATTTTGCCGAACCAAAAATAGAAAATTAATATTTCACCCAACTTTAACAGACTGTCATGAAAAAAAAATGTATAACACTCCATTTTGGCAAGTAAATTTAAAAGTTGACGCATTAAATAAGGATTCTAAAATGGTATAACACTTACTGCACTATTTCTTAGATTACGGGAAAAAAAATTTTTCTTCCAGAAACCCAATTTCGAAAAATATCTTTTTACCTACTAAAAATGATTCTAGTGTACCCAAAGCTTGCCGTAAGCCCGTAACTTTAAGATTTTAGTTTGAGTGAAATGGTCAGTCATTACATGAAGTGTGAGTGAGACAAATAGTGACGCTTTCAGTTAGAGATGCTAGCTTTTTTTTAAATTTAGGAGAAAATTGTCCTTAAGTTTAAAATTATACACCAATTATTTGGATGCTAAGATTTATTATTTACAAAGGATGTTCAAACTGCCTTCCTTCAGCTCCAATACACGTTCGACATCTTCTTAAAAAGGATGGAGTTATCAGACGGACAAATCTTCCATTGTTAACAAATTCAACTGTTTCCGTAATTGTGGAGCTCATGTTTTTGTAAAATTCGGTGAGCTATACTTTTAGGCACTCCTGTGCTTTCCTGGATTGCACGTACCGAAGTACTTGGGTCTTCTTCAACTGCTTGAGGTACTACGTCCTCTTAAGATAAGGAACTCTTCCTTCACCATGAACTTGGAAATCGGCCCACAATGCACATTTGTAAAAACTCAATGATTTGACATGCTAGCGTCACAATCTTGCTCACTCACATTTCATGCAAAGACTCTCCGTCTCACTCAAACTTGGGTACACTAGAATCATTTTTAGTAGATGGAAAGAAATTTTTCGAAACTGGGTTTCTTGAAGAAATATTTTTTTTTTCGTAATCTAAGGAATATTGAAGTAAGTGTTATACCATTTTAGAATCCTTATTAAATGTGCCAAACTGACGTAGTACATTTTTTTTCATTACAGTCAGTTAAAGTTGGGTGAAATATTAATTGTCTATTCTCGGTTCGGCAAAATGTGACATTTTCTTCCAAGCTGGAACAGTTGGCTTAGAATTTAAAGCAACAGGTTACATATGCACTATTCGGGATTACATAAGAAAAATAAAATTGAAAAAAAGTAAAGATTTGTAGCAACAGGAGCTAAAAAACCATCACAGGGTGTACATTTTCTCGAAAACAAAAGAAATGCCTATAATTTGAAAAATAGATGACTTAGATTTTTTTTATTTTTCTTGTGACTGCTATGATTTGGTCTATCACCCGATTCCGGCTTGACGTCGACTTACGGGACACCCTGTATATATAAATAATATTTTAACTAACATAATATTATTTTCTCTTATTACTACATGGTCTCATTATTAGTTGTATTTGCTCATATTCTGCTGTGAGATTGGTGGTATTGTCGTCAAGGTTTTGCTTGTTTATAATAAGGCTTGGTAAATTTGCTTTTTTTTCAAAATGGAATATTCGTGCTTTATTGAAGCAACATCTTACATACATATAACAGAAGGCATGTACATTTCTTCAAAGAGGAATTCATACACAGTTGGCAACTTCTCGGCTATTTATGGGTTATGTAATATATACATCAATCCAACTGCGATGTTATAATAAAATTGAAGAATTGATGAAGATACCAACGGCAAATAGCTTCAATTTATTTATTTCTACAAACTCTACACGAGTGAGCATCATACTTCTAGGCAGACCTGTAAAGTACTTAAGTACAATGGAACTTAAGTACTAGTAACAGTACCAGTACCTGGACTTGTACTTGAAAATTTTTAAAGTACCAGTACCGGGACTTGTACTTGAATTGTTTTTAAGTACCAGTACCGGGACTTGTACTTGTACTTAAAATTATTTCAAGTCCAGGTACTGTACTGGTACTTGTACTTGAAATTTTACAGGTCTGCTTCTAGGTAAGAATAGATTATAAATAAAAGATAGTCCATAAAATTAATAAGAAAGTATTATATATTTTATTTCAGCGGAATCCAATCACAAGTTGATATAAAACTTTACTAATAGCTAACTTACAAATATAATTTAATTGAAGTGTACTGGTCGGCGGTCCAAAGGAGTAAAAGGAAACATGGCTTTCTAGACCTTGTGCTAGCTGCTAACTATGAACCAATACAATTATATAACGCGAGAGAATGTCTTCTCTCTATTAGAAGAATACAGATTATATTGATGGTTAATATACAACAGAAAGAAAAAGTAGAAAATATATGTATTAAATAAAATCTAAAAAATTAGTAGTTATTCATTATATTTATGTACTATTTAAATGTTAATCTTTAAAATTATGTACTTCATTTCAACAAAATTAGCTAGAAAAGATAATTCAAATAAATTATTAAAGAAACTACCATTGGTTATGCTCCTTGTCAAATTGAGCGGAAGGAAGTTCCAGAGTCTGACGGACTAAATGAATAATTTGTAATCAGATTAATAATCATGATTAAATCGAGTAATATTAGGTTAATGTAACTGTAATCATGATTACATTTTTTTTTATATTACAAATGAAACTTTTCAAGAGATTTTAAAATTTAGTTCTAAGAAAACAAACAATCTGTGATCGTAAGAATTTTTATTGTAGGAAACTCCAAGATCCTGTTGAATTGTGTATTAATTGGACTCAGTGTAAGGAATGTAAGTGCTTCGAATGATAGAAACTCACACATATCTGATCATCAACTTAAGTTCGAGGATTTTGATTATGTGTGAAAAAAGATAGCGAAAAAGATTAGATTTCTGGGGCGTATAAGAAACTCGTTGAGCTCTGAAAATGTAATAATATCTTTCAACACATTGATTTTGATACACTTTTCATATTGATCCACACTATATTATGCTAGTTCGAATGAATTAATCCAAGAGCAGAATGTAACTGTTGTAGAATAAGGCAATTTGAGTTATTCTGAAATGCCGCATATATACACCGGTTAGAAAATGCTCGAAGCGCTGCAATTTATAAATATTACTGAAATGACAGCTTACTCTTGCTGAAAGATTAGATTTACTAACTATTACCTAATAAAACGGTAGAGTATTATTTTTGATATCATAAAAAAGATTCTAACTCCAATAACTCTAATAATATGAAACTTTCCCTTGCTTAATTGCCTATAATACCGTTTACCAATTCACAGATATCAGATATTCAATTACCATCCCACTACTACATTAGTTTATGTGTCAATACCGATTTCGGAATAGAAATACAACAATGTTTTTATAAATATATATATATATATAGAAATTTTGTACACGGACTTAAAAAATAAAAAAATAAAAAATAAAATTAAGTTCGAAAATCAGACAAATCGGGCAACTCCTTCGTGGGGTTGCATTACAAAACTTTCGTTTTCCACTATATATTTGGACACTGCCTGACAACACATCAATATAGAGAGCTGAAATTTGGTACATGGTGTTTTCATTGTACTAGCAAAAATTCAAAAATGAACTAAATCGGGCAACTTCTTCTTGGTGTTTTTACGTATACTGTGAACACGGTCCAAGACATTTTTATTGTACAAAGAACTTCTTCAGAATACGAAATCCTATAAAATTGTTTATAATAATTTTTTCTGTCCTACAAACCGTTCTAGAAATATATGCGAAAAACCACTTCAAAAATCAAACTTGCACAGAAGGGTGACAATACGAAATTTCGTAAGGGCATTCATCTAGGGTATTATAAGAATTGGTCTTAGACCAATTCTAGCTTTTTTATTTGTTTTCTTTTAACTGCAATTTTAAAACTCTTGAAAATTTGTAACCAAAAAATGTAATCATGTAATCATGATTATGGTTACGATTGATCATTAATCGCCAAAAATGATTGCTTTCTTATGAATATTATAACTCTGTAATCATGATTACAATGATTACAGATTGTAATCGTAATCATTAATCATAAATCAGATTGCATTTTAACCAACCCTGGTACTCTATATAAATCACCTACACATTTTTTATACATATTATACCTATGAGCATATCTACATACATTATAACCAAGGGTGGAAACAGCGGGGGGCTCTAATATATTTAAAATTTATTCTTTAATCAAATACAATAGAAAATATAAAGATAATGTTTTTGAAAAGACTGCTTGTAAATGTAAATTAAAAAATAGAAAATAATTTCACCCTTGACTTAATGGGCACAATGTTTATCAAAATATTTATTTAAATTACTTTACTTTGAATTAGCCTTTTTTATGTACCTCGAAAATTTTTAATTTTATTCACAAATGTAATATAATTTCAATATTTAATTCAATGTCAAATGAAGGGAAACTCTAGAGAACTTTTGTGTTGTAGGTAGTCATTAAGTGAAGGGAGAAATTATTTTAAATTTTTTAGTGTGGATTTTGAAACAAATTTGGTTTAAAAAAATAATTTTTATATTTTTCCGTTTTTAGTTTTTAATAATTCTCAAAACATATAAAATTACATCATTAGGAAATTTTCAGTACAATAAATTTTTTTTATCAAAAGCTTACAAAAGGTATCTTAATTAAAAGTGATGTTAGGAAGATCAATATAACTGGAGTAATTAATATCAGAGTCAGATTGAATTTAAAGTAAATATATCGTACGAAATTAGCACACAATTTCTTTAAGAATGACTAGATTTGAAAAGAAATTATTGGAAAAAAATTTAAAAATGTTGCCTTGAATTTGCAACAAATTGCAGTCCAGCAAAGGCAATTATGGTGTTTGAATGAAATGCACTCTAGCTTTATGTATAAAACACAGCAGTAAAACAAGGCCAGAAGTGTACGAGTATAATGTCTAATTTATATGGTACCAAATTTTCCTATGCGTACGGGATAAGAATTTATATTATATTAATAAAAGAACTCCGACAATATCTGGATGCTAATGAAATTTTCAAGTTGAAATGGAAAGAGAAAGTTATACAGAGCGGCTCACAGCTGATGGGTCATGTAACATTGGGCAAGGTATAGCAGTATAAATTTTTGAGAAGAAATGTTTTTAGAAAAAGGCTTCTTTTAAGATATGTAGTAGAATGTTTATTTTTAAATTTGAGGAAAGTAATACAAGTGTCACGAAAACAATTATAATTGTACTACTGTACTCTGACTGTACCAGTCTACAGTTTCGAAGTCACCGTGCCAAAAAAAACAACAACACAGTAGTCGAGTATTGACGTGCTATCATTCGGACGTTTTTTTGTTCTGTTTGTTCGTTCTGTTTTTAAAAGTTTTAATTAAATATATTATATAAATATACGCGTATCATTCTTTTTCATTAATAAATCCTGGAATCCATCGTCTCAAAGTTATTCCTGACAACTCAGAAGTGGGATTGAAAGGGATTCAACGGGATTCGACGGAATTCAATAAAAAGTTTTATTTTCCGTATTAAGTGAAACGCAAAATGGGTGGCTTTAGACATTTAAAAGTTGAGACACTCAAGAAAAGGTGTAGAGATGTAGGACTTACGACAATTGGAAATCGAATTTATTTGATTGAACGACTCGAGGAATATGATAGTGCTCAACGCATGACAAATATGGAAAAAACAATTTCTCAATTATAATTGGAGAAAAATGTGTCCAGTGATGAAATCGAAATGTATGGACACTCAAAGGTAGCACCATCAGGCGGTTTCCAACCATTGTTAGTGTCGTCACCAATGGCGCACACCACTGCATCATGTACTACGAATTCGATATTCTCATTCCTATCAATCGTCACCGTCATCGCAAATGACAACTTCAAGTTTAAGATTAACTTCAAGTTTAAGAAATAACATGAATTTATTAAAAGATTCAATGACTTGTGCTTCAATTCCGACCGCTCCATTTCAAAATGTTATTTGCTCGCACGCATACAAGCATGGCAGTTCGCCGTCATTATCAAGTGTATCAATGCATCATCAACCAATTCCGTCAATAGTTTCATACATACCTACCTACCTACCTACCGGTATCTAGCCAGCTGACATCATTGGTATCTTCTGTACCAAATATAGAGCCGCAATCGTATAATCTTGGACAATATTATCCTTCGCACAGAAACACAGCTGCAAACGAGCAATTACCTGCGTTTTCTACACTGCCAAATATGAAGAGCTGGGCAAGTACCAAAGAAAAAGTACGTAAGTATAAGTACAAGTACCGAAGGCCTTAGTACTTCACTTCTCATTGCTACACTCATAAAACCTATTAGAGGTCTGTTCAAGCACCCACTATCGCCTCCAATAATGCATAACAATTCTATGGAAAAAATTTCCAGTGAATTTCTAAGAAAGAATTGAGGCCTTCCCTACATCAGGTCGAGGTATCGTTGATTTTATATTGGAGCGAGGTATTGCTTGCTTACCCTTGGTTATGTCCACTGACGTATATAATATAGACTGCTTACTTTCTATTTCACGTGGGCACAATTGCTTGTGTCAAAAAGAGTTTTTACGTCGGTGCCAACATTGAAAAACTCATTGGCGGGAAATTGAAAAAGTGAGCACACAACTCGGAAAGTGATTTTAATAAAACCTTTAGAATTTCTTCTGTGTATCTAATGAATGTATTGTCTTTGGTAAAACAGTTTTTATACCAGTAATAACCGTAAATGATTAAATTAAAATCATGTGTTTCAACGAATCCACTAATTTATTTGTTGTTTTCAGTTCTCTCTCAGTTGGTACTTGGTGCTTAGACCGAAAGAGTCAGCAATATAGAAGTGAGCCCACTTTCTGGTGTATTTCTATGAACGTAGACAGTCCATATTATACATGTCAGTGGTTATGTCATCAAGTCGAGGTATCATCGATTTTATATTCCAGCGAGACGTTACTGGTGTTATTAGGTTATCCAAGGTTCTGCCTTGACGCGTGAGTGCGGCACATACTTTAACAATTCTTTGTGTGCTTTAAAACTCAACAAAATAAGAGTTGCGCTAGAGATTGTGTTTGCTTTTCTACGAAGAGTTAGATATTTGTAGGTACTTAATAGACTCAGAAATACTTAAGTAAAAATCTTGGTATTTAAGTACAAAACTAAGTCTTAAGTACAAGTAAATAGAAGCAAGTACTTATGTTCAAGTATTAAGAAGGGGCATTTCAAAAGTATTAAGTAATAAGTCTTAAGTATCGAAAATGTACTTTAAGTAGTACTTAAGTCTTTTTTTTTTACTTAAGTATTGCCCAGCTCTGGAGGTAGGTGATTCTATTATTGCTTCTCGTTGATAGTTTACAGCGCAGGGCGAATAAAAAGCCTTTACGGAAAATATTGTTGATGAACATTTTTTGAAGATATTTTTATGTTGTAATTTTTTATTTAATTTAATTTTTATTTGTTTTAATTCAATTAAATCAGAAATCCTAAGGGAAGCAATGCTTCCCTTGCTTCCAAAGACGCCACGCCACTGGTTCATATATAGTTTAATTGTTTACGGTTGCATTGCAGCTCTTTATGTCACATCTTATTTTGGGGCAGCGGCTTTATTGTACACTGTTGATTAGACTGGATTTTTGTAGGTTTATTTCCCGTTATTGAGTTTTTATTTTCATCGACATTTAGCAGTAATCTTCTTGCCGATGTTGTAACATGTTACCAAAGACGCACCCAATAATCTTTGAATAACATGTTTTTGTAGAAGTATTACTTTTTGCATATTATTGGTTGCTGTTTGTCTCCCAGATGATGCTATATTTTTTTTTTTTAGATTTATTGATTATTATTTATAATTATTTATTTTTATTACTTTTAAATGCTGTCTTGTGACAGTTTTACTTAATTTATTTTCTATATTGATTGTCATTCGTAAGATGATTGATTCTAACGTGTTCGTCAAGATCGTCAATATTATCCGAGACGTACATGCACTTATTGCATTTGTTAATTGATCTCGCTGTTATCGCTGAAATGTTTTTTGATCATTCAGCACTGGTTGAAGCCAAATCTGGCTGTTCATCTTTACGGTGATTTATTTTTGCATGCTCGTTTACCCATTCTATTGAATCAGCTATGAACATGCAATTTAAAAAATGAAACATATTTTCATTTATCCTTGACTTCTTCGATTTATTGTTTCTAGGTTGTTTTAATCTCTTACAACTCTCTAAATTTTTATTCAATTTCTCCGATGCCATGCCTGTTGTATGGTTGTTTGTGTACCACTTGTCTTTCATAGCTTTTTGTATAATTCTTTGGTTCGTGGATTAATTGCTCAGCCTATCTTTAAATACATCAGAGATGGGCATTTTTTATTCGAATAAAAATAAAAGATAAAAAACCGAATAAAATTATAAATCGAATAAAAATTTATTTGATTACAAATATTATTCGTTATTTGGTGAATTATTCGCAAATAATTATTTGTTATTTGGTGCAAATTATTTCAGTTTCAAATAATCATTTTTTATTCGATCGTGTGTTATTTGATAATCAAATAATTTCATTATTTAATGAATTATTTGTGATTTCTTATTATTGTGATGGTCATTATTTGAATTTCAAACAATTATTTGTCATTCAGTTATTTTACGTTTATATCCTTATAACCCTTGAGTAGACATAGATTTTAATATTTAGGAATTTTGAAAAAGAAACCTCTTTAGACGATGATAAGTTTTTTTTTATTTTTGATTGTAATACATTTTAACTAAATTTTGATATGCACTAATAATATGCGTTTGCTTTTAATAAAATCCGCTCTTCAAAATGCTCATCAGTTAATGAGCCACATTTAGACCCGCCACAATGGCTTGCGAAAAGGGCATTTAGCTACCAGATCATCATAAATTTTCAAAAATATCGATATTTTTTACAATAATATTATCTATTGTAATTTGCCAACACTGTTACCAAATAATTTTTCTGAATTCTTGATATGCGTTTTGATGTCGTGACGTAACAACTCAAGTATTAAATAATTAGTAGGTATGGCTTGAAGTAAAGTTTTCACTTCAATCGTATTGTCTTAAGCACAAACTCACTTGTTTTTTATTTAAATGACTCGTAAGATTATTCTGAGTAATCAAACCCATTTAATTTACTTCTAAAGCTTCACAAATACTTAATTGAACAAAATTATTAAATTTCTCTTAAACTTTAAGTTAAATTAAGCAACGAGACATCTTGCAGAAAGAAATGCTTGTGCCAAGAATTAATTATTTGAAAACATATATCCATAATCGAATGACAAATAATTGTTTGAAATTCAAATAATGACCATCACAATAATAGGATATCACAAATAATTAATCAAATAATGAAATTATTTGATTATCAAATAACGCACGACCGAATAAAAAATAATTATTTGAAACTCAAATAATTTGCACCAAATAACAAATAATTATTTGCGAATAACTTAAAATAAATTGACACTCAAATAAAAATTTATCCGAATAATTTTTTATTTGATTTTTTAAAAAAATCGTTATTTGATTGAAAGTTTATTCGAATAATGCCCAGCACTGATACATATATTTTTTTTTTACTTAGATAAATTTATTATTAATAACTACTGTGTTGTTTATTTTACAAAACACATTGTTTTGTTATGGTTTTTTTTTTCTGAAGTTTTGTAGAGTTCTCTTTAGTTCTTGTCCATACGTGTTCTCTAGTATGTAGTGATTAACTGTTTGATCAAGCTTTTGATTTGTTCTTGCGAACGAAAAAGAGGAGAAAAATTTAAACTTTTAATACTGCATTCGAGTATGTTTTTCTTAAACTTCTCTTATGGTCTATGTAGAGGAAGTAGTCGCGGTCAGTGATCGATATTTTGTCACGGCTTTTTGCTTGCGCGCCACTTTATTGGGTCGAATTAATCGATTTCATTTGTTTATGTTGATGCAATTGTATATTGGATAAGGGTGACCTAGTCATGCAGTGTACAGTGTAATTTGCTGTGTCTAATATTTCTTTATGTACGATAAGTGTTTATTATACATCGAAAGTATGTTAATGTTATGATCTATAGTACAAAAGACCATTGCAACTAAATTGCAAATCGGGCGGTACTTTGTGGAGTGTGAAAATTTTATTCGAAAAATTGATGATTTGCGGAATACCTGTCTACTATGATTGTTATGGTCGTAGCTATTGCATATAGCAATATGCTACATGTAAAATGCTGATGCATGTACGCTGGCCTTAAAGTAAACCGCATACAGAACGACGCACCCGACCGAGAGTAATGCTTCCTCGAGCTCAGAGTTGTACGCGGGGGAGATAGAGAAGAAGAAGAAAAGGTGATTTTTTCGAGAAAGGTGTGGAAAAAGTTTTGGTTGTAATTACAGACGACAAGTTTTAGTTAAAAAAAAAAGACAAAAAGATCGTGAAAAATAGAAGGTCTGGACTAACATATCCAACCCGTGAAAGGCTTATCGCTGAGAATTCCTTAGATGGTAGAGGAATAAAAATCAGCATCATCTGGAACTGTAGAAGCTTGGAAGCTGCTCCCCAGATTATAAAAAATAAGCAGCCGACGAATTTGGAAATTGATTAGATAAACGAAATTCGATAACTTCAACAAGCAGTCCGTCAATCGGCTGAAATTCCTGTGGCAGAGCCTTGTAGCTGAAATCAAGGAAGGGCATCGCGCAATGGATCATGGTGAAACAGTAAATTAATTACGGATATAAACCTACATACCCATATGCGGAATTGATCTTGATGGAAAAATTTATTAAGTAAGCCTTAAAAATTATCGAAAATTTAGAGGTTAGTGGTCAGGCATAACGTACTAAAATGAACAGATCATTATGAATATCTATGGCAATAGAGTAAGTTCTTGAAAATATCTCAACTGTTGAGATTGAGACTCCAATACATTACCTCCATGCAAGGATATGAGACAAAGTCAAAATAATTACAAGACAATTTTTTTTTTATTATTTTAAATTAAATAATCAGATCATATTTACCTATATTTTAAATGCAATAATAAGATAATAATTTCCTATATTTTGAATGAGATAGTTAGATAACCTTTTTATTACATCTCAAATAAGATAGGTACATAACTTTTTCCTAGATTCTAATTGAGATATGTAGATGATATTATTCTTACACCTCAAAAGAGATATCACGGCTATTCAATGACCTATTTCTCGGATTCAGGATTATTTGCTGAAAATTTAAGTCAAAATTGAAGTATTAAATGTGAAATTTACGTTATTCAGATCAACTTTAAATCTGTATTTGTATATTATAGTCTAAACTATTATTCATGTTTCATAAGAATTGTTCTCAAAGCTTAACCCCAGGGAACCACAGTACAACTTTTGCTTTCTTTGCTATTCTTGTCATTTCAGCAATACCTTTAGGATGAGACTCCAGAAGGATTTCTAGAGAATAAAACTTCATCAGGTGACATGTAAGTACCCACATAAAAGTATCGTAAGCATGTGGTTATTCCGTCGGGTTTCCTTCGAGATCGTTCACTCAAGTTGAAGTTTTTTTTCACGCAGTAAGCATAAATTTGGGCTAGTTATTCAGCAGCGATTAAATTGACAGCATAAATGTAGGCTTAGAGCAACACTTTTACTTTAGTTTTGTCTGTCATAGAGACATCTATTTTGAGATGTTCAAAGATTTCTTACGAATTTTCTCAAATAACCCTAATCCTATATAGGCTGAAAATTCCGCACATACTGATATTGTTGTATACTTAGCATAATAGCGTATTTGAAATGATTGGGCTTGTAATATTGATTAATTATACGAGACATTTATAACGTAATGATCCGTTAAACGTTTTCTTTCTTCCCTCCTCTTCCTGAAGCCCTCTGCATGAAGGTCATCTAGGTCCGCCTAGTCTGCTCTGGTCTCTCTTTACAGGTCAACAAAGGGACTTTGGAAAACAGTGCCACCCAAAGTCAATGGGAGGATGGGGCTTGGCAAGGAAGGCATGCCATCTGCGCCTTCAGTGGAACGTAGGTAAGTGACGTGAAGGTCCCTTCAGGACTGAGTGAGTGCCCGTTTTTTTGTATGCAGGCATGATACTTTTTTGTTGATCATGGTTGGTGCCAGCGGCAGGTTTCTTTTGGGAACCCCCCCCCCCCCCCACACTCTCCGCCACATAGCCGAGGTGCTAGCATGCCGCCCTGTGTTATCGCTGTCATCGAGTGATCTGTCAGCTCATGCTGGCAGTTTGGACTTCACGTCCTAACCAATCACTTTACTTACAACCATAACATGATGCAGGACAAAAAAAAATAAAGATTCTGTTGGCGCATTTGTATCTTTGCTTAATGGAACTTGCATTTTGGAATTATGGCAACAAATATGTCGAATACATGTGTATACAGCCATTAGGTAATTTTATTTCTTCTGATTTTTGTGTAGAATTGATTTTTGGTAGTTTCTTTTTCTTTCTTTTAGGATAGAGACACTGAGGCCAGCATATACTGCTGTCAGTGTGTTCGATCCTGGACAGATGATTTAAAATTTCTTGGATTGATAATCGTTGGAACTTTCCAGGATAAATTTTTCCTGTCTTTCTCTCCATTTTGAAGTTGAAAAAAGTTGAAATTCCGGTATTTTAGCACGTTTTGTTTTTATTTAACTACTATTTTTATCA
Source organism: Dioctria rufipes (assembly GCA_963924295.1). Taxonomy (NCBI): domain Eukaryota; kingdom Metazoa; phylum Arthropoda; class Insecta; order Diptera; family Asilidae; genus Dioctria; species Dioctria rufipes. Next base: position 204,600,097 of record OZ002741.1, read on the forward strand.
AAAAACTCTTTATCAATACAAATTTTTCATATTGAACTTAGTAAGCCCAAAAGCTTGGCTTTAAAACGACCTTCCTTCGTACCCCAATTGTAACCCTTTCTGCGTTTTCTGCACTTTTTCTGAGGCAAATCCAGCGATAAAGATCAATTAGTGCCTGAAGGTATGCAATTATCTTTTGAGGACAAGTTTCTTGAGCTATTTTACTGGATATGTTCAAGATCAAATATCGGAAAGCGTAAGGATTCCATCCACCCATACAATTTTTTGCACGTCTAAGCATGACCTATCTGTAGCCTTCAGATATTACACCACTTACGGAACACCCTGTCCGGGGTGCATCATAATTAATTAGGTGGGTGCTGTCCATAAGGTTGGTGAACTTATGCACTTCAGGTACGAATTACGATGACGGAAAATTTAAGGGATGTAGCCCACCAAAACAGTACGATGGCGAGAAGTATGCCTTCCAGTATAGTATAAATATAGGGCCGTCGAAGGAGATATTAACTAAAACAAGAAAAACTCAGCAGTATCACCAGTTCTAATGACAAATTTAAGACACAATGGAGATTAACGACACATACCAGATACGAAGCTAAACTTCCTTAAGGATTGTAATGATTTGTTTTTTTTTTTTTTTTTTTTAACATAAGATAACCTTCTTTACTTCATAAAGCTAAGGAATCGTCATCATTGCAAAACAGGTAGCAATCACCCAACAAGTCTAATATTCGCAAGCTTTGTATTTAACAGTATACATATAACGCTGTAAGCATTTTGCAAAATCTACTATAAAATTTTTGTCTTTTTGCACTTTTCACGAAAATGTCATTAGTTAAAACCATACACGGAACAAATGAAAACACAAAACACGCAAAATTGTTGTGAAAACGTGAATAATGTTTAGTCGGCTTTAGGGAGGAAATTGTATCTCAATATTGAGCCCATTTTCACCGAAACATTAGCCTAAACAAAGGTCACTCCCAGCAACTGTTGATATACTGTAGCTTCGCTTAATTAACGTTCCCAAATTTAATGGTGAACGTTTTTACAAGTTAGCAGAAAAGCAAAAACACAGGGTAGGTAATAAATGACAATTTAAATCACAGAAGTTACGGCTCCATCATTCATGTTCTTCCCCCGAAACTCCCAAAAACTGGTGGATGTTGTTGGTTTGCGTGTGCACATGATGTGTCTATTCGCTGCGCTGTGAAGCATTTCCCGCATAAATTAAATTAGCCAGGAAGCCTTTTTCACTTTTGTAGAGTTGATTTAGTTCCTATAGGCATACATATGTATGTATGCATGTATGTATGTACGTACGTACAACATTCATAGATATAGAAACATTTAGAAATTTGTCAAAAGAAGGCGTGGAGTGTTCTCATCTAAAATGAAAACATGAAAGAAACCTATTCAAAAAAGTCATAAAATTTGGTCATTTCATTAGCAAGGAAGGAGGGCCATTCACTATATACACCATATCCCGGCACACCTTTCTTACATTCTCAAAACATGTTTTCTATAAGTATATACATACATACATACATATATGTGTATGTAGACAACGGTAGGGTATTCTTTCGTGCATCATAACAATTTGCTTCTGAGTTTGTTGGGTCATTTTTTATATCCGACATTGCTATGCTATACTTCCCTTACCTATCTATTCAGTTTTTCATCAGCCCTTCTGAACGGTATGTAAAAAATTAGCAAACGAAAAATTGCTAATTTTAAATATAAATGGGGGAAATTGCTCTTCATAAGTTAAATTGTATACCTTCAAGTTATCGCCTAATCCCAGAACTTTCCGCAAATTTCAATGGCTGGCAAAAAAAAAAAAAAAAAAGATGAATCAAAATTAGTTAGTCGCTCTCTCCAGAGCAGTTCTTGACCTCTCACCTTACCCTACGGTTAGGATATTCTCATTTTCTTTAAATATCTTGTCCTGAAGGGAGCCGAGGAAAAATTATAGGAAGAAAAAAAAAAATAACAACCACCGCTCATAAAAACTGAAATTTATTGGCCTAATGTTAAATTTTATTATTGAATTTAGCAAGGAGACTCATTTCGCATTTTTATGCTTCCCATAAATTTTAGCATGTTTCGCGTTACTTCTCACTGAGGGAAGGTACATCTAACAGAGGAAACAAGAGTTTTATAAACGATTACATGAAAGCATACCTATTTAGCGTATAAGTCGTATCTCTTAAAAAAAAAATAAGATAAATTTGTACACTTTCGATATCCCTTCCTGAGTCCTCACTCAGGATCAATGATGTGCCGTTCCCGGAAATATTACCGAAATGGGAATGTTTCTATTTCATTCCCCGGGTACATTTTCATTTGATGAATTTACCGGGAATTTAAATTTCAGTGCCAAAATTTCTTCTTATTTTTACTTTCTAATATTTTTAAAAATAATACGTGATTCGCTATAAAAATTCATAAATTCCCGGGAAATTCCCTCAATTGAAAATATTTTTGGAAATTTAAGACACATTTCCGGAAACTTATAATATAAAAGTTTTGATGTGACTTTCGGGTTAAAATTAACTAGAGAAATCTTAATCAAGAGTTCATTATAAAATCAAAATAAATATAAAAATATACAAAAAAAAAAAAAATAAAATAAAAAAAAAATGATGTTAAGATAGCATGTCGGTGAATTGATCAATTTGAGTAGGTTTTGCGCAAAGAGTATATTCGTTATCCACATTAGTTTCAAAATCTGAGCATAATGATTCACTTGGCTTATGATGCTCAAGCCTATCCTGAGCATATTTATCTTTTTCTTGTTCTCTTTTCACAAATTTCCAATTGTAAGCATATTTTGTGACATATCTTGCCTGTTCTTTCAGATGTCAGTCGATTCCTTTATTTTTAGTATGGATCTTGGCAAACGTTGAAAACTATATTTCCACCTTAGCTGATGTTGAAGGCACTGACAAAACTTTCACTACTACTTTTCCCAAATCAGTTTTGATGAATAAAGTCTCCCACCACACAACAGAACTAACCTTGGCCGCCATATCTCATATAAACCCTTTTTATACCCTAGATGAAATCATAGGGGTATACTAAGTTTGTCATTCCGTTTCTAACACCTCGAAATAATAATGGTAGAGCAAAATGGATTGGACACCCACGCATAATATTAAAAGTTATTTTGATTTTTGCACGTCCGTCAGTCTGTTTGACCGTCCGTCCGTCTGTGCGCACGATAACTCGAGAACGCGTATACTTAGAGAGCTGAAATTGTGTACACGGACTTTAAAAAAAAAGTAAAATTAAGTTCGAAAATGACACAAATCGGGCAACTCCTTCGTGGGGTTGCCATATAAAAATCTCGTTTTCCGCTATATATTTGGACACTACCTGAGAACGCACCGACGTAGAGAGCTGAAATTTCGTATGTGATGTTTTTACTACATTAGCAAATAAAATGTCAAAAATGAACTAAATCGGGCAACTCCTTCTTGGTGTTGCCATATAAAAATTTCGGTTTTTTACGTATTCTTTGAAAACGATCAGTCCAAGACATTTTTATTGTACTAAAAACTTCTGCAGAATACGAAATCCTATAAAATTGGTTATAACCATTTTTTCTGTGCGGCAAAATGTTCTAGAAATATATACGAAAAACAACTTCAAAATCAATACTTGAATAGATCGGTGATCATACGAAATTTAATACGCGGGCATTCATCTAGGGTATCATAAGAATTGGTCTTAGACCAATTTTAGCTTTTTTACTTGTTATTATAAAGATCATTCCCGCACTTTTACGACTTTTCCCACATCAGTATGTGAATTATCTTCTGCGATCTTTATTATTATTTCGCAACCGTCGATACTTTCTTCTGTCTGTTAGTTTTCAGATCTTGTCTTTACAGGTGGATGTAGAGATTTTACTATGGATTCTAATATCTGCTGCTGGTTTGTCTAAACTAACTCGGCAATCGATATTTGAGGCTGTCGAATACAGTTTGTGGCATCAGATACGTTTTCAATTAAAGGTTTATTATAGTATTGGCAAATATTAAAAACATCCCACCCATTTAATACTACTGTATTCGGTTTCCAGAAATCTCACACACTTAGTCATGTTAGAATCATTGTCGGTAACGTTACTCAATACTTTGACACTATCTATTTGATCTATTATTTTATTTATTTCCTTAAAAAGTTATGCAGCTGTGTGTCTTTTGGGCCTAGTTTTTATTAACGTAAAAAATATGGTGTAGGTTTAAATATAATTATGTTAATTATGGATTCATTTCGTATGATCGACCATCCGTTAGCTGCTAAGTGGAGGACTTCAACTTCGCATTGCTTCGATTTTCACATTGATCTTAATGTATTCCTCATCCAGCAAAGTAGTTGACAGTTGTTGCCTCGTGGGGTCTTACAATTTTAAAAACTTCTTTCCATAATGGGTGTTCTCGTATTGCCATTGGTTATCCAGTAACATATATATATATATATATATTGTCATAGCTTTGAGGTAATACATTTCGTTCTAAAAACAAAAATTCAAAATTCAAGTCATTTTTTCAATTTATATTTGTATTTCTCGAGTAAATAAAATAAAATCATATCACAAACTTTATCGAATATATTTTTAATATATTTTTATGACCAGTGTAACTGCTGCTGCTACAGCTGGCAGTGTTGTTGACTTCTTCTATATCCATGAATATAGTATACAGTAGTCTCACTCCCGCACTCTCTGGGTGCTTTTTGAACTGAAGACTTGACAATTGATGGACATTTATTACAATTTCTAAGTAAATGCCTGTCATTTTAGTGGCATTTCGATACGTATATATGTACTTTATTGCAAAACAAACAAATATACACACTTTTTTCATTTTGTTTTCATTCGTGATAATACTTATAAACTTTTCCCTTAAATTTCATTTTATAAATTGTTATTTCGCAGACTTTCCCAGTCCTTTGTAAATTTTTGATTCGCACTAATTTTTAAGACGTTTATAAATTTTTTATTCGTATTAATTTCCAAGTCGCTGCCTAAATAGTAACTAAACAAGTGACCGAAAAGCGAAAGCAGAGGTGACAACAAGTAAATAAAACAACGAAAAACGATTTTAACCAAAGTTAACTCAACAAAAAGTTAAGAGGAGTCAGTATTCAGCAAAAATTTCAATTTAAATACCAGCGAGCATGTAGGCAATAAAACTTACTATACGTAGGTTTGTGTCCTGAAAGTATGAAAATTCATATAAAAATAGCATAGACCTAGACCATAAGTCATATTAGAGACATCTAGCGTGAAAGGCAGAAACCAAACATGCGACAATTTAAGACGAAAATGAAAATTTGCAGTTCAAAGAAATTAAAAATTTTTAACGAGAATGAACTCTCCTAATTTTTATTTTCCACATAATTGTTAAATACGCTATTTTGCTTTATATTTCTACAACTTTCGACGAAATATTGCAATTTCTCGTCAGTGAAATATCGACAGAAAAAACAAGTACTATTAGACTAAAACAATTAAAAAAATCGCTAATAAATATGAAAAAACTCGTCGTTATTTGCTAGATTTAGGCTTTATCTTTCTAAAATAGTCACAATCTAAAGAAATAAGAATATGTACTAACAGGAATTTGATTTGAAAAAAATCATTTTTTACCATTTTTTACAAGTTTCCGAGCTAATATCTCCATTGCAATAATTTTTTTTTAATTTTTCTCAAAGTTAAGAGGTCTTCATTACCTTTAATTTAAGATAAAAGTCATTATTCTGGTACAAACAGTTTGCCAGAAATTCGCATTGAAAAATGTATAAAACTTACAAATCTTGGTACTGACTCCTCTTAAGAAGCAGGAGAGATTTCCTATTGTTTTCTACTTAAATGTACACGATTAGAAAAGGAAAGAAGAAGAAAAAAATAACAAAATTAAACAAAACACTCAAACTCTCTCTAAAAGTTTTACGAATAAAGACAAAAAAATGTGAAAGCACAGAAACGCAAAGAAACAGACTCGCAAATGTTTCATTTTCGTGAATAAATGAAAAGGGGCGGAGTTGTCAGATTTTATTCATACGCGTTACTCCCGCGCTTTTGTGAAAACAGATTTTTCTGAAATATGAAGAGAGTTTGTCCCAAAGTTGTTGCTGTATTCCTATCATATTTGAACGCACGGTTTTCTGTTTACATTCATTTTCCTCTGAAGAGATTAAGTGGGAGAAACTCATGTTGGCTTCTATGATGTTTTTCAGAAAAATGAGAATTTTACATTTCCTCTCAGCACCTTGGCCACAACGATATTTATCTTTTTGTTATAAAATTGAGGTATTGTGACCCGATGTACATTGTTATGAATAGTTTGAAAGCGTTTTGAAGGTATTTTATCATTCGGGTAATCCTACGTCCTCTTAATTTTTGTTTTTAATTCGTTGTTTCAGTCGCACTACAATAATGCATAGCCAAGTTCTCTTCCCTCATTTATGCAAAGGTATTGTTGAAAACACATTCCAATTTTGTTCGGCTGCTTCTTAACTTGTTGTTAGGTAACTTAGATTTTAACAAGAAACTAAGGAAAGATTTTTCCCGTAAGACAAAAGGAATATATGCATGTGTTTGACGAACCTGAAAGAAAGGAAAAAAATGTACCTTATTCAAAACAAAAGTAAATAAGACATCTTACCTGCACCTGGAGTGTGCCACAGGTGTAAAAGTCCTTCGATGACCTGGAACAGAAATGAAAATAATTAGAAAAGAAAATCGTCAAATAAAAATTAATAGTTGAACTAAAATGAACACAACACATAGAACTTACAGAATAAAAACTTAGGAAATAAACATACAAAGCCTTTCATTGCATGTAAATCCTATAAACATACACAACACAGAAGGCAAGAAATTATGAGTAATATTCCTGCCGTGAAATTCACAGTGCTACACCTTTTCAACTTCAAATTGAGACTAAAAAATAAATAATTTATTACAGTTAATTTAAAGTTGATTTATTAAAAATATCTGAATTAATTAAAAATTGATAATTCCGTAATATTTTCTAGCCATAGTAGACGCAACTGGGTTAAAAAATATAATTCGCGAAAATATAACGAAGATGATTACAGTTCGGAATCTGTATTAATTAAAAAGTCATATCATTCATATTTACCGCGTCCGGTATAAATTTTTGAATATGAGCAACGCGTCGGTTACAATTAGTAATAGTAATCATCGTCGTTATATTTGCGCGAATTATATTTTCTAGCCGTGTTAGACGGAACTCGGTCTGCGTCAAATTTGATCTGCCTTAAAAGGTAGGATTTGCGGCATTTGTGTAGGGCGGGAGGGGGGGGGGGTCGCGGACTACTGCTTGTGGAATTACAAGAACCATATCAATGACATACTTGGAGCAATCGCTAATTGAACGCTTCGATCAATTACATCAACAATGCAATGGCCTCACTGACATATATATAAATGGACTGCTTGATCTCCTGTTTCATGTGGCACCAATTTTGATTTCAGAAAGTATGCTCTCACTGTCAATGCTACCAACTGTCGTAAACTGACGTTATATTTAAATTATTTGAGAATTTACGTATATGCATGTCAGTGGAATTTACCGAGTTTACCACAAAGGTATTTGGGACTATTTGTATCGTTACATTTTAGTTATGAGTCGAAAGAAGTGCTTTTTACAAACAATTTCTCGTTCCTAACCGTTACAGTTCAGTGGGAAAGTATGCTCTCACGGAAAGAGACAGGAATATGAAAGTGGTGCCATTTGCTTTCATGCATTTTTTATTCAACAAGCAGTCCATTTATATACATGTCAGTGAATGGCCTACACTGATATCGCTTAATACTGAACGGGCGTATAATTTCACTTTTAAAAATGGCTTCTCAATGGCGCTCAGCATTATCGAGTATGGTCGTAAAAATTGACAGATATCCACTTTCTAATTGTGTGTGGCACGGTGTTCAGTTTTTTTAAAAGCTCGTGTTTATTGCCGCAATCAACGTGACGCTATGTCTGTTATGGAAGTATGTTAAGAGTGATTGGTTAGGACGTGAAGTCCAAACTGTCAGCATGAGCTGACAGATCACTCGATGACAGCGATTGCACAGGGCGGCATGCTAGCACCTCGGCTAAGAGTGGCGGAGAGTGTGGGGAGGTTCCCGAAAATACCTGCCGCTGTCACCACCCATAATCAAAAAAAATCATGCCTATCTACACCAAAACGAGCACCCACTCAGTCCTGATGGGACTTTTACGTCACTTACCAATTTTCGTTGAAGGCGCAGATGGCATGCCTTCCTGCCAAGCCCCATCCTCCCATCGACTTTGAGCGGCACTGTTTCCAAAGTCCCTTGTGTTGATCTGTGGAAGAGAGTCGAGAGCGGACCTAGACGACCCTTATGCTAGAGGAGAGGGCTCCAGGATGAGAAGGAAAAATTAAAACTTTACCGCCACATTACGTTATAATTTGAAACTTTATTTCTTTTCCGTCAACAAACAGCAAAAATTTTATTTCGATTGTTATTAGTTACCGAGATCGAAATTGCGTTCTTCTCTCGACATACATTTTTCAAAAAAAAATATCGCTTAAACAATTCAAAATGATACCACGATTATCCCTAGATTAATTAATTCACTTTAAGGTGACATTCTCTTCGCGAAAAACAAACGATTTTAATTACGTGAAGCAAGTGAAGTTGCCCTTATGTTTTCTTCTCGATTCCTACATGATACAAATAAGACTTCCTCTTACATACTGCAACGTATCTTTAAAGAGGATAATAATAGTGATAAAGACCCGAAAAGCTAGAATAAGACAATAAAGGAGTCAAAGGGAATCTCTAAATCGGTACTGCTGCTTTATGTTTTCTTTCTTAGGTACGCAGCCTTTACATTCACTTTTATCTCATCCCTCTTTTTTTTTTTGAATATTTTTAGAAAATGCTTAACAATAGTTCAAGGAAAAACTTACTTAAGACTCCGCAGGGGTTCATGAGCTCACGACCTTATGTCACTACGGCGTCCTCACAACTATATTCATGATAACCACTATAACTTGTTGATCGTATGGTTTCAAAAGAACACTTGAAAATGAACCCAGTTTTCGTACCAGGTCATAGCTATAAAAATGTATTTAGAGACCTTTGCCTTCTTGTATACGTATGTATGAGGAAATATTCAAAAGAATTTACCTTTCAAATAACTTGAAGGTAGATATTAAATTTACGGATCAATAACCTCAAAGTAAGTATTAACTTCGCGACAGAATCTTAGGGTAAATATTAAAGGCATGAATCAAAATCTTAGAAATAAATATTAAATTCACGGATCAAAATCTTAAAGTGACTATTAAATTCACGGATAAAAATGTTAAAGTGACAATTAAAGTCACGGATCAAAATCTTACAGTAAATATTAACGCCATGAATCAAAATCTTAGAAATAAATATTAACTTCACGGATCAAAATGTTATCAGCATGATTATTTGACTAAAATTTACTTCCCTCTAACCTGCTGTTTTGTCGATCTTGTTGAGCGTGGGGCAGAAGAATTCTCTCCTGTAAGAAATTTTCTTGACAAATCCATCCAAGTTGGGTAGGTGTCACACAACAGCAACTCAAGGATCAGAAGGCGTTGGGGTCTTATAATTCTTCCCCTTTTCCAATTATCCTTTATAATGTGGTTTCGTCTTTTCAGCGTATACCGCAGACGGATCAAAAACATAAGAGTTCGAGGTGTGATGCATAAAGTTATCTTTAATTCTCAAAGGTGACCTTCACTACTTTCCCTTTTTGTCAGAGAATTAGAGGATACTATACAGTATTCTTCGTCTTCTGAAATGTTCCAATAAGACCAAGATCAAAAAAATGTTCGGGTACTAACCTTTTGTGATTATCTCAAGTGTTTTGACAAATATTGCTCTGGTAAAAATTCTCCTTCTAACCTATCCACGTCTCCTTAGCTAAAATTTTTTGCTGTTTTGCACTGCCAATTAACTTCGTGTCCTATTTATTCAACTCGGACAGATTTTTTTAGATTTTGTTCACAAGAAAAACAGACCTTTATTGCTTGATCAGCCATACTTCACAGTCCGGAGTCAAAATGTCACCGGAAGAAAAAAACTCTTCTTCTTCCCTTTCCGTTCAGCATGCAACTCTCAGCTCGAGGAAGCATTGCTCTCGGTTGGGGTGCGTTCGCACTTTCCGCCATGGACAGCCGACATACACACTGCAGTCCGTGTAGCATATTGCTATATGCAATACGCTACGACCATAACATGTCCTCTAATAATGGGTACAACAGTGCGTGCTCTTGAACAAACTCTACAGTAGGCTTGAGCTTTGCGAATTGCTTGTTCATCCTGTCAATACCAACATAGGCCAATTTCAAAATAATTTTCAGTTCCCGCAAAGCACTGGAAATGGTATAGTCAACGAAATAGATATATTTTTTTCCTCCAATAACTTACTATGAATATTTTTCAAGGTAATCCCAGGTTCTCTTTCTACTTGTGCTTCAATGAGTTCAAGTACTTCTCCTGTTAATTTGCTAATTCGATTACCATCTCGTTTCCACTAATACGTCGCCACCTTTTTTATACCGCGATAAAATGGTTTATGCTGAAATCACCTTAATCGATGTAAATTGCTTCACCTTCTTCGGAGCTCCCGAAATTGATTTCTTCACTACTCATTTTCTTTTCTTCAGTCTCAACTTAAATGAACACTCGTACTGGAGATGTGGCACCACTGACATGTACATATATAAATGGACTGCTTGTTGAACCAAAAATGCATGAAAGCAAATGGCACCACTTTCATATTCCTGTCTCTTTCCGTGAGAGCATACTTTCCCACTGAACTGTAACGATTAGAAACGAGAAATTGCTTGTAAGAATCCTTGAAAAAAACACTTCCTTCGACTCATAATTAAAAATTAACGATACAAATAGTCCCAAATACCTTTGTGGTAAATCACGCTGACATGCATATACGTAAATTCCCAAATAATTTAAATATAGCGGGAGTTTACGACAGTTGGTAGCATTGACAGTGAGAACATACTTTCTGAAATCAAAACTGGTGCCACATGAAACAGGAGATCAAGCAGTCCATTTAAATATATGTATGTCAGTGTGTGGCACTGACACAGCTTTGACAAACGCTTGCAAAAGACTACTACTTTAATACTTAACTCGCAATGCACATAACGGAATTAGAGTATTAACTGAGAAATACTTGTTGAAAAAATGAAATTAAATTGCGACGTTTATTCCTTGAAGTTTCATTTCATTTGAAAAAAGTTTCATTCTACGCGAAAACGGCTTCATTCCATTCGAAAAACGTTTCATTTAATTTAATAATAGTTCCATTCAACTCGAAAATGGTTTCATTTAATCCGAAAATGCTATATTGTACATGTTCTTCTGTCAAATTAAAAAATATAAACTATTTGGGTCGAATCTTGAAACTATTCATATAACCAAGCAAAGGTTAAAACTTGCACGTATTATAATTTGGTCGTAACTATGAAATGAAGTTGAGATCAAACAAATTCGTAATCTGCATTCCCTAAAATCCCCCATATCGATTTTAGTCGAATCTGACCATAGTGATAAAATTCGTCCACCATTTCGTAGCCATCGTATTGATTTTATATAAAGTTCTAAAAGTGTATTTTCATCCAAGTATTATACGTATGACTAATTTTAGTTGAAAACAAGACATAAAGAGTGTGAAATTAGCATCGCGTTTCAAATCATACATATAATAAAATATATTTATATATTCTTATCATAACCAAAAGACTTATAATAGGTCTATTCTCCGAAAACTCCTTTAAACTATTCAAAAATTATTTTAAGTCAACTCGAATATTATAAATTAACTTTAACACTAAAGACACCAGGAAAAATTAATTCTTCGAAACTCCGAAGCTTCGAAGCATTGGTAAAACTTTCATGCTTCGAAGCTTCGGCAAAACGTTTATGCTTCGAAGGATTCGACTTCGAAGCATCGAATAATACTAAGCTTCAAAGCTACAAACCGTCTGCTTCGAATTCTATCAACAGCCCTAATTCAGATCACATTTTTGAATTCCAAAAATAAAACTAAAACGAAAGTGTTATATTAAAAATTCCAGTTTACCCTTTTATTAATGAGATATAAGGTCTCAAATTGTACTCGATGTACCGTGTTCCTTTGGAAATTTTCTCGAAAATGCACAGAGATATCATCGATGTTCTAATAACAAAACTTATCCATTATTATACCCTAGATGAAATCATAGGGGTATACTAAGTTTGTCATTCCGTTTGTAACACCTCGAAATAATGATGGTAGAGCAAAATGGATTGGACACCCACGCATAATATTAAAAGTTATTTCGATTTTTACATGTCCGTCCGGTCCGTCCGTCCGGTCCGTCCGTCCGTGCGCACGATAACTCGAGAACGCGTATACTTAGAGAGCTGAAATTTTGTACACAGACTTTAAAAAAAAAAAGTAAAATTAAGTTCGAAAATGAGCCAAATCGGGTAACTCCTTCGTGGGGTTGCCATATAAAAATTTCGTTTTCCGCTATATATTTGGACACTGCCTGAAAATGCGTCGATGTAGAGAGCTGAAATTTCGCACATGATGTTTTTACTACATTAGCAAGTAAAATGTCAAAAATGGACTAAATCGGGCAACTCCTTCTTGGTGTTGCCATATAAAAATGTCGGTTTTTTACTTATACTTTGAAAACGATCAGTCCAAGACATTTTAATTGTACTAAGAACTTCTGCAGAATACGAAATCCTATAAAATTGGTTATTACCATTTTTCCTGTGCGACAAACTGTTCTAGAAATATATGCGAAAAACAACTTCAAAATCAATACTTGAATAGATCGGTGACCATACGAAATTTAATACGGGCATTCATCTAGGGTATCATAAGAATTGGTCTTAGACCAATTCTAGCTTTTTTACTTGTTTTGGTCTAGGAAACATTTCGAAAAAGGAACAACAAAATGGAATATCTTCGGTTATGTCCTTTTCGTCCTTATTGAGAATGCATTTTGGCTACATTGAATAATTGCAAATCAAATTAGAAATAAAGTGGTATACCTTCAATGTGTACCTTAATGCCTTAGGGTCAACCATATGTTTCGTATTGTGGTTGGCAGCAAAACTGAAACCCGTCGTATGGAGTGTGAACTGGAATTTTGGGTCCTCAGTTTTTAATATCCACTAATTGTCTTGATATAGTGGTTTTAATTAAAGTGCAATTTACATACCCTGGATGTCTTGAGGAGTGAACTTGATCGTTAGAAAAAGGGCGTCCGTGGTGTGTCACTAGTATACTATATGTGGTCAGTGCCTGTCGTGCCCGTAACAGCATCAGAAAATTCTGTAAGGAATTTAGATAAAAGAAAGGAAGAGGTTCAGTGCGATCTAGCGTACGAATGCGTCTTGGTATAGACCAATGTGGCCACTTTCGGTGATGGTATAACTACGGTCCTTGTCGATGTGCTTCTCAACACTGCGGAGAGCCTATAACACCTATATAGAATGTACAAAGCCAGTCGACCCTATGTCGAACAACTGGTCGAGGCGGTTTCACTAGTTCTGACGTTACAGCTCAACCAACCAGTACTACAATGCAGATGTGGTGGATTTTCTTCTTTTCGAATATTCTTTAGCGATCGCGAATTAGCTGTAGCGTTGTAATACAGCTCACGTCGGTTGTCCTAAAGAAAGCACTAAAAAAGATAGGCAACAGGATCGCTATTCGAGCGGGAATAAACATAATCCTCTTAAAAACATGCGACAGATTAAAATTCGTTGGTGATTGAAATATTTATTTTGGTTTCCTTTATTGTTGCCTATTTCAGCAAGAATTTAATAAAATGCTATAAGTCTTCTAGTAGTAGAAGTCAGTGCCGGATCTAGAAAACTTTTGAAGGGAGGCAAAGACGTTAGTTACCGTCCCCTCTAACAACGATCTTTATTTGGGACAAATTTTATTACAGCTCCAGGGTATACTAGGCATTATATGTATATGATAGATGACCTATTTATAGATACTGCATACCCTAGACCTATGTAGAATCAGAATTGTTAAAAACAATTTGAATTTGAAATAAATGATTTTTAAATAAAAAGAATTTGAAATTCAAACGAAAAGTAAGATTCATTATAGATCTTAAATGTCGTTTGAATGTCCAACTGTTTTAAAATAAAAGGAAAGTAAAAAATCGTATCATTACAAATACAGTTTATTTTATACCAGAGACAGACTTGCAATTTTCATATTTATATATTGATAATGCAATTTTGTGAATTGCAATATAAAATTTCAGAGACACACTTGCATTTTACGATACTAAGAATTTAATTAGAGAGCTTCATTTGATTTATCACTAAATATGTCATTTGACTTAAGAAAGTTCCGCGCATGTACAAAACGCGAGCAAATATTGTAAAATTACTTGTCTATTAAAAACGAAATAGACACTTCAATTTTATAAGTGTCAAATATTAAATGTCAGAAAAAGTTGTATTAGTATTAAATTCGGTTCTAAAAGGTTCGTGTATTAAATGATTATGGTTTATAACTAGGGTCATATTGCAATAAGCTCCAATGTACAAACTACTGAGTGTACACCGAGCGTATACCGAGCTGCTTCTCAGTATATAGAGACAGATTTGCGGTTGAGCGCAAAATACAATATTGAGATTGCAAGTCTGTCTCCGCTATTATTAACATAAGGATAACAAATTAAAAATTTAAATTATGTTAGATATTAGTTTTTTATTTTTGCCGCTTTTCAATATGAATCTTCTCGGCTAAAACTACTAAAATTTGAGACAGTTTCAAAAAAACTCTGGGTAGGAATTCTGGCAAACTGCCGTTCAAGTTGAATGGATTTATCCGTTTTTTTACTCAGATTCAAAGGCTTTAACTCCGGCTGGCATAATAATAATCTTCTGGTAACTTTGTTCTTGTGCCTACTGTCTTATAATCTGTCTACATTCGAGGTAGGATTGATGGATGATGGGGAACAAAGGGTTGCCAACCACATTTGTACAATTTTTGAATTAATTTCATATCAGACAAAGGTACAATTTGAGAATTTAACGGGATTTTTAGTAGGCTTACAGACTTAATTTTAATAGACAGTAAGCTGCTTGACTGTATAAGTATAAACACAATTGAAAGTATGATATTAGCAAAGCAGCTTTTAGATTCCGGAAAGAAGACTGAATTGTTAAGTATGGTCTGAAAAAATTTTCCAATTCTTGTAATTAGATTTTTTCTCGTTTAGCTATGGGTTCAGAAGTCCGTCGTATTGCCGCCCCGTTAATTTTAGCGCCCGGGGCAAGTGCACCCGAGTGCCCCCCCCATAGATCCGGCCCTGGTAGAAGTAGAACAACTTCGTCTCACAAAATCTGTCATTAGAATCAATTCTCTTGTTTACAAAAATATTTTCATTCAAAACATTGCCTACCTAACTACAGCTTTCTACGCTCAGGAAGGTATTACTAAATAAGCGTTTAGATGAATAGCATTGCCCGATTTACACGCTGATTAGTCACGCGTTCAGAAAAGTGGTGACAAGACATCGACGCGTCGCCACATACCTACCTTCCCAAAAAGGAGATGAATCATTTACAGGTATGTAATATGTTGTCATAATCCTTGAGATAAAGATTACGGGCCCGCTTTTCGTCCCCATTCAATTTTCAGGTAAAGTATCGTTATCATATTTTTATTGTTAATGTAAACTTCTGAAGCAAATAGATACAGATTCAGGTAGAAGATTGATGGAAAGGAGGCAGAGATTAATGATAATTTTTTCCTATTAAGAAATTTCGAAAATAGGGCATTTCGCCCTAAGTTATGGAATTTCACCTTAAATAGGTAAAAGACATTGAATAATTGAAAGAATTGAATTGATTGTCAAACGGAGATAGACACGATAAGGATATCTAGATATTACTAATTCCTATATTTTATTAACATCTTAAGAATAGTCATTAGCATTATCATTTGCATACAAGATTTGTTGAAAAGCGTTTGAATCCACACACAGTTGAATATGTGTGTTTTCCGCATGGTTGGGAAGCAAATAATCAAGTGTATTGGCCGAAATCAAGTGTAACATCTTTAAGAAAAGACGCCAATGGTATTCCAGAGCCTGACTGATTCTGATATAAATGTGCCGTAAATAGGAGCAATAGTTTTAATCTTGATGAAGCGATTTAATGGGAGGAACAGTTCATTAATTCCAGTATTACCAAAGCGAAGCAAAAGTAAATGAACTTTAATTTTGGGTTATATTATTACGTAATTTAAGCGGGTAGCTCTCAAAAGTTTCTCCCCACCTTGACTTCTGATCCTCAAGCCTCAACTTCACTCAAAGACGTTAACCGGCAACAATTTCAAGACAGGCTCTCTCATTTTCTCGTAGGAAATCTCCCTGACTCGCAACGGAATCTCACGAACTTGGAAATTGACTTCCACATTGACTTCCTCAACAACGCCATTGAAGAAAATGTCGCCTTCTTTTTTAGTGTAGTGTTGAGCAAACACTACAAATACGAAAATCTCCCGCCTCAACTGGAAAAATTATACAAATATAGGCAGAAACTTCGAAAAATACTTAACCGTATTTTTCACCGAACCCTTAATAGTCACAATCCAGCCTACAGAACCGTGTTATCGCAAATTAACTGCTTATCAACAATCATTGAGGAACAAACGAAAATGTTTCTCGATCAAGAGTTTAGGAAGAAACTGGCCTCCATTCAACCCGGTCCACACTGCTTTCAGGACATCAACAGGATTTGCAACAGGAAAGCATAACTCCCCAAAACCATTTTAAGCGGCTCAAACGCTTACAATCTTCCCCAAGAAAAATGCAACGCTTTCGCGGAATATTTCCAATCCACCTTCAAAGACAACTCATCTCTAAGCGATGCTAACTTTAGGAACACCGTAGACTCGACTGTTGAAGATTTCACTGCCCAGTCAGTGGAATCCTCCACCACAATCTTTAATTCTACAAACATGTCCTTAAATCCGGATGATTTAAGTATCTTTTCTAATCCTGCTCACGTTTTCGCCCTAATTAGGACTATCAGAGGCAAAAAGTCCGCCGGCCCAGATAACATTTCAAACAAAGTCATCAAAAACTTCCCACCTGTTGCCATAGAATTTCTCACAATTATCTTCAATAATTGCCTCAATAATTCCTACTTTCCTGATGTCTGGAAAACCGCGCGCATTGTTCCAATTCCCAAAAAAGGAAACTCGAAAAACCTTCACGAGTTCCACCCAATTTCTCTTCTGTCAAACCTGGGCAAACTTTTCGAAAAAATAGTCCGCCAACACATTGAAAATACCTGCCTCGACCTAAATATCAGACAAGATACCCAATTCGGCTTCAAGCCCCAGCACTCCACTTTTCATGCTCTGCTCAAATTCCTCTCTGATTCTACAAACGCCCTCAACAAAAGGGAGCAGACAGTAGGCTGCTTCCTTGATGTAGAGAAAGCGTTTGACTCAGTCTGGACAAACGGGCTAATATTCAAAATTATAAACCTCGAGTTCCCGCCTTATCTCACCCGGGTTATACATAGCTTTCTGTCATCCCGGAATTTCTACATAGAAATTGAGAATGTCAAATCTCAGGCAACATCAGTCAGTGCTGGTGTTCGGTCCTCGGACCAACTCTCTTCAATCTATTAACCTATGACCAGCCTGCCAATGACTCAAATTCGACCACACTACTTTATGCTGATGACTCCCCTTACGTACGCCAACTCCATGTCATCCAATTTCGCTGCTACGAAAGTGGAGCGGCGTGTCCTTAAACTTGACGAGTTCTACAGAAAGTGGGGCATCAAAATTAATATTAACAAATCTGAAATGATTTGCATCCGAAACCCCTCCACAAGGTGGAAGACCCAATCTCGCCACACGAGCCAACAACATAGAAATTGAAGTCAATAACGAAAAGCCCTAGCCTTCAAAGAACACCAAATATCTTGGTGTCTCTTTCAATAACCTGTTGAAATGCAACAATCACGCCAAGCTAACCATGAGGAAAGCCAACTACGCTTACTCCCTGCTCAACCCTATTATCAGAAGGAGAAACGGTCTCCCGAAAGATACAAAGCTGCTTATATACAAACAGCTCATCCGCCCAATCATCTTCTATTGTTTCCACATCTGGCACACCATTTCGCCATCATATATGAAGCAAATCAGCGCCCTCGAAAGAAAGATCCTAAGGTCCTGTACAGGAGTGTACAGGAAACCTGACGGATACTACTTTCCCAACACCTTTTTGTATGACAATGCAAACATCACTCCAATCGAGGACCATCTCCTTTCTCTAGCGGTCAAACAACTTGAGAAGATCTCTCAACATCCTAACCACCTCATTAGCCAGCTTTCAACGCAACTTCAAGTTGAAAACTTCCACTACTTATCACCTCTCCACCTAATCAACTCGGAAACGAGAAATATTTATTACCTGGGCGAAAGATTTACTTTCTTCACTAGTTCAGGAAGCCACCATCGTGGATAGGATAGGACAACATCCAGGCATCTCGATCATCGTAAGATTTATCAACGCTGGACCATTCCGGACTTTCGGGATAATTCTCACCATGCTGGAAGAAACGCCGATCTTCAACTCACAACAAGTTAGAGAAATCTCTAACATTCCACAACTTCCCACTCCCATCCAACTTCCCTATTCCTCTAAATTCCAAAACTATCAAATAACAGACAAGAACACAGCCTGCCGTCGCGCAACAGGCTGTAATAATTTCGACATCGTGTAACCTTAAGTTAATAAATATTCGAACAATTAAAATGTGTAAAGTGAATCAAAGACAAAAGTGAAATCGAGGCCAAAATTAAAGCCTGTACGTAAACAATTTCAAATATCCCGGGATATTGGTTCGGTTTAAAATTTCGACATAATTCGTTAAAATTCGTTAATCGCGTGTGAAGTACACTTGACTTGACTTGACTTGTTTCTCCCCACCTATTTAAGTAAACGCATTATTCATTACCTGTTGCCAAAATTTATCCCCTCTCAGCAAAAATCTTAAGCGGAGATTAAATATCAACTCTTCAGGTATCTTAAAGATCATATAGTGCTCAGCTACGACAGCATACACATCAATAATAGCTGTGCAAAGCGATATAGTGCATTTCCAGAAAGAAAAAAAATTAAACAACATTTGTCCCTATAGTCAGGTACAGAGACGTACGCTTTATAAAGCTAATTTGAGTTACCGGGGTAATTAAGGGTTTTCCTGCGAACCTACCTGTTTGATTTTAGTGCTCCTGACCTCAAGGATCCTTTTTATTGCCGTGTTTATCGTAAGTAGTGATTTTTCTTAGAACATTTTATACGCGCTACCTGAAAAATCATTATTTTTTTAAAGCCTATCCTAGAGGACTATTGTGCTTCTCCATTATAGCTTCGAATAGCATACAAACAAAGATTCAAATCCAAACTCTTCGCGAAATAGGAAAACCCGTTTCCGAAATATCAGTCTCAAGAAAAATCTCCGATATAGGTAAATTAGAAGTTTAGTGATCGATATGTGAGCTGTTTTTGTGGTTAATTAAGTTCAACTTTTGTTCTATTAGTCTAGATTTATACCTAAAGTTTATAATGTATCTCATCTTGTCAAGTGCGTCTTTCTGTTGTTTCGGTGTGCGGCATCGGGCTATCTTCTGGGGAGCCGGTGTCTCGGACTCCTTCGACTGTGGGTGATTTGTCTCATTGCCTGAACGAAAAACATATGTGTCATACAATGATCAATGTTTTTGCTTCTCGTAGTTGCGGATAAAATAAATAGATGAATTTCGTGTAATATTTACTCGATCCCAGGTGGATATAGTTTGTGTGACGGAAACTTGGCTGAAACCTGCAGTACCCACATCACTGATAAACATTGGAGGTTATCGTTTATTTCGACTTGATAGGGAGGATAGAAGAGGTGGCGGTGTCGCAATTTACATAAGACATAATATTCAGGCAAAAATCTTTCTGTCTTCTACAACTTCTTCGACAGAGTTTTTATATCTCGAAATTCTTGGTGCTGAAAACATAACACTTATCGGCTGCGTTTACAAACCTCCGTCGGTAGCATTATCTGATATCTTCACTGACAATCTCCTGAATCTCTCTTGCTGTTTTCCCAACATAATTGTATGTGGAGACTTTAACCTAGACTTATTAAGGATGACCGGCCCGGTTAGACAGTTTATAAATTTCTTGTCTGCAGGTGTCCTTCATGCAATAAATAATGAACCAACGCATTTTTCTGGTAGTAGTTCATCTTTGCTTGATGTTTTCATATGCAATAACCCCTCTAACGTGTCTTTTTTAGTCAACTTGCCCTACCGGGCATTTCGGATCACGACCTAATCTTTCTAACATATTCGCTTAACATTGAGAGTGGGAATCGCTCCACTGAAACCTTCACTTTCAGAGACTTCAGCTCCATTGATATGCAGTCCTTACATGCTGCACTGACTAATACTGAGTTTAACCTAAGTATTTCGTCAAACTATACTTCAATTGATGATAAAGTTGAAATTTTGGAGAATATGGTACTAGAGCTATTGTAGCGTTTTGTTCCTATTAAAATCGTTAAAAGACACAATAGGAATCCGTGGTTTACCAGTTCTATCGGTAAGCTTATGCACCGGAGAAATAAAGCACATTTTATCTGGAAACAGACACGAGCTCCTAGGGATTTTGAACGTTTCAAAGCACTGCGTAATATAGTTAATACTTCTATTCGTAAGGCAAAATACCAGTTTTACCATAAAAAATTAAACACCAATCTTCCTTCAAGAAAATTGTGGCGTAATCTACGTGAGCTTGGTGCAACGAAAGCTAAGACTGTAGATTGTGACCTCAATTTAAACCAACTCAATAATTACTTTACCAGCTGCTCTGTATCCGCTTCCTCAGTAGTATGTAGGACCCCGCGAAACGATCACAATGAGGCATTTGATTTTCGTGGAGTGGATGCTTCGGAAGTTCTTCAAGTTATTAATTCTATAAAATCAGGTGCCACGGGATCAAACAACATTTCTCCACGCTTTGTCAAGCTAATAGCACTTTATATTCTCCCCTCCATTACAAATATTATAAATGCATGTCTCTCATCATCACATTTCCCTGTAAAATGGAAATTGGCCGCTGTCACCCCTATAAAAAAAAAAATCAAAATGCTGCGCACCTGAGGATTTCCGACCCATCAGTATTCTTCCGTTTTTTTCTAAAGTACTGGAAAAGATTATACAAAATCAAATTGCATCTTATGTCAGCTCCAAGAATTTTTTGTCGGATGTGCAATCTGGTTTCCGTTCAGGGCATAGTTGTACTACAGCTTTTCTCAAAATTACCGATGATATTCGGGTGAATTTGGACAATGATCTTCTTACTATTCTTACCCTACTTGATTTCTCAAAGGCATTCGATTCTATCAACCATAGTATTTTATGTATGAAGCTTTCCACATTATACAATTTCAGCCACAGGGCTACTCGTTTTATAGCGAACTTTTTATCTGACCGTAAGCAGTTTACAAGAACTGATAATCACACCTCTGCAGTTTTGCCTTTCCTGTCCGGCGTACCGCAAGGCTCGATTCTTTCTCCTCTCCTCTTCGCCCTTTTTATCAACGATATAACTTCCGTTGTCAGGTATTCTCAGATCCATATATATGCTGATGACATTCAAATCTACTATGCTAAACCTGTTAGTGATGCTCTTGGGTGCATTAGCAAGATCAATTACGATCTATCAAAGATAGCGGATTGGGCATCAAATAACCTGCTGCGATTGAACCCTGGTAAATGTAAGTGCACTGTCATTTTTAAACGTAGATTCGAAACGGGAATGTTAGCTCCCGTCACTCTTAATGGGAGTTCTATAGATTACGTCGATAAAGTCACCAATCTGGTTGTGGTCATAAACAAAACTCTAACATGGAACGATCACATTAACTCTTCTGTGTCGAAGATTTATGCTTGTATTAGGCGCCTAAGGTACTCTGCACACTTTACTTCTTCGGAAACTAAGATACACCTAGTGAAAACCCTAATCATACCGATTCTGGCATACGGAGACGTTGTTTACGGGAACCTCGATTCGCTTTCTTGGCAAAAACTTAAAGTCGCTCTCAACTCTGCTGTGCGTTATGCTTTTAAGCTACGCAGATTCGAATCTGTGTCTCATTTAGTCCCCCAAGTATTAGGAATGAGCCTGTCCTCGTACCTTCAGTTTCGCACATGTCTCTTTCTTTTCAAATTGCTAATTTTTGGCTTGCCATCCTATCTGCATAATAAGCTTAGTTTCCGTCGCTCCTCTAGAACTAAAAAGCTTCTGCTTCCTACTTTTAATTATTTGCAAAGCAGCCGTATGTTCTTCGTTCACGCCATCCAACTATGGAATACATTGCCTGATACCATTCGTCGGGGCGGGACGCTGGTTTCCTTCAGGGAGGGGCTGGTGACGCATCTACGGATCAATATATGATGGGCGCTCTTGACAATGTAGAAAGTTTTAGTCATTGGTTTATGTTTTGTCTTGTTTGCTTAATCTTCATCCTACATTTATAGTAGATTTATGGCTTGACTTTTTGATTTTTGAATTAGTTTTGAATTGTTTGAATTTTGAACTTATAGCATTGAATTTTAACTTTAACTTTATTTTTAGATAAGTAATTTGTAACCTTTTTTTTCTCCTTTTTGGCAGTAATTATTGATAGGGAAATATATATTTTAACTAATGTTAGATGTACATATATCTTTGTTAAGTACATACAAAAAGAATTGTATATTCTTGTTTGTGCAATAATAAATGAATTATGAATTATGACACTAGGCGTGGACAGGAAGACCGTACGATTATGGCTAGAAAGGAGGAAAGGCGATATACAGGACCAAAGACGTTCCGGTAGAACGATAACTCTTTCACCTACAACAAAAATGAAAATAAGGAAGATGCTGGAAAATAAGATTGGCATTGGAACAAGGACAGCGACCAAAAGGATAAATCAATCCGAAAATTACCAACAACGGCGAAAGACAACGTCTCGATCAACGGTTCAACGATACATTAAATCGACGAATTGGGGAACATATGACGAGTAAAGCCGCTTTGGTAATTCTTATACAGGATGGGGCATGAGCGCATACAGCAAAGGCAACATTGGCACTGGCAAAATCGATGTTTTCAACTGTTCGGGAATATTGGCCTGGAAACTCTCCTGACCTTAACCCAATCGAACACGTTTGGGCTAGACTTCATGAGAATGTATTTAGACGGCCGATGCCGAAGAATAGACGATAATTAATTGCAAGAGTACAGCAAGAATGGAGCAGCTACACCGAGGACGAATTAGAAAATTTATGTGATAGTTTTGGACGACGTATTTTAGAATGTATAGATAATAACGGTACACATACGCATTATTACTAATAAGAATAATAATTTGTATTACATATGTTAGCATCACAAATAAGTTTGAATTTCTAATTTATGTTTGTTGGTTTGCTTTTTATAACAAAAAGTTTGTGAGGAGAAACTTTTGGGCCACTCAACCTTGAGGTTAACTTTTTTGGGAATTCGGACTATGAGAGCGAACACAATCGATTTGGGAATTATTTAGGGAATTTGGGAATAAAGTCAACTACGAAGTCCATACATTTCCTTACATTTTACCCCAAAGTTAAGTAAGGAAATTTATTTCAGATTTAGAAAATTTTCCTTTTTTATTTCCCTATTTTCCTCATTCCTATGAGGTAAATTGAAAAGGAATTATTACGTTATTTTTTCCCTAATAATTAACTCCAAAGTCAAGATTACTTTGAAGGGCTAAGGAATTATTAAGTAAAATTTCCTTACTAATTTACCTTAAAGGAGAGTGCCCTTTGAGGTTAAATTCTTAAGTCTAGTTTACGTAATTTTCAACAAAATAGGTGGATCGGCATTCGATGATAGCAAATTCAACCTCCAATGTTATTTGGGGTATGCTTCGAAGGAAAGGTCAGATGATCACATTTCTTTCAGTGTAGGACGTTTTAACATCCTCAAGCAGGCCAATATTAAAGGCCCAGCAGCTCCTACGGATGTTTTTGCTAATAGATTTTCCTTCGAAACCATTAACAAAGGAAGCGACATATTAGACCGAAGGCTTCAGTTCTCGCAATGACCCAATGTCTGGTATATTGACGGATCCAGGAAGGATGGAACACTAGTCGCAGAAATGGTCAGTCCAGAAGTGGATCTCTCCATTCTGCTTGATACGTTACCTTGCATTTTTCATGCGGAAGTCTATACTAAAAAGATTGAAGCTCAGGAAAGCCTAAACGAGGGCTATTGGACTCCAACATCGGTATTTGTTTAGACAGCCAAACTGCCATGCTGGCTCTATCCTCTGATAACTTTGCATCTGGAGCTGCCACTTGAAATTTCAGCTTCAGTCTAGGGACAGCACAATAACGTTACTTTGAGTTCTTGGACCAGAAGGAGTGCACGGTAATGAAAAAGCGGAAGATCTGGCGTCTACCAAAAGGTCACCTTAGGAGGGAACTGCAAAAATGGAAAACATACAATTGAATCTCATCTGCCATAGTGCGCCCGGTATAAATCAAAAATCGATGGACTTCTTTACTCCTCTCCCCTCCATATATACGATGAAAACGATGAAAGCTCGAATCATATTATATGCGAGTATCTCACACTTGCAGCACTAAGGTTACAAATCACCGGAGAAATACCAAAAAAGGTATGCAATCTAACCCCAAGGGCAATAATATCGAGCTCGTAAAAATTCTAGATTATTCCTTTTGTATGAGGACAGAAATATTCGGCGAATAAGCTTGTGTGAGCCTTTCGAAACTGTGTCACAAATTAATAGATAAAGTGAAGAGACGAGTTAGTCCTTGCCGTCTAAGTGTTCGAACAATACAGCGTAGCCTGATTCAGTTGAAGATTCATCCTTGTAGACAGAAACTTCAGTGGGCTCGAAAAAAAAAAACGGTTGAGGGTAATTTCTTTCAATATTGAACTTAACACAAATTAGTTCATAGTGTAAATCGGTATGAGCTATTCACTCAACTTTTGAATCTATAGCATATAAATGTATCTACATCTTCTTGATACAATCCATATTGTTATGAGCAATAAAGAGAGACAAGACTCATCTCCTGGCAGTGACATATGTTGTATTTATACTCTACACCCGTTAGCCCGTCAAATCTAGCGCTCCTCTACAAGTCTTACATTAGACCTAGAATGGAACACACATATATGGGCCGGGGCTGGTCGTACAGC
The DNA here is from genome assembly GCA_963924295.1 of Dioctria rufipes. Lineage (NCBI taxonomy): Eukaryota > Metazoa > Arthropoda > Insecta > Diptera > Asilidae > Dioctria > Dioctria rufipes. Next base: position 204,625,477 of record OZ002741.1, read on the forward strand.
CTTAGATTCATTGGATATTGTCCAAAAGATAGCCTTCAAGCTCATTGGTGATATAGCAATAACTTGTTATATCGACTCACTTGAGTACCGCCGCGACGCAATGTTGGTTGCCTGTATCGCTACATGCATGGTCAATGGTCTGATGAAATATTTAGTCTAATCCCTTGTAGAGTGATTCCTGCACGCAATACTAGCGCTGAAAACCGCGCACATCCACTTACCCTTCAAGTTACTTTCGGCCGTACAGTAAAATTTCGTGAAGCTTTCTTATCCCGAACAGTGCGAATGTGGAACAGTTTACCAGCTTATGTTTTTCATCCGGCATACAATCTGTGAAGTTTAAGGGCGACATACGTTGTCACCTCCGCTACTCTCCTCATATCCCCTAATCCTTTCCCTATCTCCTTCCTGCCATGATGAGCTTTGGATTATAGAGTATCCCCTGAGCTTGGCTTAGTAATAATAAAAACAAAAAAAAAAACAGGTTCTCCAGAATTTTCCCGATGATCCCCATTTCAGAAATATCAATTATCCGAATCTTCAGAGTTTTTTACTCTCCGTACCTTCTTACTCATCTTAAGCGTACCTTCCATTTCCAGTAGATATCTCTTGTCTCTCTTTATTGCACATAGCACTCTTGGAAGAGCATGTTGAAAGGTGAGCCTGTCCACGTATTCCAACCTTAGATAATTTGTTTGCCTAATTGATTGCAATTGCATATTGTCCCCAGTTTTTCTTTTTTTTCAATTTTAGTCAGTTGCAGGATTGAGACAACAGTGCATTTTTTTTTAATTTTAAAGCCTTTCTTAGTAACAGAATATTTAAACAATAACCCCAACTCCGATGACAACATTCATTCCGCAAACCACAATCCTACCGTAAAGTCTCCTGTAAAAGCCATGTATAAATAAGTTATGAACTAGAACAACGACATATACATATGCACATCCATATTCCTATACCAACATTTCCGCGTATATAATTCTTCCGTAATATCACTTTTATGATAATTTCTCAATGAATTCGACATCCATGGAGGCAAATTGCTATCGATGACAGAATGACCATTCAATTTAAATAATAATTTATGCAATTAAAAGTATAAAAAGGGCAGTGAATTCGGTGATCAAGAAGATTATTGGGCAATTATTTTGATTTAATAGGAATTTGCGTGAAGACACGGGCTCGTAAAAACTAAATTGTCATGTTTTTGTGGAAAGGGAAATTATTTTGGCAATTAATGTTTTCTTTTTTATATTATTACAATAAGCTCTGAGGATTTCCCATATTGCAAAGCACATAGCATAACAGGAAGGAGATGGTAAAGGCTTAGGCAAAAACATATCCAAGAAAGCCTTGGGTCTGGCTTCTCTCAGTCTTCCTCGCAGCTCGCTTCAAGGCTTACCTCAGAGAATTAAAAATAAAATAACAGAATTCCTTTATATTCTGGGCAGAAATAATTTATTATCGGTTTTCAAAAATGTTGATTATGATTTTCAAGTGATTCTTATTTGCCAAATATCTCGCTTGACAAAAAAATTATAAAAAAAAAAAATAAAGAAAATCTGTTGACAGAAGTAGGCCTGAGGTTTTTCACCATTGAGCAAAGCGCGCCTTGAGGCTAGGCCTTGCGGTTAGCTGCTAGGTTTGGTTTTGTATTATCTCATTTAAAAACCCGTGTTGGCAATGTTGACAAGGCCTTCAGGTATTTTTCGATAAGATTAGGGAAAGCTCCACCTTGGAGAACGTAGATTCGATTTTTATTCCTAAAATGCAGGTAGGTTTTTCCTCCTAAAATGTAGGAAACATTCGCAAAAATGTAGGGAATTTTAAAAGTTTTGTTTTTTTACCCCCTAAAAAGGTAGGGAATATTCCCGAAATGTAGAGAATATTCCAAAAAATGTAGGGAATTTTCAATTTTTTTTTTATATTCTCCTAAACTGTAGGGAATAGGTAATAGTTAACTACACATTTAAAAAAAGAAGCAAGAGCTGAATAGCTCATTTCTTATGTGCCATACTACCATATATGTTTTTTTTTGTTTTCATTAAAACATATAGTATGTAAGTATGGAGCACTGGGCACGCTCAAACAAATTAGTGGAAAATAATATATGACTTGTTTTCAAAAACAGGGTGTGAATTATATAAAGAAATATATTTGTGTTGAAAATATATCAGTGTTCCATAAAAAACTAACACCGAATTTATTGAATGTTCTCTTCCTTATACAAAGTTTAACATATAAATTCATTGAATGTTCCATTGATTTTGGGAAATTACACTGATTTGCCCTTTCTATCAGAGAAAATGGCGTTAGTTTTTAAGAAAAAACTTGTCTAGAGAACTGTCCTATACTTTTGAGGCCAGCCCGTCCCTTTAACTCGTACACGAATTTGTCTGTCTGTATATTTATTTAGATATTTCTTTTTTACTATTTTCGACACTCTCGTAGACCCACTTTTCGTCATCACAGCGAGTTGAAATTTGGCACACAGGTTCATGTCGCGTGACAATTGAATCTGTCAAAATTTGAACCGGAAATTTCGTGATGACTTTTCTGTTTGTTGGTTTGTTTGTTTGTTTGTGTGAGAATTCAATTAACTTCTTCGGATTCTAATTAAAATTTTCATTGCTTTCTTCTCAGACATTCAGCAATCTCGTTACAATTATGCTTTTACATTTTATTATCCATCAAAAGGGTTATTATTTTTACCTCTCATAATAGAACCAGAACACTTGTATTGCCCTTTTGGCCTCTTTTAATTGAACCCCAGCACGGTCTTTGAGGAGTCATGGCTCTCCGCAAATTGCTCATCGTCACAATAATTATGATAATAATGAGCTGATTTCTTTGATGTCTCATCTCTTCAACAACAGCTATGAAAGTAATGACTTCAATATGTATTTTTATATATATTTTGTTAAATTGTATTAAAATAACTTGTGTGGGGGTGAGTAGTAGGTACATACGTACATATGAGTTAACCCACAATTATGTTGAGTTGAGATATTAGTGAATAATTTCTGTGAAAATAAATTCCTGAAAATATATAAACTCTACTCGGTCACTTTTGCTAAAGGATAACTGTTTCCATTCCTTCAGTAATTTTGAAATGTTCTTTATTTCTTCAATAAATTTCCTTGGCTTTATCGCCAAGTCTGACAAATAGGTTATCAAAACGTGAACCTTTTACGAAAAGCGAAAAATATTTTCGAAACTTCGTCCTATATACACATGCATATGTATACATACATATGTACAGTATATATTATGTTTGTGCATACGTTTTGGCATATGTAACATCTGGGATATAGCTTGCTTCAATGCTTTTAGAGATGAACGAAGAGAAAAAACTAATGGTATCAACGTGGCTTTAAGGATCTGTTTTCTGAAGAATTGGATCATGAGGAGGCGGATGAAAAAATATATTTTTTTTTCTTTCTGTATGTGTGCAGCAAGACCCTTGAACACGAACTTCTTTGAAAGTTTTAGAGTGATTTTTGTGATAAATTTCAACAATGCTTTGAGTGTAAATTAATTCGTCCTGAGGCATGAAAATTTCAAAAACAAACCAACTTTTCTGGGTGAAAGCACATTAAAAACAAAATTTAATTAAGGAAATCGCGGCGTAAGGTTTTGGTAAGCGAATAAATTTTAGGCGGATGATTTCTATACTGTTTTAGATTGATTTTCTGTGTTGTAAATTAAAATGTGTTAATATTTAAAAAAAAAAAAAAATGAAAACATAATTGAAATTTTTTAATTAAAATATCACGCTTCATCATGTTCTTACCTGTTATAATTACGACAATTTTATTGCAGTAAAAACATTCAACGTCTTAATAAATATAAAATAATTCTTATACAAATTATTTCATCTGTTTAAACCTAATATTGTAATTTATGTATGGTTACACTTTGAATTGGATATAAAGATATGACTAATATGCGAGCAATACATCTGTACTTTAACAATCTTTTCATTTCCTTGCTGTTGCACAAGAAGAAAAAAAAACACAAAATAGAAGGGTTCAAGGATACTAGACATATTAGAGTAAGTAAACCGGCTTGTAAATTGTCCCTTAGGTACCAAATATGCAAGTTGGTATTAAGAAATGGAGAGGATTGCATGATTATCAAGGATATCAGTATAATGCATCTATTTTTATTCTATATTCCACTAAACTATAGTAGACTTCGTATAGAATTTATTAAGTTATAGTTCAGTGGAATACAGTACCTACTGTAACCAAAAAGAGAGCACTATAGAAACGTGATTCCATGTTAATGTAAGCAATTTTACTACTGTCAGCAGGACATGTTATACATGTCAGTGATTAATGCCCGCATTAATTGTGGGTCATGACAGTGACGGATCCAACTAGGCGGCGCGGCCCTCCCCCCCCCAAGATAAAAAAAATAACAGTAAATATTCTGAAATTTTCTACTGCACTTTTTGTAAAAAACATTTGTTTTATTTAATTGAAAACAGCTGCCAAAGTTTCGTTGATGGGTTTTCGTTGTAAAGACGGGTCGCTAGAATATTATCGGCAGTTCAATATTTAAAGAAACAATTCGAACTCAACGAAACTATAAAACGGCAAATAAATCATTGTATATTGTTGTATTGAGTTATTACATTTAAAGCAAGACATCTATTTTGGAAAAAAAAGTTTTATTATTTCGGAAAATGTAATAGTACACCTGACCCACGATTTACACGGTGGATGCGTTCTCCAAAAGTACCGTGTAAATCGAAACCGTGTAAATTGAAATCGTGCAAATAAATTCATGTTATATATTGAAAAAGTAGACATCTAAAATAAAACAATATTACACGCATATTAATATATTTTGATATTATAAGTATGTAGTTTTTCATAAATTTATGCGAAAATAAATCTGCAGTGCTGTCGGTCGTCGGCCTCTCTCGCCATCACAATTGAATTAATTCAATAAAGTTAGAGGTTATCCGCTATATTGCAAAAGATTGCCTCTTTAAACAATCTATGCTGGCTATTTTTATCGATGTAGAAGATGCCTTTAATAATGTACTTTTACATAAGTTCACTGAAACGCTAAGAAAACTGGGCGGGGTTAGCAGAGTAGAAATAGTCCAGAGAGGGACCCTCAAGGTAATACATATTTTATCATCTTTGTTGTGGGTTTTCATTATGGATGATCTCTAACACTCTTACACTTACCTGGATAGGTACAAAGCAGTATATTATGCCGACGACCTGGTGATCTTAGTCACCGGTAGTTACGAATCCGGACTCTGCTAACTGGTGCAGAATGCTATCCAAACAGACTAGGCTACGGATTTCAGACTTTGTATTACTCCGTTGAAAACAGATTTATGCCTATTTACAAAGAAAAGGAACATTCCCAGATTGAATCAACCCTCTATCGGCTCCACATGTTTGGAAATGAAGGACAGAGTAAAACATCTATGTATCATATAAGATAGAAAATTAGGTTGGAAATCACAACTTGAGGTCAGAGTAAATAAAGCTCTACGAGGCTTCGCAATGTGCCGCAGATCCATAGGGAAAAAGTGGCGTCTTAAACCATGGATGATCCTTTGAATCTACACTAGCATCATTCGATCCATGCTACCCTATGGTTCTGTGGTGTGGTGGAAGGCATTGGAGCTCGCCAATCATGTAAGATATTGGAGAAAATTCAAATATTATGTCTCCGAAGGCACTTGATGTCATGCTCAACATACATCCCTTTCATATACACGTCAAGAAGGGGGAGTCAATCGCTGCGCTGAAGCTGCATCTCAATCGGAGCTGGATTCACACTGGTACAAGAGTTCCACAAAAATCCATCTTTGAATTTGTGTAGTCCATCGTATCTCCTCGAGACTATGCTGAAGAGCAACTCTAAATCGAAAATTCCAGATAGGGCAGAATGGAAATCACATTCTGTGCTTCAACCATTGACAAACCCTATCATATATACAGGCAGCTCCAAATTGGAATCGAATACCGGAGCAGGTGTTTTCTGAGAGAAGCTTCACAGGGAAATTTCCATTCACCTTCAGAGCCATGTAACGGTTTTCCAGGCAGAAGTAAAGGCCATCCTTGAAGCGGGACGGTATCTGCTAAACTCAGATACTAAGAACAAGGAGATTGCAATCTGCTGGGACAGCCAGGCAGCTGTCAAGGCCTTGTGAGAACCTTTTACAATTGCCAAACTTGTGTTTGAATGTAAAACTACCCTGAAAACCCTTTGTCGGAACAACGGGGTATTGGTGCTTTAGGTACCAGGTCACAGTGGCATTAGCGGGAGTGAAAATGCGGACGAACATACTCGTCTTGGTGCAACCTCGGAGAAAATCACCTCCACAATTGAGATCGCACCCTAAACAACTTTGCTTCTACTATCTTGACTTGGGCCGGCTTCCAAAACAGTCCCATTTGCTTAGAACATCCTTCAGGTAGCACCACAAAGGAGCTGTTGGGTTTACCCAACCCAAATGAAACGAAAGAGCTAGTGGGACTACGCAAGCCAACTCTAAGAACCTCGTTTCAATCCAATACCAATCCATCCCTATGTAATACACTAATACGCGCTCCATAAAACATTCCTGGAGAAAATTGTTCCTATTGCTGCAACAGTCTGCCGTCTGCCATTACAACTGTCTTTACCCCTTAATTCCGATCCTATTTCCTGCTTCATTCTGTTCTGTTACATTGTGGGGCTTGTTCTCCTCTTTTGAAAGCTCAGAGCTCAAGCATAAATATTTTCAAGTTCATTCAAATGAAAGCATGAACGCACAAGCAATCCCTTAATATTTCATTGTAATACATCCTATTCGAACTGAGCAGGGAGATAACTGCGTACTACATAGCAGTTTTTTGAATTCTAAATTTGCGCGATTGTTTTAAATTTTTTTTTATTTTCAAAAATTTTTGTAACCGTGTAAAACTAAAAATTAGTATAAAGTAAATGGAATTTTTCCTTATAATATTTAGCTAAAACGTTAAATAAAAAAAAAATCTAAATGCTGATTGGGAGATTCTCAATCAGTATCTTAGGGAACAAGATTGGTCGGTCTGTTTTTCTTCAACGGATGATTCATCAACATCATTAACATTATCAACACATCACAACTTAGTGACATACTTAATCTTGGCAAGAATGAATACATTCCTTATTCTTACAGCAGGTCTCAACAATAGGAAAATATCAACTGGATGCATGTCCATAACTGAAACAAGTCTACAAGACATACACAGAGCACCTGTAAGTCCATTATCAACAGAGAAAAATTTCTTTTTGACCAGAGTGTGAGTCAAATAATCTTGGCAAGCCGCAAATGCACCAAAGATCTCTTCTCTCTGGTCAAAACTACCAGAAACAATTTCAGCAGTGCCTCTATGCCTTCACTATACTTGTAAATGGTGAAGTGATTGAAGACTCCCTGAATCAAGCTAATATTTTTACTGAAAAATTCGCTTCAAATTCTCTATATAAGAGCCAATAAGTAGTATATGGACACTATAGACCTAAAATAACATTACGTCTGTAAGGGACAGGTAACCCCTGTCCCACTATAGAGCAAATCATATGAGATATGGGCGTATGCACGGGAAAGTAAAAGTTGATGAGACTAAAGTTGCTTTTTGTACCGCTTGTGTGTAAAGTAAATGGCGGAATTGGAAACAACTTCCAGAATATGGAGGTGTGTTTATACTGTGTGACACTATAGATCTGAAAAAATGAGAGTAGAGTTGATATGTTCGGACATATGTGAATTCATGCAGTGTACCTGCTCAAGAGGAGGGTTTATATTTTTTGCGTTCGATTCGCGAATGGAACCTGTTCTTCATGGTATATTCGGACACATGTGAATTTATGCAGTGTACCTGCTCAAGAGGGCGGGTTATTTTACGCGTTTGGATCGCAAATCGAACTTGTTTTTCGCACGTGACCGAGGTTTTGTTTACACTTCGTCTTCGTGGGGGGCTCATGGGGGGATGGGGGCCCATGGGGGGCAAAGTTTGTTGTTTATATTTTTTGTGTTGAAAGCGAAAGTGGTTGGTTATAGAGAAGCGGTGTATAAATGTTGGGTAAGGTAAGTTTTTGCGTCGTTTTGAATTAATGCGATGATCTGAAAAAAGGTCAGGCGAAGAAATAAAAGACGTGTTTAATAGCAGTCAAGTATTTTTATTACAATCGATTAACATTTTTTCATTTTTGAATGAATGAAAACTGAAGAAACTTGTTCTCCACGTCTCTACTCGTTAAAACAATAAAATAATTTTGAATAGAGTTGATTTCATCCAGCTGTTTTTGCGTTTTTATTTTTTCGGTGGAATCACAATCTTCACAGACTAACAGACAACGCTTGCAGACATAATTTGCGTGAGACAAAACTTGTTTTACGGCTTTAATTATTACCAATGCCGCCAAACAAAACAAGAGTAAAAGAAAATGTACAGAACTGCACTTTTAGAATCACATCGTTGCCACTACCGCTTCACCAAATTAAATTTACATAATATCACAAAATTGTGGCCGCTTTGGTATTGCGAACGTGTTTAGGAATGGCGGATCAATGATAATGGTAGGAAGGTGTGAATGCAAACAAAGCAGTTTGTATGAAAAACGTGAAAAAAAAGCTGAATCACATTGCCGGCATGTAAACAAGGAGCACGTGCCAGTAAAAACATGTGGACGATTTGGCGAACTTGAATTGAAAAAACAGGAAATATAGGCGATATTAATTCAAAATATTTTATTTTTGCATCTTGCAAATTAAAAATGATGTTAATTGTAAAAACTAAAAATAAACGCATACTGCCCACGTTTTATAAAGATTCTCTTGAGGCTAAAAACCATTGATCTGGCTAAAACAAAAACCACAACCGATCATTGGATAAAGTTTAAGACTTTGTGATAACTTATGTTGAGTGCCATGCTATCAATCAAATTTTGCTGATGATCAATCCATTCCTTGACTCAAACTTGTTCTTCACATATCGAAAATTTGTTTATACACGTCGATCATGGGATTGCTAGCGTGTATAGGAATGGGGGATCAATGATCTTTAAGTATATGTATGGAAAGCTAGGAAGGTGTGGATATAAACAAAATAAGTTTGTGGAAAAACAAAATTTTCCGGTATGTATACAGTTTAACGGTTTGATAAACTTGCGCTGCGGGCTGAAAGTGAAAGGCGGGGGTCATATTAATTTTATTGAATGAATCAACGCTTTAAGTATATCATATTATATGATATGTGTTGGGAGCTTAATGCAAATAATTAATGTAGATGATATCGGACGTAAGTTGAAGTTACTCGACCAAAACAATTACTAAACAAGGGGCCTAAAAGAAAACAAGGGGCCTAAAAGAAAAAAGAGATTTGTCCATGAGCTCGCAAGCGCATTAACCAAGCTTGTTGTACACTTTGATTTTGCCATGTATATCTCCACACGTAAAATGAGCGCCTGGTAGACAGTTGTTGGGTTGTTTGATTTTTCAAGTCATATAAATTTTTCAGATTTGGTATTTTACATATGCGATTGTTGGTACGTACATGCATATATAATGATAAGCGTAAAAATTATAAAAATAGATAAATGTAATTTGCAGCTGATAAAAGAAAACTCGCATTCATAAAATTTCTAATGATTTGCCATCTGATTATAAACCCAAGCAACAAAATTCAAACCCATTTGGGTTGATCATTATAAAGATTAAAACTTGCAGGCTGATAAATGTAATTTGCAGCTGATAAAAGAAAACTCACATTCATAAAATTTCTAATGATTTGCCATCTGATAATAAACCCAAGCAGCAAAATTCAAACCCATTTTAGTTGATCATTATAAAGATTAAAACTTGTCGGTTGACTTTTAACCTCAAGATTATCCTTTAATGTGTGTTTGGATTTAAATATTCAATCTCAAGCTTTCTAATTCTAATCTGTAATAGAACACAAATTAAATTTTTATTCAATTACAATGCGCTATGGCGCTTATAATTATATATGCATGTATGTACTAGCAATTGCATGGCTCAGCATTAAATATTTAAATATAAACACATTAAAACAGTCTTGGGGTTAAAAATCAACCAGCAAGTTTTAATTTGCGTTCTATTGCAGATTAAAATTAGAGAGCTCGACATTAAATATTTAAATATAAACACATTAAAGAATAATCTTGGGGTTAAAAGCCAACCTGCAAGTTTTAATTTGCGTTCTATTGCAGATTAGAATTAGAAAACTCAGCATTAAATATTTAAATCTAAAAACTTTAAAGAAAAATCTTGGGGTTAAAAGCCAACCTGCAAGTTTTAATTTGCGTTCTATTGCAGATTAGAATTAGAAAGCTCAGCATTAAATATTTAAATCTAAAAACTTTAAAGAAAAATCTTGGGTTTAAAAGCCAACCAGCAAGTTTTAATTTGTGTTCTATTGCTGATTAGAATTAGAAAGCTCGATATTAAATATTTAAATCTAAAAACTTTAAAGAAAAAATCTTGGATTTAAAAGCCAACCAGCAAGTTTTAATTTGTGTTCTATTGCTGATTAGAATTAGAAAGCTCGATATTAAATATTTAAATCTAAAAACATTAAAGAAAAATCTTGAGGTTAAAAATTAACCTGTAAGTTTTAATAAATAAAAAGATTACTCTTTTGGACTTTTTACCGGGTTAAACTTAATTTTGTTCAAGAAAGAATTTTTTGGGATTCTCCGGTATATAGCAAAAGCTAAAAAATGTTCTAATTTGTTATTTCATCACACAACCCATTAATTTTTGGTGACAAGTTTCAAGTCTTGGTTTGACTCATCAACAGGTCACAAATAGCGAAATTGTGTGATTTGAAAAACAAATGAAAAAATGAAAAAAGAAGAAAGAAATGAAAAGTTTGAGAAAATAGAAAAAAAACAATTTTTTTACTTGAAACTGTTCTAATTTGTTATTTCATCACACAACCCATTAATTTTTGGTGACAAGTTTCAAGTAAAAAAATTGTTTTTTTTCTATTTTCTCAAACTTTTCATTTCTTTCTTCTTTTTTCATTTTTTCATTTGTTTTTCAAATCACACAATTTCGCTATTTGTGACCTGTTGATGAGTCAAACCAAGACTTGAAACTTGTCACCAAAAATTAATGGGTTGTGTGATGAAATAACAAATTAGAACATTTTTTAGCTTTTGCTATATACCGGAGAATCCCAAAAAATTCTTTCTTGAACAAAATTAAGTTTAACCCGGTAAAAAGTCCAAAAGAGTAATCTTTTTATTTATTAAAACTTACAGGTTAATTTTTAACCTCAAGATTTTTCTTTAATGTTTTTTAGATTTAAATATTTAATATCGAGCTTTCTAATTCTAATCAGCAATAGAACACAAATTAAAACTTGCTGGTTGGCTTTTAAACCCAAGATTTTTCTTTCAAGTTTTTAGATTTAAATATTTAATGCTGAGCTTTCTAATTCTAATCTGCAATAGAACGCAAATTAAAACTTGCAGGTTGGCTTTTAACCCCAAGATTTTTCTTTAAAGTTTTTAGATTTAAATATTTAATGCTGAGTTTTCTAATTCTAATCTGCAATAGAACGCAAATTAAAACTTGCAGGTTGGCTTTTAACCCCAAGATTTTTCTTTAAAGTTTTTAGATTTAAATATTTAATGCTGAGCTTTCTAATTCTAATCAGCAATAGAACACAAATTAAAACTTGCTGGTTGGCTTTTAAACCCAAGATTTTTCTTTAAAGTTTTTAGATTTAAATATTTAATGCTGAGCTTTCTAATTCTAATCTGCAATAGAACGCAAATTAAAACTTGCAGGTTGGCTTTTAACCCCAAGATTTTTCTTTAAAGTTTTTAGATTTAAATATTTAATGCTGAGCTTTCTAATTCTAATCAGCAATAGAACACAAATTAAAACTTGCTGGTTGGCTTTTAAACCCAAGATTTTTCTTTAAAGTTTTTAGATTTAAATATTTAATGCTGAGCTTTCTAATTCTAATCTGCAATAGAACGCAAATTAAAACTTGCAGGTTGGCTTTTAACCCCAAGATTTTTCTTTAAAGTTTTTAGATTTAAATATTTAATGCTGAGTTTTCTAATTCTAATCTGCAATAGAACGCAAATTAAAACTTGCAGGTTGGCTTTTAACCCCAAGATTATTCTTTAATGTGTTTATATTTAAATATTTAATGTCGAGCTCTCTAATTTTAATCTGCAATAGAACGCAAATTAAAACTTGCTGGTTGATTTTTAACCCCAAGACTGTTTTAATGTGTTTATATTTAAATATTTAATGCTGAGCCATGCAATTGCTAGTACATACATGCATATATAATTATAAGCGCCATAGCGCATTGTAATTGAATAAAAATTTAATTTGTGTTCTATTACAGATTAGAATTAGAAAGCTTGAGATTGAATATTTAAATCCAAACACACATTAAAGGATAATCTTGAGGTTAAAAGTCAACCGACAAGTTTTAATCTTTATAATGATCAACTAAAATGGGTTTGAATTTTGCTGCTTGGGTTTATTATCAGATGGCAAATCATTAGAAATTTTATGAATGTGAGTTTTCTTTTATCAGCTGCAAATTACATTTATCAGCCTGCAAGTTTTAATCTTTATAATGATCAACCCAAATGGGTTTGAATTTTGTTGCTTGGGTTTATAATCAGATGGCAAATCATTAGAAATTTTATGAATGCGAGTTTTCTTTTATCAGCTGCAAATTACATTTATCTATTTTTATAATTTTTACGCTTATCATTATATATGCATGTACGTACCAACAATCGCATATGTAAAATACCAAATCTGAAAAATTTATATGACTTGAAAAATCAAACAACCCAACAACTGTCTACCAGGCGCTCATTTTACGTGTGGAGATATACATGGCAAAATCAAAGTGTACAACAAGCTTGGTTAATGCGCTTGCGAGCTCATGGACAAATCTCTTTTTTCTTTTAGGCCCCTTGTTTTCTTTTAGGCCCCTTGTTTAGTAATTGTTTTGGTCGAGTAACTTCAACTTACGTCCGATATCATCTACATTAATTATTTGCATTAAGCTCCCAACACATATCATATAATATGATATACTTAAAGCGTTGATTCATTCAATAAAATTAATATGACCCCCGCCTTTCACTTTCAGCCCGCAGCGCAAGTTTATCAAACCGTTAAACTGTATACATACCGGAAAATTTTGTTTTTCCACAAACTTATTTTGTTTATATCCACACCTTCCTAGCTTTCCATACATATACTTAAAGATCATTGATCCCCCATTCCTATACACGCTAGCAATCCCATGATCGACGTGTATAAACAAATTTTCGATATGTGAAGAACAAGTTTGAGTCAAGGAATGGATTGATCATCAGCAAAATTTGATTGATAGCATGGCACTCAACATAAGTTATCACAAAGTCTTAAACTTTATCCAATGATCGGTTGTGGTTTTTGTTTTAGCCAGATCAATGGTTTTTAGCCTCAAGAGAATCTTTATAAAACGTGGGCAGTATGCGTTTATTTTTAGTTTTTACAATTAACATCATTTTTAATTTGCAAGATGCAAAAATAAAATATTTTGAATTAATATCGCCTATATTTCCTGTTTTTTCAATTCAAGTTCGCCAAATCGTCCACATGTTTTTACTGGCACGTGCTCCTTGTTTACATGCCGGCAATGTGATTCAGCTTTTTTTTCACGTTTTTCATACAAACTGCTTTGTTTGCATTCACACCTTCCTACCATTATCATTGATCCGCCATTCCTAAACACGTTCGCAATACCAAAGCGGCCACAATTTTGTGATATTATGTAAATTTAATTTGGTGAAGCGGTAGTGGCAACGATGTGATTCTAAAAGTGCAGTTCTGTACATTTTCTTTTACTCTTGTTTTGTTTGGCGGCATTGGTAATAATTAAAGCCGTAAAACAAGTTTTGTCTCACGCAAATTATGTCTGCAAGCGTTGTCTGTTAGTCTGTGAAGATTGTGATTCCACCGAAAAAATAAACACGCAAAAACAGCTGGATGAAATCAACTCTATTCAAAATTATTTTATTGTTTTAACGAGTAGAGACGTGGAGAACAAGTTTCTTCAGTTTTCATTCATTCAAAAATGAAAAAATGTTAATCGATTGTAATAAAAATACTTGACTGCTATTAAACACGTCTTTTATTTCTTCGCCTGACCTTTTTTCAGATCATCGCATTAATTCAAAACGACGCAAAAACTTACCTTACCCAACATTTATACACCGCTTCTCTATAACCAACCACTTTCGCTTTCAACACAAAAAATATAAACAACAAACTTTGCCCCCCATGGGCCCCCATCCCCCCATGAGCCCCCCACGAAGACGAAGTGTAAACAAAACCTCGGTCACGTGCGAAAAACAAGTTCGATTTGCGATCCAAACGCGTAAAATAACCCGCCCTCTTGAGCAGGTACACTGCATAAATTCACATGTGTCCGAATATACCATGAAGAACAGGTTCCATTCGCGAATCGAACGCAAAAAATATAAACCCTCCTCTTGAGCAGGTACACTGCATGAATTCACATATGTCCGAACATATCAACTCTACTCTCATTTTTTCAGATCTATAGTGTCACACAGTATAAACACACCTCCATATTCTGGAAGTTGTTTCCAATTCCGCCATTTACTTTACACACAAGCGGTACAAAAAGCAACTTTAGTCTCATCAACTTTTACTTTCCCGTGCATACGCCCATATCTCATATGATTTGCTCTATAGTGGGACAGGGGTTACCTGTCCCTTACAGACGTAATGTTATTTTAGGTCTATAGTGTCCATATACTACTCCAATATACATCCATAAAGCCGTAAAGAAGTAGTCCTGATGGTTTCTCAACCTTGTTAATTAAAAGATCCGCCTCATCGTTGATCAATGATCGCCACTTTGGCTTCCGGACTGGACACTCATCTAGAGACTTGCTGACTTTTCTTACGGAAAATTCGAACCGTATTCTTTACAATTTTGGTGAATACAAAATCGTTGCTCCTAGATATTTAAAAGGTCTTTAATAGAGTCTGGTTTCCAACCCTTTTAATTAAACTTAAAGCATTTGGTCTCTCCCCTCCTCTTCTATTATAAATTGAAAGTTTTTTACCTGATAGCATAATACCAGTTGTACTAGATGGAGTTTTACCAGAAACTCACCCTAGAAATGCTGATATGCTCCAGGGATCTGTTACCTTTCCATTTATCTTCCTAATTGTCATTAAAGATCTGCTTTGACTTACTTTTAATCCCATCCATAGTTACGTCTATGACAGTAGCCTTGATTTCTCTTACTCCTTTGACAGTATTGGCAACTCCAGAGAGAATCCCACATGTGTCAAACGAAATTGCATGATTAGATCAATGAATAACGACCTTGATCATATCCTCGCTTGGTATAAAGCGATTCGCATCGAGTTGAAGTCATCTAAGTTCCAAAGCTGTCTCATCTCTTTGAAGCAAAATCATAAATTTTCACTACCATTTCTGATTTACGATACATCATCATTATCCATTTTTGGCATTAAAATTTCCAATAGGTTAAGCTGGACAGATCACATCTTCTCTATTGCCAAAAAAGCCTCGAAATGTCTTGGATTTCTGAAAATGTGTAAGAAATATTTCAGCCCATCAAATTTAGCGTTCCTCTATCAGTCCTACACCAGACTTAAAGTTTAATACAATTTCCATATCTGGGTCGGGGCTGGTCGCACAGTCTTACCTTCATTGGATATTGTCTAAAAAAGAGCCTTCAAGCTCACTGGCGATGTGGCAATGACTTGTAATATCGACTCACTCGAACACCACCGGAATGATAGATGCCTTTCACTGCATTATCGCTACATGCATCAATATTCCGATGAAATATCTACTCTGATCCCTTATAGAATGATTCCTACATGCAGTAGTCGCGCTGCAAACCGCGCCGTCATTTTACCCTTCGAACCATTTTCGACCGTACAATAAAATTCAGTGATACTTTTTAATCTCGAACTGTGCGAATATTGAACACTCTACCATCTTCTTACTTTCCTCCGGCATACAATTTACCAAAGAACGGTGACATACATCAGCATCTCCACTACTCTCCCCACATTTCCTAATACATTTCCCTATCACCTTCCTGTCATGCTGCATCATAAAGTATCCCCTGAACTTGCCTTAATTATATAAAAACAAATCAAACTTTCTTGACTTTAGTAGCAAAGTGCGTAGCGCTTTAATTCCTATATTTTTCAAAGTTACAATTTATGATTCAATTCATTTTTTATTTCCTATGGCAAATGGTACAATAAGACTTACAAAATCTTTTACCTGCACCGACTGTTACTGAATATATGATAAATGAAAATTAAAAGCTAATGAATGAACTTAAGAGAAAAACAAAATGAAATTAAATAAAGCTAAAAGGCTAGAAGGTTAAGAAAAAAAGAATTAATATGAAATAATAATATTATAATAATAAAACAAGAATAATAGCAGAATTCAGAATGAAGTATATAAATTCAATAATAGGAATTAAAATAACATAATTGTATTGATTAAAGAAAAAAACAAAGAAGAAAAAAAGAATTTAAAAATTAAGATCTCTGTCAGTGACAATTAAGTCCTTTCTGTTTTGAGTGAGTGCAAAAATAAATAAGTTATGTAATCATAAGTTGTTAATAGGCGAGTATTGGTATAAAACTTCCCTGAAAGCCCCCAACGCGCTGGATCTTTGAAAGTTGGCAGGAAGGGAATTCCACAAACGTATTACTCGAACAAAGTAAGAGTTCTAGATGAACCCAAGAAAACTAACTCGTCATGTAAGTAAGAAGGTACATGATTTCGATATATAATTCTATGAAGAAAAATGAGCTGCCTTCGAACAAGAAAAGTGTTTAAAGAACATTCGTGTACATGCAACCGAAACGGAGAAATGTGATCAAATCATTTCAGCCCAAACACAAATCTCGTGCAATCATTAAAAGCAACCTCCAATTTCCTAGAGCAAGAAGAATCTAAACGGGGGTAAATTACACAAGACCCAATAAAATATGGCAATAAAAGCGTTTTAACTAGTTTTAAACGTAAGGGTTTTGTTAGTATACTAGCTGATAACCACAGTCTCCAAAGGCCACCATAGACATTACGAATTATTCCATTTATACGGTCACAGCAGGTCATTGAGGTGTTCAGAGTAAAGCCGAGATTTTTAACTTTATTCACAAAAGGCAGGGTAGCTCCATTAAGAATGACCGGAGGCAACTCGCTTATATCAAGCTGTTGTCTATAAAAGACCATTGATTGGGATTTAGTGGGATTTAATATAAGCTGATTTTTGGACTCCCATCTTGATACTCCCTCTAAGTCAGAGTTGAGGCGGTCTACGTAGTCTTCTATTAGACAAAACGGCCTATTCAGGTACTATTTGTACATCGTCTGCGTACAAATGGATGTTACAGTCCTGGATAATATTGGGAAGATCGTTAATGTAAACACTAGTGGTCCAAGAATAGATCCTTGGGGTACTCGGCATGAAATGGTCAATTTGAATAAAATGTGTTGCGTCCTATTTTTACTAACTAAAATGGATAATTTGGAATTTTTACACTTCCATTATTTACAACCCAAAACAAAATAAATAATTTAGCACCTAGTTTGACTTTCGCGAGTAGCAAAAGGTGAACGTTGATCAACTTTCTTCTTCATTCCGAGTTGTAGCCACTAACTTATCTGCTTGACAGGTATCTTTATGATAAATTGTGTGCATTTGCCATTTGCAAGTGGTAGCGTGTGTCTTCGAACGTTTGATCTGTTTTCAGGTTATACCGTTTTTAAACGAAAATTGGGCCCCCGCATCACTAGAATTCTGGATCCGCCCCTGAACTGTCATTGTTTACTGAGCTCCTGAAATTTGTTTCTTTCCACGCAATAATTCCAAGTTTTCAGTCATTACAAGTTTATTTAATCAGTTCTATTTCTTCTTAATTACCACATTAATAATTATTGGTTTGAATTGTGCTGTGTTTTTGAGTGGATCTATACAAATTTTAAACAATATGAGCAACAGTAATAAAGTTAACACTCAGGCAAAAGGTGCTAATGCAATCATCCCAAAAATCTCTCAATAGACTAACGAGAAATAACGAGAAAAACCAACACCATATTAAAAGTGGTAGTTTCAATGCTACTCCAACTGCAAGCCGATCTGCCTCTGTAATCTCAACAGATTACTTTGAATTGCTTGAGAGAAAACTACTGAAAAGTCTCTCTGAAATAATCTCTGTCAAGTTTAGCGAATTTAAGCTGAGGTGAGCTCTTTGAAGTTCGTAAAGATTTGGAAGACACACATAGATTGATTTGGCTGACTGATGCTATTATCACTGGAGTACCATATACGAATGATGAAAACCCTCAACAAATACTTAACAACATTAATCATACATTGTTACCATATTCCACCGTTTTCGCCCTAAAGGCTTAAACACAATTGCGACGACCGACAACTATTGCAGTAATAGGAACAATTTTCTTGAGGAACGTTTTATGGAACGTGGTATTGCATAGGAATTCGTCGGTCGCTCTATCGTCGCAATTGTGTTTAAGCCTTAAATTAAATGCTAAGATCTCGCCACTGATCGTGAAATTCTTTTCAGTTAGTGACCAAAGAATCTTCCTGTACAACTTTGAAATTCTGGAGCAATGCAACTGAAAAATATTTTCCCTACGTTTTTATCTGACAGCAGAATATATGCGCATGAGAGTCTGACTGCCAACAATCAAGAAATTTTTAGGAAGCCGGTTGGTCTTAAACGAAATAATCTTCTTCACTCTGTTTTTACTCGTCATGGTGTGGTGCATTTCCGTATTAATCTACTGGGAAAAATACCGCTCTTAGAGCCCTTCAGAAGTGCTTCCCTGTGGATGCTCGTAGCGCTTCTGTTTCCTATCTCAGTTCATTCACTCAGAGAAATATCCCATCAAATTAATATGATCTGTCTTAAAATATATAAAATTTCACATTAATTTAATACTATTATTTTAATTACATCTCTTATAAAAGCAATTATGTACAACCATTATTTTAATGTTTTAGATCACATTATTACAAAACGGTCAACTATTATTTTTAATATTATGCAAACATTGATTTAAAACTGTATTCAATTCAACTAATACTTTACTTAATATTAAATGAAACGGATGAAGCTATTAAAGTTATGGAACTAAACATAATAAAATTATTGGTTGATCGCAGTAGAGATTAATTAATTTCATTTACTTCTCTGTCTTCACGATTCAAAATACCTACCGAATGCAATAATTCCAAATATAGACAGCTGTAATTTAAAATGTAAATAAAACCTATTATAATAATTAAAATTCATAATTTATTAAGCTTTCATTATTGTTTTTGTTTTTGAATTTCTTAAAATTTTTTCAAACTTATAGCTTTCTTTCGGTCGTTAGTACAATAAGTATGAGTTGGAGGTCCATCAAAAAACTTAACATTTTTTAATAAATAATTACTTGACTTATCCCCTAAAATATAAGACTGAATATGTTCATAAAAATAATTGATAGTCCATTTACAACAGATAATATGTAACTCTGATTTATGTAAAACAAGTTTCTTTTGTTTCTCGTTTCTCGTTTTCATATGGAACTGAGATAATTACAATTATTTATTTAAAAATCTTTACTTGAGTATATTAAACAAGACAAGCTGTAATTCAATAATATGAGAGTTAGGTAGAGAATCAATATAAAAAAACATAAAATTACTATAAGGAAGGAAAAATAAAAAATTACAATGAAATAAGCGAAATAATAAGAAAAAAAAAAGGCAATCAGAGATTATTAAAAAGAAAGTTCAAAGTTAATCAAGTTAATCAAAAACTAAAGCTGAACAAAGAAAAAAAAAGAAAAATATCCCAAGTCCGTGAGTGTGCAGAATCATTAAGGTGGACGCAGAAAATCACTGATCAAACGCCTTAAAGATGCTACCGATCTTGTATGCTGAATCTCAGGTGGAAGTGTATTCCAAACGCGGGTTATGTGGACAAAGTAAGAACCATCACATACTAAGTGTTTAAAGCGAGGTAAAACTAGATTCAAATGTCTTTTACTATGCATAAAATTAATAAAACCGAACAGGTATGGAAGTACGCCACTGTACAGGATTTTATGGATTGATAGTAATGCTTTACGCAGTAAGTAAGTGTCTAGAGAGCCTAAATGGCGTAGTGTGGTCAAATCGCCGCAAACCAAATGCAAATCTAGTGCAATCATTGAAAGCTACTTCCAGTTTCCGCTTGCAGGCGGCATCTAGTCTAGGGAATATCAAAGATCCGAATGAAAAATGTGCTAACAACAAAGACTTCACCAGATTTATGCGTGTAGTAGTTGAGAGAATATTGGCGTACAACCACAGCCGTCTAAGGGCTCCGTACACTTTGCCAATTATCGCTTTTACATGGTCACAACAAGTCATTCTAGAATTTAAGAATAAGCCTAAATTTTTTACCCGACAAACAAAGGAAATTTGAGAGCCTTCCAGAAGAATATGGGGTAGGTGTGAGGGGTCGATAGTGTGTCTGTACAAGGGTAAGGCCACCGACTTGGTGGGGTTTAATGAGAGGCCATTGACGACAGACCACTCGTGAATTCGTTCCAAATCCTCATTCACCCTGCTAACACAATCTTCAACCAAGCCAATGGACGACTAAGATATAGTTGGACATCATTAGCATACATATGAACTTTGCTGTGTAAAACAACAGTTAGTAAATCGTTGATGAATAAACTAAACATGAGAGGACCCAAAATAGATCCCTGCGGATCGCCACATGTCACACTAACTTTCGAGGAGACGTGATTAGTGACCTTGATCCGCTGGCAACGGTTAGTTAAGAAGCTATCAATAAGTTTGGCAGCAGGAGAACTAAAATCAAAAAGTACAAGAAGCTTAGCAAGAAGCTTGGAGTGGTCCACAGTGTCGAATGGTTTGTAGAAATCTAAAAGAACTAAGAACACGAGATGATCATTGTCAAGGGCTGTTCTAATATTAGTCATTATTATCAATTGAGCTGGGAACCACTACAGCTTCCTTCCAAAGTGAAGGAAATTCACTGTAAGTCAAACAGGCATTAAAAATGTGTAGTGTAGGTGTAATTATGAAGGGTAAGAGCAGCTTAACAAAGCGGGGTGGTAAGTTATCAGGACCTATTGCCTCTGAACGAATAGAGTTAATGGTGTCAATTGCTTCATTCGCATCAACACAACGGAAGCTAAATCCAGAGTCAGAGGGGCGTGTCAAAGGGCGCACCATATCCGCGCACGAAGATATGATATTAACGTTACTACTATGCGATACAAAGTATTTATGAAGGTCATCAGGATTTAGCTCGCAGTCCAAATCTTTATTGCTGGTTACTCCAAGACTACGAAGTGTATGCCAGAGTTTCTTCGAAGGGATAGTAGTGTCCAATTTGTCAGCATAGACCTCTCGCTTAGCATATCGAACTTTCCTATTAACTAGATTTCGAATCCGTTTGAATGCCAGTAAGGTGCTCTGT
Organism: Dioctria rufipes; assembly: GCA_963924295.1. NCBI lineage: Eukaryota > Metazoa > Arthropoda > Insecta > Diptera > Asilidae > Dioctria > Dioctria rufipes. Next base: position 204,647,084 of record OZ002741.1, read on the forward strand.
GTTTTAGTCATTTTGTACCAGTGATGCAGGAAATCGCGCTCTATAATTAAAGTTCTTATCGCGGAGAAAAACCATGGGCAATGATTTGTAGCAAGTCTTCTCGACTGAGGAGGAACATACTTGTCAAGCAGATACAGAATTTTTGCGTTGAGGACATTGACTTGCAAGTTCTTCAATTTCAAAAAGTCCCACAGCATTGTTGAAAGTTGAAGTTAAGAAAAAAGCGTGTTTTGTACATTAATCCTCTAAATATTGCCTTAGTGACTGACACACAGACCCTCTGATAAATCAATTTCATTCTGTTCTAAGCTATCGTATTTTTTACTAAGATTACATCTAAATGTGTATTTTTTCTCAAAGCATAAATCTTCAGAAAAAAATGCCTCTGTGTACAATAAATTCGCAAATTTTAGACCAGCTTTGATGCAAAGAGACAACTGAATATTAAGTCATGAATTCGTTGTCCTTGCGTATTCTTTACATATTTTATGAACGGCTAAAACGAAATAAACACATTGCTCTACATTATCCACTTTAATAACTATTCCATTCTCTTCCATTTCTTTTATTTCTTCAATAAATGGTTTAAGAGTTGGTAAATTTTCAAAGTCGGATCTATATTTTGTTTTGAAGAACCCAGCAATAAATTATTTATTGTCACTTTTTGATAGATAATGTTTTGGAATTGTAGGAAAAGTGTAATAAACCCCGCAAACAGAATGATCTCTACAGTGTGAACCGAGCAGATTGTTGATTCCATTATTAATGGCGTAGTTTCTACTTGTCAAATGTCAGAAAATGACAGCTCCAAAAGTGACATCTACCTCTTATTGGAAAACCCTTTATATAAGGAATAACTGTCTTATTTTCGAACAGAGACATTTTTTTCTTCCAAATATCTCCATTAGTAATATTTTGTAGCTCGCTATTTTAACTTTCTAAACTTTTCATATTTTCTAGAGTAAGCTATTAAAACATTCTTACATTCATAATAATTTTTAAATTGAAAATTAAAGGGCATAATTATTCCTGGAACAGTATTAGGTTCTAGAGATGGCGTGTAATTAACGATAACTTCAGAAATTTCATTATACTAATAGTGTATGCTCTTGGGTGTTTATATAAATATATAATTTCTTTCTAGTTTTTGGAAGAGTTTGTATTCTGTGCTAATAGTACTCATTGAGCTAAGAAATGTTTCAATTATATTTTCAGATTCTTTTTTCTCTGCAGAATTTTGAATTCGTGGTATAATAGATGTTTTTAATATTTCAGTTATAGGATTTGTAATATGTGTATTAATTTCAGATAATATATCAATTACAACTTTTCTATTTAAGTTACACTTGCTATATAAAGAGAGAGCAAATTTTAACCCTAAATTTAAATCGGGTGCAGTATGAACACATTCATTTTTTAACGGTACAACTTCATTTTCAACTGGAATTGATATTAGTTCATCTTCAAGAAAATTCAATTTACTCGAGTTTCCAGAGTTTGCCTTAGCATGAACTCGATCCAAATGCCTTTTAAGTGAGTAAATATTGTGAAATTGTTGATAGCATTTCCTCTGTACACATTCATAGTAAGTTTTGTTCAAGAAAGAATTTTTTGGGATTCTCCTGTATATAGCAAAAGCTAAAAAATGTTCTAATTTGTTATTTCATCACACAACCCATTAATTTTTGGTGACAAGTTTCAAGTCTTGGTTTGACTCATCAACTGGTCCCAAATAGCGAATTTGGGTGATTTGAAAAACAAATGAAAAAAATGAAAAAAAGAAGAAAGAAATTAAAAGTTTGAGAAAATTAGAAAAAAACAATATTTTTTTATTTATTAAAAAAAAATTAAAATTGTTTTTTTAAAGAAACAGATTCATTCGAAGCGAATCGAACGTGTGTACGCCACGCAGTGGGCTGAAAAATAAAGAAGAAAAGGAGGAAGAAGAAGCGTTTCGTGTCAGCAGAAAACCTTACACTCATCGGTGCAGCTTGGTTTTCTGCCTGTTGCAGACGCTTGAAAATAGATCAAACTGATCTCTTCTCATATAAACTCAGAATAAATTCTGGGTGTGAATTATTCGCTTCGAATGAATCTGTTTCTTTAAAAAACAATTTAATTTTTTTTTAATAAATAAAAAAAATTGTTTTTTTTTTTCTAATTTTCTCAAACTTTTCATTTCTTTCTTCTTTTTTTCATTTTTTTCATTTGTTTTTCAAATCACCCAAATTCGCTATTTGGGACCAGTTGATGAGTCAAACCAAGACTTGAAACTTGTCACCAAAAATTAATGGGTTGTGTGATGAAATAATAAATTAGAACATTTTTTAGCTTTTGCTATATACCGGAGAATCCCAAAAAATTCTTTCTTGAACAAAATTAAGTTTAACCCGGTAAAAAGTCCAAAAGAGTAATCTTTTTATTTATTCATGGTAAGGTAAATTTCTTATAATATGGAATGTCTTCATATGACTAATTAGTAAAGTAGAAGAAGTAAAATGTTTTTTACACAAGGAGCAAGAAAACATGTTTCAAATTTTATTAATTTAAATGTAACTCTTATTGAATATTTAGTTTGTGATTTTTTTTCCAAATAGTTTATTAAATGTTTTATATTTGGATTAAGTTCATCAAACTATGTTTTGATCGCATAAAAATAGTGTTGAACAAAAAGGTAAACGTTCTTGCCCTCAGAGGGATATTTGAAATTAAGTAAGTCTTAAATATGCAGTCCAAGCTTTTAAAAGAGAATTAAATTTATATAAAATACCGTCGTACACGATGTAGAAAGCACTCAATTTGATGATTTCATTACCGATTACAATTAATAGTGGCTGCAAAGTTAAGCCTTTATCCAACTACACCTTATGCTGCTTTTCTACACATCGTTGGTAATCATTAAATGTCGTAGAATGCAACACACTTGATTGCTGGGCATCTATTATAGAAGGCTTCCATCGAACTCGTTTATTATCCTTTAAAATAACAGCTGTAGAAAGCTTCAAGATAGCATGTAAAAGAAGAAATATAATGCAGTCTCGGGAATCTATACAATACACTTGTTTACTCCTCTGAGGATGATCCGATAGGGATCGATACAGCTGTCAGTAAATTTATAACGCGAAGAAAAAATGTTTGTGAAATAAATGTAAAAACAAGTAGAATACTCTTTAATTTCTTTCAAAAGCTCTAACTTAATTGAACACGCACACAATTAATTTTGGCAATCATATATGGAACTACGCGTAACAAAATTATTGTGCTGGTATGTCTAAGCACAAGGGGAGGAAAATCCTTCCTTCCCTAAAAACTTCTCCCATTGATCGTAAAATAATAAGATTAAGATTACACGTATATTTGTGCTCGATTACTGTCACTGATATCGACAGATAAGAAATACAAATAACCTGATATCGACGGCTGCACTACTATAGGTCCGTTCGCATATTTTTTTCAAATAAAAACATGAAAAACGTCAAACTATATGATAGGGAGAGAAACTGCGAGTGACACTCGCAAAGTACGCGAAAGGCTCCGAGTAAAAACTTGTGTAACGTCAAATAATTAAAGTGGATTACCTGATTTCTTATTTAAATTATTGAGTTATTGTGCTCCTATTTGAAATAAATATGCATGCCGGAGAGTTACTTTCTATAGTAAAAGTACAAAAACAAATTTAATTTACCACTTTGAATACGTAAAATGTTTTGGTAGAACATACTACTTCCACTGGAGGAGGAATAGCAGGTTTATCCATTTCTTGTAAAGTAACTAAAAACTTGAAAAATAGCTAAAAACTTAAAAATAACTAAAAACCGGTTGTAAGGATAATTGGTAAATTTTTTAATAGAGCCCACATAACTGTTAATGGCATAATTAACCGATATAGAATAAAAAAAAAACTGTGTTTTTTTCGTGATTTCGATGAATCTTTTACGAAAGGAAATAAAGATCCTAGCATGACTTCAGACAGCACAATATCTCCTGTGCGGTGTTGGACAACTATGTCAGTTCTATTAATGTTAATAATAATAAATATAAAAATAATACTTATATTATTATTTTTTTCGTACTCCTCGGGATCCATTGGAGTCACATTAGAGATGGTAGCTTGCAATTGCGCCGAAGTAGAGGGCTGTGCCAAATTTTGTCATTTTACCAATCTTGTTCGAACGCTACATCACTTAAGACTGAATTCGGGTCTCGCGAGAAGGCTACTTCAGAGGTCACTCAGGATCATCAGGCCGCTCAAGTTTATAGAAAGGGGTGGCGGGGGACGTATGTATATTTTTAGATAGTCGCAGAATGGGTTTTCATAGTTGTATTTCGTTTATATTCATATTCATAACTTTAAAACTTAAGCCATACAACCCTCTCGAAACGTCACATTTTTCGTAAGCAACCTTTTTCGGATAACCACTCGTACCGAAACGTAAAACGTTCATCGAATTTACGTCAAAACTTAGAAGCATCTTCAGACCTAAGGTCAGTTGTAAGTCGATCAGAATCGAAATTTTTAAAAAAGCGTACTTAGTGAATATTGGACATATAAGAATTATTGCGCTCTACATGTATTTCTTGTTACCCTTGAAATAAATCGATAAATGGGTTCTGGGCAGGCCTTGGTTAATTTTTGACTTCCACTCCCAATTTTTCAAAAATCTATCTTAGTCCACCTCTGCCGTATAAGAAGAATCAATAATGCACAATTTCAGCATCCTGTTGTTCTTCATAGTTCTTGAGAGTCAGTGAGTCAGTGAGTGATTGGTATTTGGATTTTATAGTTATAGATTTGAAAAAATCATATGTGGTTTTTCCTAGAAGACTACATATATAGGTACATGTATTACTGGTCAGAAAAAGGGAGGGGATATGACGTGACGTATGTAGGGGTAATGTGTTCCAAACTTGAATGAATCTGGTTCACTAAGAAACTTTAGGCATTATCTGGGTTAAGACAGACTTTTATGTGATTTTTTTTTTTATAATCTAATGTTTAAACCGTAGATGACATTACCCTGTCTTTGAGCTAATGCAGAGATATTTTACGATACAAGTCCACGTACTGACTTGACGCACATTATTTTACCTTAATTTTATGCAATTATTAAATATAATCTGTAATCTGACTAATATTTCTTGAATTTTACTTTTTTTATAGGCCTCGGTGAAGCAGCTTTAAGGCAAGTCAGTTTAATTGTAGAACCACCAGCTGTACGAAAGGGACAGCATGCAACATTGCGATGCCTCTATGATCTTGCTGGTTCACCTTTATATTCCGTCAAATTTTATCGTGGCCAGTTGGAATTTTATCGTTATTCACCAGGAGAAATTCCAAGCACCAAAGTGTTTCCATTTCCTGGCATTCATGTAGATGTAAGCTTACCATAAAATATTATTTATTTAATCTTTGTTTTTACATAAATCTATTTTCAGACATCTTTATCAAATGCTAGTCAAGTAGTAATAAGAAATGTTGGATTTGGGCTGTCGGGTAATTTTTCTTGTGAAGTAACAGCGGATGCACCATATTTTTCTACAGCGACTGCAGTTGGCCAAATGCAGGTTGTAGGTAAGTCCTTTTTATTTTAAATTGATTTCCATATAAATCTATTCCTATGATTTTTGGATAAGACATCGTATTTTTTATTCGATTAGAAAGTTTGAATTGTGTATGTATGACAAAAACCTTTATGTAAACCCAAATTTGTGAGAAATCATATTCAGAATTTCCTATTCTTTGTTTAGTAGCACTTTGGGGCAAAAAACAAAATATGTAAATTGAAGATTCTGGAAAGCATGAGTTCCTTAAATTATCCTAATTCTGACATTTTAATTAAAATGTGCCTGCGGCATTTCTATTTCCATTTGTAGTTGTTTGTTCAGAATACAGATATGAATTAAATAAACATCTCGCTTTCATGTTAATTTTTTTTATAAGGTTTGAAGGAACATTTGTTTTATAAGTGCACTCAAGAAGTAACAATAAAGACAGAGATAGATAATTAGAGTCTTTAGGTAGTCTAGGGAGGTCGATGAATGATATTTAGTGGACAGGCGATTCGTGCATTACTTACGGAGGCTAGTGTACTTATTACTCAGAGCTTCAAGTATTTCGATATTTATAAAAACCTCTTTAACAAATAAGAATTTTTAAAAAAAAAAAATTTCCTTGAAAAACAGGGCGTTTCGTATCGACTGGAACTGTACACTCATCCGTACGGTCTGGTTACTGCCTGCCGTATATGCCAAGATTTACAACAAAACTGACTCATACATTCATTTAAAAAAAATTTTAAGTATGAATTACATATGAGGCGAAATCCATTGAAAGCTGATCTATGCCTTTTTAATAAGTATAGGAGCATTCCCAGATTGGACTTGCCCTCTATTGGATCCACACGATGAAAAGCTAAAGTGGAAACCGCACCTTCAGGACAAAGCGAACAAAGCCCTTAGAGTGGATGATCCGATAAATATACACTAGCGTCAACCGATCCATGCTGTGGTGTAGTGGAACGCAATGGATATCGCCAATTATCGTAGGATATTGGAAAAGATTCAGAGACTGTTCTTCTTTATTGTAAGTGGCGGTGTCAAACAACCAGCACTTAGGCTCTTCAGGTCCACACGAATCTATCTTTGAATTCGTGCTGTTTATAGCACCTGACGTGGATAAGGACAGCGACCATCTCCTCGAGACTATACCTAAAAAGGGTTAACAATGATAATTGTAATTAACAATTATCATTGGGAAAAAACATGAAAAATATTTAATTCTCATTAATGGAAATAAGCTAATCATGCTTAAAACATGGTTAGCTTATCTCCTAACAAGGCGAAGAAATTGCCATCAGCAATTTCTTCAAATTCCTTCGCATACAACCAAAATATTTTATCACAAAACGACTTGGGAAAAATAAAAGTTTTAAATTTCATCCCAAGTCGTTTCAATAAAAAAAGCCCCACGACAAATTTTACCTTCAGTAAGATTTGTCGTAAATACGATATGTATGTACATACATACAAACATACATATCGGGCGCATAAAATTTTACGTCGGTGAAGACTGAAATGATCAAGTCTTCACCGAAAAAAGCTCTTATCAGCGAATTGTCGCGAGCTGCATACATTGTGATCGCAACAATGTATGCACGATAGCACGACGATGGTTGGATATTTATGAAAATATCAAATTTCAACTCCAACCATCGTTCGTCGCGATAATTCTGGGCATGTTTAAACATGCCCAGCGGTAAATAATTTTCTCAGGATAGGAATGCTAATTAAGCACTTTCCTATCCTGAGCAACTAGACTTGCGATTACGAAAATCCAAGTCGAGTACAGTCGGTTTTTGAGCGCGAACGATATAGGAGTTGATTTTTGGATTGCGGTACGGTCGCCTCGCGAATGAATTTCCCGGTCTGTAAAATAGAAGAAAAAAGATTGGTCGCCTTTGGCAAAATATTAGAAATGTTATCGGCATAAATAATTAAAAGGAATTCTAGTATAATAAAGTATAAATGTTTCGTTTGTTAAAAAAGTTATCTGTGAATAAATGTTTCGTTCGTTAAAAAAGTTATCTGTGAATTAACAGATTAGTGGCAGTTACAGGTTTAACAAAAAAGAGAAATAAAGCTACAATTGCACGGAGTACAGTGTTGTGGTTTGTTTGGATATTCCCCCTAAATCTGAAAGTGAGTAATCAAGGTGAAAGTGTCTGAAGTGTCTGAAGGTCAAGAGTGACTTATCGACCCAGGTTTCTCCCGAATATATAACACAAGACTAAGTCGGAAATTCCGTCTAGAGCAGAATGGGAATCACACTCCGTACTTTCGCCATTGAAACCCCGTATTATGTACTACACAGACAGCTCTAAATTTTACGAAAAAACCAGGGCAGGCATTTTCTGTTAGGATCCTAATATGAAAATTGCCATACACCTTGTAAGCCATGTGACGATTTACCAGGCGGAAATCAAGACCAAACTTAAAGCGGGAATGTATTTCCTCAACTCAGACACTGATAACAAGGAGATCGCCATCTGCCCAGATAATCAAGCAGCTACTAAGGCTTCAGAATCTCCAAATTGGTACTGCAGTATAAAATCACCCTAAATTTCCCCTCTTGGTATAACAGGTTACTCTTTCTTTGAGTACTACGTCACAGCGATATCAGTGGGAACGAGAATGTGGATGAGTTTGCTCGTCTTGATGTTAGCCTCGGGGACATCTGCCTCCACAATCGGGATCGCACTAAAACATCTTACCCCTAACATTTCGGCTTGGGTCGACTTCGTACAAAATCGTCTTTGGTTAGATGACCCCTCGGGAAGAAATAAATACATAGAAACTGGGTGGTAAACCTTACCCAAACTCAACGATAAAGTTATTGGAACTAAATAACCCTAAGCAACCCTGACAACTCTAGTATCCATTTTTACTGGCAACTCTTTTTTCAGGGGTCACCTACACAGGATGGGACTTGTTGATGATCTTTTGTGTAGGGAATGCGGAGAGGAATCCGAAACAGTGGCTCACTTTCTTTGTCACTATCCGGCTCTTTCAGGAAAGCGCTAAAGAAATCTACGAGCAATTGCACATAAGTCTGGAGGGTGAACGGGACCTGTTGTGGCTTACGTTGCAGAGAGCCTCCAACGGGACCTGAATCTTTTGTCAATCCATCTATCCATCCATTAATATCAACAATGATTTTAGACATGGGTAACAATAAAATATGTTCGATTCGATTGAAACGAGGTTGGCATCAGGCCTGGGTTTCTTGAACGTAGGCCACAACGAGGCCCATTGTTCATAAGTATAAAATATGTTGAAAATGATCAAAAATCGTCCGATACTTTGAAAAGTAGAGTGAAATTATTGTCAATAGTTGCCATCGGTCTTAAGCATTCACTAACATATGTCAAAAATGTGAAGTATGTAAGCACGAAAAAGTCATAATAAATATGCAATGAATTTTTCATAGAATAGAATAAAAAGCAAAAGAAAAAATTACAGTGAAAGCTGAACAAATGATATCGCCAATTTAAAGTAGGAATCATTTTTTAGTCGTCGATTTTTGTCTACGATTAGTTTAATTAACGATGTAGGTATGTCTTCCACATAAATTATTCAGACCATTGATATAATACAGGGTGTCCCAGACTAATATAACTATATTTTTCGAAAGGATTCCTCTCGTCCAGACATGAAAAAAATTTTATGGTAATGTTCTGTTGGCAACGCGCCTTTACCGAGAAATACCGGATCGAATTTTGCCATCATTTACGAGCTTTTCAGTTACATTAAAATTAGATTTAAAAAATGCGAGGTCTAAATTTCCACTATTTTATTGTATGCTTTATTTCAATTAAAACATAATTTTAGCTTACACTGTAAAAAAAAGTAGGACAATTCCCTAAAAGGGAATGCCCATTTTAGGCCCGACAACTCCAGACATAAGAAAATTTTATTTCTATCTAGCGACGGAAAGCTAGCGGGGGGGGGGGTCAAAGTTTGATCTAGTACATTTTAGAAAATACAGTACAGAACCGAATTCTTTAGGTACTGAGAAGAAATTTAAGTACCAAACTCCTATACCTAAATAGCTATTTATAGCCATCCAAATACACAATTTTTAGTATTTCCCTCTTTTTTATTCAAATTGAGGTACTAGATTTTTCGCACCTTAGATCGGCTCTAACTCGGTAGAGTTATGTCCGATCGGAAAACGGGTATCACTGTTCGCCTCAGCTCATTACCAGCTACAATTCATAGAAGAAAATTGTTCTCTGCACTTTTTCAGAGTAGTGTGTAGGAGTAGGAGGTTCGAATACCACATGTTACATATCAAATTAAAGGTCTCGCCGAGTACTATCGGGTGATGCATATTTTTCCAAATTCAGAAAACTTCCTTGCGACATTTTTGCAGCCAGAAAACCAATTTTCATGCACTTGGGTCACATACACTCCTACTACTACATTTCGCATATATTTTTGCAGTTATTTCTTCCATAGCCATTAGAGTAAGATCGGGTATTGTGGTATAGGAGGGTAATGTGGTATAGTGGCATATCTCCCTAACGCCCAATGTGACGCAAATTTTCTTCTTACTTGCGCCTACTATACATGCGGAGCAAATTAAATCTTGTCTAAACATGTTCGTTCTCATTCTAATTTTTGTTCAGTTTAGTATTTGTCATCGTGCAGTGAAGTTGACATTTTTTAAGCGAGTGAGTAACAAGATAAATTTATTAAGAATTTTTCATGTACTGGAGTTGCTGTGCTGCTATTTTCGAAGTTTATTCGATCATTTTTGATTTTTTAAAGTAAGTTGTCCTAATTTTTTTGTTTTTTATCCCCAGTATGAAATTTAGATAAAAAGTACACTTTCGCGTAATGTGGGATACTTGAAGGAGGGTTATGTGGTATAGTATTCCACATTTGCCGCATTTATCTAATTTATGATTTAAATTACAGACTGACACGGAAAATGCCAAAAAAAGGTACTACTGTCAGAAAATGGGATAGATCTCAAATGCAGAAAGCAATCATTTCTGTCAGGAATAATGAAATGGGTATACAATTGGCTGCAAAAACATTTGAAGTTCCACATACCACCTTGCAACGCATGGCGAGAAGTGATAAATCCATAAACGAACTTCTATCAATTCCTTTAGGCCGAAAACTAGTATTTAATGAAGAAATTGAAGAACAACTGGTAAAATATTTACAGGAAATGGAAAGCCGTTTCTGGGGTCTTACTAGAGGTGACATACGTACTTTGGCATTCCAGATGGCAAAAAAAAATAACATTCCCAACAAATTTTCAATTCTGCATAAATTGTGCAGGCAAAGATTGGCTTTACGGATTTGTAAGAAGACATCGAGACAAACTGAGCTTTCGCCAACCAACGGGCACATCCATTGACCGGGCGAAAGGCTTTACTGCAGAAAATGTGGAAATATTTTTTAATATCCTTGAAGATATTTACACCAACAATAATTTGCCACCGTCACGAATATGGAACGTTGATGAAACCGGGTTGTCCATTGTCCAGGGCAAACAGCCACAAATCCTAGCAAAGAAAGGAAAGCGTCAAATAGGAGCGATGACTCTTGTTACCGTAATCAATTGTATGAGTGCTAGTGGAAATTTTATTCCGCCCTATTTTATTTTTCCACGAAAAAATCAAAATCCTCTTTTCATGAATAACGCTCCCGCTGATTCCAAGGCTGCCTTTCACATTTCTGGATGGGTCCAATTGCCCATTTTCACACAGTGGTTTCATCATTTCTTGGAGTTCTCAAAACCGTCAGACCGGGAGCCAGTTCTGCTAATTTTAGACGGACATTACAGCCATACCAGAAACATAGAAGTAATAGACCTGGCGCGTCAGCACAATGTTATTATTATTTCACTCCCTCCGCATTCAATCCACAAAATGCAACCATTGGACAGAACCTTCATGGGGCCGCTTAAAAAATATTATAATGAGGAAATAAGGCGTTTTATCAGGGAGAGTGGTCGAAAGGTAGTCCTGGGAGATATAGCTCAGCTATTTAAAAATGCTTATTTGAAAGTCCAAACGGGACAAATAGCTATAAGCGGCTTTAAATGCACGGGGATTTATCCTTTTAATAAAAATATATTTTCAGAATCTGATTTCATAGTAGGTGATAATTTTTGTGAAAGTCAAAATAACATACAAGAAGGTTTGCTACTATCAGAATTGAATAATCAATTCAATAATGTCAAAAGCACAAACGAAAGTACACAAGCGATAGAGAGAGAATCCTTGACTTCTAGACACTCAGTTAGTCCCGATAAAGCTGATAAAAATACTGAACGTGTAAAACAAATCAACGCAGCTTCAACTTCATTAGCATCGACTTATGAGCCTATTCCCGGTACAAGTAAAATGAATTTCACTCCATGGGACATTTCTCCTCCACCGAAAATTACAAAACATAGCACTACTAATAGAGGAAGAAAAACTCAGGCAGCCAACTTGACAATATCACCCTATAAAATGAAACTAGAGGAGAGTATCCAAAAAGCACAAAAGCCGAAAAAAGTGAGGGCAGTGAAGTCTAAGGAACAAAAGAAACCAAGAAGTAAAGTCACTCGCAAGGAGAACACAATTTCAAGACCATCCACCGCTAGGGGAGTTCGAAGGCGTTTATCATCACCATTATCATCATCCAATGAAAATCTATCTGTTTCGAACATAATATTTGATGATTCAGAAGACGAAATTAGTAACGATTTTCCTGCATCAAAAGATACTAGGTGCACCTTCTGTAATATATCTTGGGGCGATGATAAATGTGGAGGAGAATGGATCCAATGCTTACAATGTGACTTCACCTGGGCTCATATTATTTGTTGCCCGAAAAACAGTGCCATATTTATTTGCGATTCTTGCAATAATATTTTTTAGAATGTTTTCAGGAATTCCTTTCTAATATTTTTGATTTTATTTTGTAAACCTATGGATTTTGTTTATTTAATTTTATATTTTATGAAGAAATCTTATTTGTTGCTTATTTGTTATGTTATATTTTTATTTTTTTTCTCCAAAAATATGTGTTCGAATAATACTGACTAATAAAAGAAGACTTGGAATAATGTGTTTTTTCAGTAGCTTCATGAAATAAAAACTCAATTTTTCATTATAAAATTAAATAAAAAACGAGTTCTGATAATATGGTATAGTATACCTGTTGAACACAGCTGGAAAGAAATAAAATAATTAGAACAATAACTAAAATATTTACTACTTCCCTAGACTAGAATTCCAAGATCCTGCATCCAGTCAACACTAGCCTCCTGTATCTTCAAAGAAAAGTATCTGAAATGAGAAAAAAAGATATATATTAGTTCAATAAAATCAAATGAATTAACTATTAAACAGTACAATAAAAAAATTTAAATACATATATGCATACTGCCAAGAAACAAATTTCTTGGCAGTACAACAACAACACTACATGAAAACATAAACATTGCTATTTTTCAGCGAAATTCATGTTACTGGCATAATAAACTATTGCGAAACATGCAATTACGTTTAAATATGCGAATAACATAAACTCGCAAAAGCTACACACACTATTATTAATGAAAAATCAACAATTGTAACCATTGTTGACACTTCATTAATCACTTTTTCATCACAAAATTTGCGCATAATTTGCATGATTTTTGCAAATTATGCACAGGAAAATCATTAACTAATATTTAAAGAATATTTTTATAAACTTACCTTAATAATTAATCCAGTTGTTGATTAGCAATACACCACACAAAACACGGCACTTCATGACTTAAACACCGCGAAACGAACTGTCACCGCGACGAAGTAAATAATCACTTTAACGAAGTTGGCCGCGCTCTACCTGTTGGCAATAATTAAAAAACGCGAAAATGCCCAGGTAAGGAAATATTTAGAAAAAAAGGTAATTCTAATTCCCATAATGAGTGGGAAAGAGAACGATGTGGAAACGAGACAGAAGAAAATTCGTGAGAGAATTTATGTTCCACACCGGAAATTAACATAGTATGATAGGGAGCGGCCATATTGATAAGTTTTAGAAAAATTGAAATATTTCAATAAATGAATTAGGAAAAATTATGGATAATTAAAAATAAATTAATTCACATAATTTGGAATATTTTGACATTACAGCATGGATTTATAATGTGCAAAAAATACATGAAATTTGCATTTTTTCATGTGGAACTTGTCCGAAAATGGCGGCTCGGACATTATAAAAAGGAGGTGCTCCCTAAGTAAACTCTCATTAGTTTGACAGCGATCGTACATGCAACTTAGCATAGATCCAGTGTTTTCAGAAATCCAAAAGTGCAAAAATTAATTCTCAATACAATCTTATAGCATAAATAAACGTGCCTAGCAAGGTACAGCATTCACATGCTATCAAGATTTTAATATCAAATTAATAAGTTGGTGTGACTTGAATTTGGTGGTGAACGTTTTAGGATAAGTATTTGTGATATATTCTTAAAACATTTGGTGGTGGACAATTTAATTTAGTTTTTTCACATAGCATTGACTTCATGCAAGCCACGCATAATTAATGCTTCATGTGAAAAAACAACGTAGATTAGTTAATATTAAGCTACACATAAATTATAGTAAGTAAGAAACAGTGAAATTAATTGTAATAAAAGTGAATTAGTGAAAATCTGAGGTATAAAATTGAGCACGTGTCACGTTACGACACCTCAAGAATACATGCCTCCAGATAATTAATTAAATTAATTAAGTACGTTTAAAGTGAAAAAATTACAACAGAATTCAGACTAACGTAAAATAAGTAATTTTTGGTTAATAAAGCAGCAGTAAACACAAGCTCACATATCTTGTCATTTTAACATACCGCTACACTAACCTACCTAAAATGCAGTAATATAGCTGTAGTGTTCAATTACCGCTACATTACAAAACATTTTTGGTGGTTCCATCCAGGAATGTGTGCCTGTTTACTGTTGCGATTGACAATAATTCATTTACGATTAAATTAGTCAAGCAATTCTTACTGTTATTGTGCTGAAACGTGGCAGTTTTTAAGAAGTTTTCAAAATAATAACTGTGCTTAGACGTGGCAGTTCTTATTAAAAAACACAAAAATTAATTTATAAACGTGCTTAGACGTAAAACTTCAGGGTGCCCAGACGAGGCAGATCGAATATTGTCGAAATTTCTATTATAATTATTGAACTTACATGTCAGTAAATCGTGTTACATAGTTAATTGCTGAACTTGTATGTCAGTAACTTTTAATAAATAGCTGAATAATTAAATTAACTAAAATTAGTAACGAAAATTTAGATAAATATTTTTTCACGTCAATTTGTCATACACGGTATCAATTTACGTTCTTCGACTAAGTTTACATTTATCCCACGTGGCATTAAATTGTTTTTTGTTTTCAATTATCTTCATCATTTAACCCACACGGTTAATTAACTAATCGTAAAATATCAATCAACATGGATTCAGTAGATAAACTAATCCTTACGGAAAGCATATTGCGTGCAAGAATTGAAAAGTTAATCGAAAATGGAAAGAAAACGAACCTTGTTAAACGAACACAAGGCTTTTATGAAACTAAAATTACAGATTTGAAGAAACTATGGGAAATATATAGCGATACAGATATGGCAATAAATCAGGCTTTATTAGAAAGTTCTGATGAAAAGCAACATGAGTATTTAGCCCAAGATAATCATAGCTCAACAGAGTTAAAATATTCCGAATACATGGGAGAATTAGTAGAAGGATTGCGGAAATTCGTCCCAACTTCTGAAGCATCAAGCTCGGGACAAGTACCTATTCATTCTACAACTGTTGTTCAACAGGAATCATTCCTTCCGCGCATTCAGTTGCCCAAGTATAACGGCAACTACGATTTATGGCGATCATTTCATGATCTATTCATCTCTCTTGTTCATGACAATACAAAGCTAACACCAGTTCAAAAGCTGCATCATCTGAAATCTTGTTTAGTGGGTGATGCTTAGAAATTGTTACGGCACACCCCAGTAACAAATGAAGATTACATGCCAGCATGGAACAAGTTAAAGGCTAGATATGAGAACAAGAGAATTTTAGTTAATCATCAATTAAAGGTTTTGGTAAACCAAGCCAAACTAAATGCAGAGTCTGCTAAAGGACTCAAGTCAATAATTGATACAACAGACGAATGTATCCAACAATTGCAAAGTTTAGAAGTTGATACGACTTCATGGGATGTACTTCTAATACATCTGTTAGTACAAAAATTACCTTTCATTACCCTCAAAATGTGGGAAGAAGAGCAGGGAGGCACACAAGAACTCCCAACATTTAAGTCATTTAAGCAGTTCTTAAATACACGTTTAAGAATTTTAGAATCGTTAGCAGATAGTCTAGTTAAGTCCACACCACATCACAAACCAAACACCACACCAGATGTGACAAAGTCATATCACGTTACAAATGAATTTAAATGTGCAGCATGCAATGCCAGGCATTACCTCCAAAAGTGTCCGAAGTATCTAGCGATGGACATACCATCCAAATATCAGATATTGAAGGCATCAGGTCGGTGCTCAAATTGCCTAGGAATTCACCACTTAAATAATTGCACTAGCAAATTTAGATGTCTGAAATGCAATAAGAGACATCATAGCACCCTTCATGAAGAACACAATAAGGAAAAACCCAAGTCCTCAGCTGTTCATAATGAGCATAAGTCAGCACATGACAAAGTTAGATTGAGCTCAAGTCAAGCTAATCAATCTAGCTCCTCACAGGAAAGCTTTTCCCGGTTACAAGCAGTCAACAATACTGATGGCTTAAACACTAGTCATAACTTCGTAACCCGAGAAAGTCACAATGCTCTACTAGCAACTGCATTAGTAGTAGCACAGACAAAAAGCGGAAAACCTTATATTCTACGATGTCTGATAGATAGTGGCTCGCAATCATCATTCATCACGGAGGAAGCTTGCAGGAAATTAGGAGCAGTACAAAGCCCAACTGCAGTCTCCATCACAGGCTTAAACACTAGCCATACAGCCATCTCAAGGCACCAAACAATACTCTCTCTTCGGCCTCGAACAACGAGATCTACAGCAGTATTAGAAGAAAACTTTCTAATACTTAAGAACATTACAGATCCTCTGCCTTCTAGAATAGTGTCTAAAAAGGAATGCGCGAAGCTAAAGAAACTGCAACTAGCAGATCCCACATTCTGGAAACCGGGAAGGATAGATGCATTATTAGGAGCAAGAGTTTATGCTCAAATATTGCGAACCGGTATACGGCAAGGAACAAATACGACTCCTACAGCAGTCAACACAATATTTGGTTGGATTTTGCTAGGGTCTAGCATAGATGATGCAGAGCACAAAACGTCATCATTTACAATCACAACTGATGATGTGGCTCTTCAACTCAAGAAGTTCTGGGAAACAGAAGAATTTCCCACAAACCCCATTCTTAAAAAAGAAGACAAAGAATGTCTACAGAGTTATCAACTCAATCACCAGCGTCTGCATAATGGAACTTATCAAGTTAAGTTACCTTTTGTAAACGACGAGAACCCTACTCTGGGGCAATCGAGAATGCAAGCAATCAAACGCTTTCAAGGAATTCAACGACAATTAGCCAGAAATCCAGACTTGAAAGTTGAATATGAGAGATGTTTGGACGAATATCTCTTGTTGGGTCATATGGAGGAAATACCTCCGCCCAATATCAATCAGCCCCATTATTATATACCTCATCATGCCGTTGTGAAGGAAAGCACGACAACAAAGGTGAGAGTAGTATTCGATGCCTCAGCGAAGACGTCGAATGGCAAATCTCTTAATGAGTATCTACTAAAGGGCCCAGTTCTGCAACCTAAGCTGTTCGCCACGTTGCTCAACTGGCGCAAATATAAAATTGCTATGAACGCAGACATTGAAAAGATGTATCGCATGATCACCATGCATCCCGATCACCGAACATTTCAGCGAATCATTTGGAGACATCCTAAAACTAAGGAGATTCAGGATTTTCAGCTGAACACGGTGACATTTGGAACGGCGTCAGCGCCATACTTAGCTATTCAGACGCTACAACAGTTAGCACATGATGAACAGCAAAGATGGCCTTTAGCCTCTACGGTTACAACCACAGATTTTTATGTGGATGATCTCCTGACTGGAGCTGACAATCTTAATGACGCCAAATGCTTATTAAATCAGCTAATAGGTATGATGAAATCTGGAGGATTCAATCTCAGGAAATGGACAAGCAACAGTTCAGAGCTGTTAAGCCATCTTCCTGCAGAGCAATGTGAATTCACAGAAACACTAACGATCACAGACCAGGAATCTGTAAAAACACTAGGAATTCGCTGGCATCCTAAACTGGATAGTTTTTCCATTATAATCAAACCATGGACAGTTCATGCCAAGGTAACTAAACGAACCATTCTGTCTGACATCGCATCACTGTACGATCCTTTAGGCTGGCTGGCACCAGTGGTAATCACAGCCAAGGTGCTCATGCAAGCACTATGGATCACAGGATGTGCATGGGACAACAAGGTATCGGAGATAATAGAACAACAATGGAATAAGTTTAAACGTAACTTAAAATGCATAGAAAACATACAAATCCCTAGATGGATCAACTATTCATCTGAGGCAAGCATCCAATTACATGGATTTTGTGATGCGTCTACAAAGGCTTTTGCAGCTGCCGTTTATTTACGGGTAGACGATCAGAACGGCTTAATTCATACCAATTTGCTTACTGCAAAAACTAGAGTAGCTCCAATTAAGCCAACAACAATTCCTAGATTAGAGCTTAATGGAGCTCTATTACTTGCACGACTGCTTCAGGCTACACTTGAAGATATGCGCCTACATCATGTGCCAATCTTCGCCTGGACAGACTCAACAATTGTCTTGCAATGGATCAAGGAACATCCAGCACGATGGAAAATCTACGTAGCAAACCGCGTCGTCGAAATACAAGACGTTGTACGCTTCGAACAGTGGCGTCACATATCCACAAAACACAATCCGGCAGATTTAGCCTCCAGAGGTATTCCTGCAGCAGATTTAACCAGTAATCATTTATGGTGGCATGGACCATCATGGTTAGCTGAAGAACAGGACAACTGGCCGAAATTTAAGGACATTTCGGAACAAACAAATTTAGAAGCTAAAGAACTTCCTACAGTAAGTTTTTTAGCGAAATTAGAAAACAATCTTCTTTTACGATATTCGTCGTATACTCGCCTTGTGCGAATTGTAGCAAACATTCAACGTTTCATACACAATTGTCGGCATCCGCAATCGAAACTCGTTCAAGCTTTCACTGTGCAGGAATGGAATAATGCTGAAGTAACAATATTAAAACTCGTACAACAAACTGCGTTCGCAGAAGAGTATAAGAATATGTTGGGCAAGAAACCATTGTCACAACATAGCAAATTAATCAAGCTCAATCCATTTCTGGACAACAACGGTCTAATACGATTAGGTGGTAGACTTCTGAATGCAACATTGCCATATAATAGGAAGCACCCAATCATCTTACCACGTGATCATCACGTTACACTAATACTAATTGACAAACTGCATGTGGATACTCTGCATGGCGGTCCATCACTAGTTCTCAGCACTAGTCGAGATAGATTTTGGATCTTGGATGCTCGACGCCGAATTACTAGTCAAATACATAAGTGCATTATCTGTTTTAAACATCGCACTACAACAAGAACCCAATTAATGGGAAATCTACCAACGTCTCGAGTGAATATAACGAGACCGTTCCTTAACGTAGGAATTGACTATGCAGGACCTGTAATAATAAAAGCATCAAACCTACGAAATGCAAAATTGTTGAAAGCATACTTTTGCATCTTCATTTGTATGGCCACAAAGGCGGTACATCTGGAGTTGGTATCAGATCTCACATCTGAAGCATTCCTCGCTGCATTAAAACGATTTGTAGCACGAAGAGGATTGTGTAGTGACATATACTCAGATTGTGGCACCAACTTCATTGGAGGAAAAGCGATTTTAGATAAGGATTTGCAAGCCGCAATTAAAGGTGCAACTCCAGTAGCAGCACAATATCTTGCCTCCAAGCAAATCAATTGGCATTTCAATCCTCCAGCCTCTCCACACTTTGGAGGGATATGGGAAGCTGGAGTAAAGGCAATAAAGTACCATTTACGCCGAACATTACAACACTCCAGATGCACATTCGAAGAATATTCTACAGTCCTGGCTCAGGTTGAGGCATGTCTAAATTCTAGACCGCTATGCTACGTGAGAAATGATCCAGAGGATTTACTTATCCTCACACCCGGACATTTTTTAATAGGCCAAGCACTTAATGCCATTCCAGAGCCAGACTATACACATGAAGCAATACTACCTTCCAAACGGTGGAAGTACATACAGCTATTATATAAACAATTTTGGGATAAATGGTCAAGGGATTACTTGAACCAATTGCAAAATCGACCCAAATGGTATACAAGACAACCAAATATTCAAGTAGGGGACGTGGTACTTGTAAAACACGATCAGATGCCACCCACAAGTTGGTTAATGGGCATAATCGAACAAGTGCATCCAGGGACAGATGACCTGGTTCGGGTAGTCAAGGTCAAAACGCGAAACGGTAGTTTTCTACGACCAATTGCAAAAATTAGTCCGCTACCATTAGCTATAGATTAACTACCTGTTCTTAGTGTCGTCATGTGTCTGTCCTTTTGTGTACTACTGTTGGCTGAGGGTTGTGTTCTATTCACGTTACGCCATACTAACTGGTTGCCATTTCAGATGTCATTCACCTACGAACAGGATGATACACTCTACATTCTGGAAGACATTTACTTTAGCCCACCAGGAAGCCCGGAGCGGAGGATGTTGCGTGACCCGGGATGTGATGTCTTTGGCAGACCCAGGCCGGAGTTGGCCCACGAATTGGCTCCAGGAGGTCGAGAAGAAGTTGGAGGAGCTACAGAAGAAGTTTCCAGAACCAGAGGAGAGCCATCCACGAGCGCAGCAGCTAAGAACTCAACTACGGCTACAAACTTACCGTTTGTAGGCCCGACTCCCTTTACGGATCCACACCCGGAGCAGACAGTGGTGGTTAATGGCAGTCGGATATCTCAGTTATCCAGACTTCTGCTGACCACAACCATTAATGAGTTCGAAATGAGGAGGAACAATAGCTTTCAAAAATTTCGAACGCGAGAAGGCGTAGACATATATCTGCCGCGATATGTCTTGCAGCGTATTAATGTTCGGGCAATACAGCAGCGGAGGAACCGCGAAAAATTCATTAATCTACCCGACAAATACCAGGTCAAATTAAAGGTCACTAAGGACGGAGAATTAATATTCCATCATTACCACAAGAGAGGTATACGCAAAATAAAAGAAGCTTTGGTTGAACAAACTGTTCAACGGGGGGGAGTATGTTGAACACAGCTGGAAAGAAATAAAATAATTAGAACAATAACTAAAATATTTACTACTTCCCTAGACTAGAATTCCAAGATCCTGCATCCAGTCAACACTAGCCTCCTGTATCTTCAAAGAAAAGTATCTGAAATGAGAAAAAAAGATATATATTAGTTCAATAAAATCAAATGAATTAACTATTAAACAGTACAATAAAAAAATTTAAATACATATATGCATACTGCCAAGAAACAAATTTCTTGGCAGTACAACAACAACACTACATGAAAACATAAACATTGCTATTTTTCAGCGAAATTCATGTTACTGGCATAATAAACTATTGCGAAACATGCAATTACGTTTAAATATGCGAATAACATAAACTCGCAAAAGCTACACACACTATTATTAATGAAAAATCAACAATTGTAACCATTGTTGACACTTCATTAATCACTTTTTCATCACAAAATTTGCGCATAATTTGCATGATTTTTGCAAATTATGCACAGGAAAATCATTAACTAATATTTAAAGAATATTTTTATAAACTTACCTTAATAATTAATCCAGTTGTTGATTAGCAATACACCACACAAAACACGGCACTTCATGACTTAAACACCGCGAAACGAACTGTCACCGCGACGAAGTAAATAATCACTTTAACGAAGTTGGCCGCGCTCTACCTGTTGGCAATAATTAAAAAACGCGAAAATGCCCAGGTAAGGAAATATTTAGAAAAAAAGGTAATTCTAATTCCCATAATGAGTGGGAAAGAGAACGATGTGGAAACGATACAGAAGAAAATTCGTGAGAGAATTTATGTTCCACACCGGAAATTAACATAGTATGATAGGGAGCGGCCATATTGATAAGTTTTAGAAAAATTGAAATATTTCAATAAATGAATTAGGAAAAATTATGGATAATTAAAAATAAATTAATTCACATAATTTGGAATATTTTGACATTACAGCATGGATTTATAATGTGCAAAAAATACATGAAATTTGCATTTTTTCATGTGGAACTTGTCCGAAAATGGCGGCTCGGACATTATAAAAAGGAGGCGCTCCCTAAGTAAACTCTCATTAGTTTGACAGCGATCGTACATGCAACTTAGCATAGATCCAGTGTTTTCAGAAATCCAAAAGTGCAAAAATTAATTCTCAATACAATCTTATAGCATAAATAAACGTGCCTAGCAAGGTACAGCATTCACATGCTATCAAGATTTTAATATCAAATTAATAAGTTGGTGTGACTTGAATTTGGTGGTGAACGTTTTAGGATAAGTATTTGTGATATATTCTTAAAACATTTGGTGGTGGACAATTTAATTTAGTTTTTTCACATAGCATTGACTTCATGCAAGCCACGCATAATTAATGCTTCATGTGAAAAAACAACGTAGATTAGTTAATATTAAGCTACACATAAATTATAGTAAGTAAGAAACAGTGAAATTAATTGTAATAAAAGTGAATTAGTGAAAATCTGAGGTATAAAATTGAGCACGTGTCACGTTACGACACCTCAAGAATACATGCCTCCAGATAATTAATTAAATTAATTAAGTACGTTTAAAGTGAAAAAATTACAACAGAATTCAGACTAACGTAAAATAAGTAATTTTTGGTTAATAAAGCAGCAGTAAACACAAGCTCACATATCTTGTCATTTTAACATACCGCTACACTAACCTACCTAAAATGCAGTAATATAGCTGTAGTGTTCAATTACCGCTACATTACAAAACAATACCACAATACACGAACGTGGTGTACCACATTAAACGCACTTTTTTCAAATTGAAATTTTCGTAGAGTTTTCAAAAATTTTTTAATATAATTTTTATTCATGACAAATAATATTATAATAATAATAAAATAATTTAAAATAAAACTTAAGGCAAAACACTCCCATAAATACCAGAAAAAAGTTTTGAGTGCGAACAAGATTTAGTTTCCAAAATATAGTTAAATATATAAAGGGTGTTCCACAATACCCGATCTTACTCTAGTGGTCTATTGTGAACATTTTCCTCATTGGAAGTCATATTTCATGACGCACCAATTCCGCGCAATCACGAGAAGTATAAAAGTCCACTTTTTTACCCAAGAAAGTCGCTCAAGCTACATCCGATCGCCAAAGCTTTCCCCAGATAGATAGAAATAAACATTGTTAATAAAATATGTTCAGAGTATCATAATGAACTGTTTAAGACATCTCTCATGTCTGGAGGTGTCGGGCCTAAAGTTGTATGAAACGTGGGCGTGCTCTTTTAAGATAATTTTTTTCCTAAAAATAAATATCATTTTCTCTGTTTGAAAGGGAAAATCAGTTTAATGTCTCCAAATGAATGGAACAGTCAATGAATTTAGGTACGTATTATTCAAACTTTTTTATGGAGATATATTTTAGTTAATATAATTCACACATTGTTTTTGAAAACAAGTGAGTGTACCCAGCGCCCCAGCACTAACTTCCATTCTACCTATATGTTTTAATAAAAACAAAAAAAAAAAACACATTTATGGTAATATGTGGCACAGTTGCTAAATCTGTCAAAAGTTAAAATGTATGAAAGTACTCATGCGCTGGTACAGTGTGTCGCGAAGGGTGTTGCTGACGCCGGCCGGTCACGTTGCTTAAAGTTAAAAATATTTCAACTTGAGTCACGCAATACTTTGACAGCTAGAGTTGAGGCAATTTATGTTTATAGAAAATTTAAATTGTGACTGAAAATTGTAAGATTTAAATAATGCTACAGTATTTAATTACTAGTTTAATTATTTATTTACAATTTATTGATTTTATAGAACGATGGGACGACAATTTAAAAACATGTCATCATTGGAACAGCATAACAGTATCTGCGTCCGCGTCACCATCAGCAATATCATTCACGACAACGTCACATTGTAACTCAGGCTTAAAAAATGATGTATGCAGCTAATTCTTATGTTTTTTAAAGGTGTAGTACTATTACCTATTCCCTACATTTCAGGGCATATTTCCTACATTTTAGGGAATATTCCTTCCAATTTAGGGTGGAAAAAGCTACCTGCATTTTAAGGATAAAAACCTAATCTGAATTTTCCAAGTTGTAGCTTTCTCTAAAGCTACCAAAAAATGTTTTGTGGCAGAAATTGTTGCCAGTCACTTTACGGAATTTTTTTTTTACTGTGTTACTTTCGTTACTTTCCAACCGTGGTCTTATAAAAAAAATCGATGGATATCTATTTTTAACACTTTGAAATTGGCATGAATAAGTATTTTCCCAAGACTTTGATTAAAGTAGCGTTGGTAAAATATAACATGAAATGCACCAAAGCCTATTCAACATTGTCCGTGGATAAGTTTCTAGGTTAACTAAATTAAGGTGCATTTACATACAGGGAAATAATTTGCTAGAGCTGCTCCGTCACTACTAGGAATGTAACTTGCCATCCAATATCGCGATATCCGATATATCGTACGATATTTTTAATTATTATAGATACAGTTATAATATCGTACCGGATATATCGATATAGCGGATTTCAATCGTGTAACTGAAAAATTTGAAATTTCTGTATTTAAAAACTGCTCTATATGTCTTAAACGACGCATTATATTAATATGAGCATATTTTATTAACAACATTTTTTTTTATTAAGGGGGGGGGGGAAAGCTTTGGCGATCGGATGTATTTTGAGTGTCTTTCTTGAATGAAAAATTGGACTTTTTTCCGCTAGTGATTTTTCGAAATCTATGCTTCGTGGAAAATGACTTCCTATGAGAAAAATGTTCACAACAGAGCACTAATATCCCTGAAAGAAAGAATGGAAAAAATATATGCAAAATGTAACTAGGCTGTATGTGACCCAATTGCATAAAATTGGAGTTTCCGGCGATAAAAACGTCCCGAGAAAGTTTTCCGAATCAGGAAAAGAGTACGCCACTAGATAGTACGCGGCCATAACTTTAAATTGAATTGCAATAACAAAGCACGCATTGCAATATACTTCTATTTGTGCCACTTTTTGATGATGAGTGACACTTGCGGGGAGGAAAAGTTCTAAGATGACAAGTTTCGAAATGCGGCTCATAGTGCAAGCAAATAGTTTCGGCCATTTTAGATATTGTAAGTTTTCTGATCGGAGGGCTGTGCGATTCTTTACCTGAGATTTGAGGTGATAATATAATAATTTAGTTCTCATCAGGTGCTGTGAATATGTGAACTATTATTTGTATCAAAAACTGTTACTTGTTTGAACACATACACAGTTAACCTGGTGATCATATAAGGAAGGAAAAGGAATACAGTGTAGCAAAATTATTGTGATAGAACTGAATAGTGTGGGTTGCCGCATTAAGATGTCCCAATAAATTTAACCGAAAATCTAGTGGATTTTAAGAAAAATTTTAGTCGAAATTTAGCCGATTTTTTTTTTTTTTGATCGGCTTACAAAAATACGTATTGGTTTTGGTTTGCGTTCCGAGTTCGGGCTTCGGCTAAAATAAAAATTGGCTTAACAATATCGATAAGCAATGTATATCGGAAAGGAAATATTTGGATAAAAATATTAATATATGTATCGGTTAATTGATAATATCGTGAACAATCCTACTCACCACTTCAGAAGAATATGTGGCCGTAAATCTCGCTGCTATTGAATGCGTACAACAAACTCATTTCTGTTGAATTTTTATCGTGTGGATGTTATTACGAAGAAATTTCCATCCTTGTGGGGGAGGAGGAGATTCCACTCCCCAAAACCTTTCCAATGGCACGGACCACCGTTCCGAAGACCTAATATTCTGCTAAATTTCAAATTCCTATGTCACGTGGTTTTCAAGAAAAATGTGTGTGACAGATAGACAGACAGATGCAAGACTTATCTTTTTAAGGGTTCCGTTTTTGTTCTCCCACGGAACCTTGTAGGATTAATCTTAACGCAATTGTTCTGTATAATATCCTTTCCATTTATTGTACATTTATCAATTGAAAGCAAGCATACTTAATTATGTTTTAATTTTCGTTTACACTTACCTTTAATATGTATAACTGTTTTCTACACCAAACTCAAATTTTATTCCACGAGATTTTAAAATGTAGATCTAAGATAAAATTCAAATTTCAGAATGAAAATGAAAAAAACGCCTTGAGTTGAACTGCTTTTCATAAATTTTTTCATATAAAACTTCAAAGGATTATTGCGTATCAAATACTCGTGAAAAAATAAAACAAAAACATAAAAGAATTATTCACAATGAAATGGAATGAAATTTCTTTTTACGTACGTACGCTAAGTAAATGATTGAAAAGCCATATTGTGGCAAGAATGTAACAAGACGAAGGCGACAGTGCCTCCTTTTGAAAAATGTGAGCAGTTTTTTAACATTTTTCTTCTACTTAAATTTAATTCCACATCATACTTCTCAGTTGAAGGACTCAAGATATCTGGCATAATAAAGGAAGATTTTGATTTCTGCGTGTAATGTATGTTCACTCACAGACTTTTATTTTTCTACATCCATAGAAATTGGAAATGTTTGTTTAAATGTTGCAGACATCATTCCGTAAGAGTTCCCAACCACCGAACGTACAAAGGCTTCAATTACAACTGTGTAACTTGAAGTTTTCTCTGTGTACTTGGAAAGTGAAAGACTTCATGAAATTCTTGGAAAATAATATTTAGAAATGAGGCACCAGTAAAATGGGTGTGATTCAGATATTTTCAGCAGGATTCGTAACATTTCATAACATAATTTTACAGCTGATTTAGACGTGTAATTTTTTAATTACAGATACCTAGGGGCTGTGAGGAAAAGAAAATTGAACATTGAAGATTGCAAAAGTCATGGGATTTAAAGGACTTAATACTACGAGAGAGTTTTATCATAGACAAACTATACATATAGGGGAGAGGGGGTAAAATGATCCCTCTAAGAAAAAACAACTTGAAAGAGTAATTTCTCTTAACAATACTCCACTTTTTTAAAAAAAATATTTATTCACTTATTAAAAATTTTAAAAAATAAATAAAAGAGCAAAAGCGCATTTTACTCGCAAGTTGGGGGTAAAATTATCCCTTCTACAAACAACTTAAAAATTATATTCTGACATAATAATATCAAGATAAAACGTTTTTAAAACTCTGAACTTGGGCTAATTCTAAGGGAACATCAGGGCAATGTTCACAAATGAAAAACTAAGGGGTAAAATGATCCGCTTCTGAAAGAGGGATCGTTCTACCCCAAAGTGATATGCATAACCTTTTGTTAATTATAAATTTAGTTGCATATATTAACTGAAAATGAATTCAACAAATCAACTCAGCAACTCTTTCTCAATAAAATACGGTAAGTAAAATATTCATGTCGTTTGAAAAAGTACAAAACAATCCAAATACCTTACCCTTGGCCCTTGGCTGTGTTCACGTCGGCGACTGCAAATTAACTCTGACTGGAGAATTTGTGAGTTAACAAAGCTCTGCAGAAGCTCTTCGTTTACGAGACATAATTTGTAAAAAATTGTAAATATTAATTGTGAATAAATTTAATTGATTTCTACTGTACTACTATGCAGTCCACAAAAGTCATAGGAATAAGTGAAAAGTAAACGCAAAAGCTGAAATTATAAGAAAAAATAAATAAAACAATTAATTTTACATTTTATCTATTAATTTATTCATTATTTCTTTGAAATCTTTCTGCCCCTCTCTAAGAACTTCAATCAATTCGCTGTGTCTTGCCGCCTTCTCTTCCCTATTGTTTGCAGTAATTCTTTCTGACGGCCTTTTTCTTCGAGATGACAGTCCAGGTGCTGATTCCGGCAAGTTTTCGATGGTGGATAAATTTCTTCAATTATGTATTCCTCGTAATCTACAAATAAAAAAACACCAAAATTAAAATCTTTTATGATATCTATTGCAATTTTAGCTCTTACCTCTTTCATCAATAATCATAAAATTATTATCGCCCATTTCCATTTGAAAAACTTTCCTATTTCCCGCGCGAGTTAACTTACTTCCACCTCAGGGGCACGAAGTTAAATGACTCAAGTCTACTGCAGTCAAATTGTCTTGACGACGTGAACGCAATTTGGTTTATATGAACACTCCCTAAAATGCCCCGTCCGCCTACACATACAATTAAAAAAGCCGTGTCCATGAACGACATTTTCTGAGTCAAATTGACTAAAGTCGATTGCAGTCGACTGCAGTCGCCGACGTGAACAGACCCCTTATATCATGAATGTAAAAAACCCAAGTTCACTTGTCACTTGTCGGATTCAAACTGAATCGTGTTTCCGATCATTGTCTATGATTAACTCCATCTAGTGCCTTGATGCCAATATTACATTTATTTTGCACAAAAGGCGAACTTAAAAATCAAGGGATCTTTTCAACCCGAAAGGATCATTTTACCCCCCTCTCTCCTAATAACATACAAAGACTGGACAAGTAGAATAAAAATCTGTAACGCCTCGCTCCAATATAAAATCAACGATGTCTCAAACTGGCATAGGGAATCCTTATATTTTTTCTTAGAAATTCTCTGGAAATTTTTTCTTTAGAGTTTTTATGCATTATTGGAGGCATAAGCAGATTGTGCTTAGACTTTACCCTGAATAGGTAAGGGACAGCCATTTAGGGCTATACATAAAATGTATACATACAGGTTACAGTTAATTTTAACGTGAGCGTTCTGTAAAAATGAAATTCAAATTCATTTATATTACAAGATTTATAATCTTTTTTTTTTTAAGTACAATATTTCATATTGGTTCTAGAGATAATTGCAGGAAAAAGAACTAAAATATAAAATGAAATAATCGAAATTAATTTCGTAAGCTGCACGTTATATAATTGTGCAGCTCCAATCCAAAGAAAGATAAATTTATTGTATAAATTAGACATGCTAAATTAAATTAAAAGGTTATTTTAAGTGGGTCGAACTAGCGTTTTAAATACGCTGATAGTGCCTGCTGTTTGGGTAGCTACAGGTAAACTATTCCATAGCGGGATGATCTGAACAAGGTATGAAATAATTTCTATTTCGTTGGGATGTTCTAAACAAGAATAACTATCTAATATACTTTGGCTTATTTGACTTTAGTATTTTATACAACAAGATAAGCAACCTACGTTGCAGAAAATGTTTCAACGAGCATCCTAGTAAACGCATTCAAAAAAACCTACGTAATCTAAAAATGAATCGAATACAGGCATTCAATGCAATCTCTAATTAACGTCCACACACACTATTCAGCTTTGGAAAAACAATGCTACCCAAAGTGAAATTAGGAAAAATTAAGAATTTCACCAGCATTAAAGAAATACTACAATGTAAGATATTAGCAGAAAGCCAAAGCCTTCGTAAACCAGAATATATTTACCTTAATTGCATCTCGACATTATCACCACACTTCATACTTCTGTTTAAGATTATGCCTAAATTGGTGATCTTATTAAGCATTGGTAGGACGGAACCTTTTAACACTTTTGGTGGAACATCAAGCAAATCAAATGAATTATTGTAGAAGCTTATACACCGCGACTTACTATGGTTTAATTGGAATGTATTATACATACACCAAGCGTGGCCTCTGTCTAACTAAATCAGAGTTAAAACGTGCTCTGCAATCACCAATAAGACCAACAGAATGGCTCAAGTACAATTGTACATGATCTGCGTAGAGGTGAATGCTTACATCGCGAATAATTAATGGCAAGTCTTAAATGAATAGGCTGAACAACAATGGGCCCATGATAGAACCTTGAGGCACTCTTCGCACTAGCAGTAAGGGAGTGGATATTCTATCATTGAGCTTGACTTGTTGATGGCGATCTGATAAAAAACTACCATTCATCGATACTACTGTACTACTAGATTTAAAAGAGGCATAAAGCTTCTGCAAGAGAATGCTATGATCAACGATATTAAAGGCTTTTGAAAAATCCTAAAGCACCAAGGTGATAAATTTGTTCTGATCCATAGCACTTCTTATGTCAATGGATATATTTAAGATAGCAGTTTCACAACTGTGGTGCGTCCTACATCCGGATTGCCAGTAGGTCAATAAATTACATATTTTTGTCTATGTGTTATGAAACCTGTCGATATACTATATTAGTTATCAACCACCTTAGATAGAAAGCATAGTATACTAATTTGGCGAATATCAGATCAGGGAGAACTTTTCTTTGGAATTGGAAGAATATTAGCAACTTTCCAAGTAGTGGGAGAGGATGATGAAGTAAGCGTGAATTATCTATATGAAGAGTAAATCTACAGATGACTGAAAGCAGTCTTTCGATAATGCGGGATGAGAGGTCATCAAGGCGAGTAGCATCAGATTTTATTGTATTAAGGGCCGAAATAAGTTCATCTATGTTAACCCACCGCGAAAAAAAATAGGTCACTAGAACCATGCGAGATGCTACTTACTGGATTTGATAATACACTAGCCTGATGTGGAGCAGACGTTTCATTAGGAGAGTTATTGATCGAGGTAAAAACGACATTCAATTCATCAGATTGAAAACTGCAGTGTCCTTACTATATACTCCGATTTGCAGTAGATTCCCTCTTCTGATAGTAACCCTATAGGCAACAATGCCTTTTCTATTAATGTTGCGCCGTGAATTAATCTTTTATGCATTGTGGGTGTCATAGGATGCCATGGATATAATCCGACATATAGCTGCGCAGTTTCGAAGCAATAATCGGCAAATTTATTTAAATCAACTTTGTGCCCACTGGATATGATCTCAAGTATTACTTTGAGCCTATAAATTAGATTGAAATCGACTTCAGTGATTTCGGCACCAAATTCCGGATTAGCAAAAAATCTTTTGCTGGTGCTGCCATCATTGGTGTTACCGGAATCAGCTTTTGGTACATTCACGATCAGGCCTGCTTCGCTTCTAAATTTTTCTTGTATATTTATTTTCCTTTCCTTGACAATGGCTTTATCAGCGTCAGATCTTAGCAGCCATTTCTTCACTGGGAGCTTGTATGAAAGGTGTAATATGCTTTCAAAAAGCCTTATCCTGACGTGTAATGTAGATAGTTCAAATGAAAGCGCATTTACATCCACATTTTTTTTTATTGTAAGATCATTGAATTCTTTTGATGTTGCACCATAAATATAGCACCTCAGCATTACAGACTTTCGCATATATCATAGTAAGAGCCATTGTGTGTTTCACTGAGTACGATTTTTCTTCCAGTAAAAATTTCGTATTTTGCAAGGAGTAGATAGCATTTCCACAGACTCGATTTTTTCTCGGGTAATATCCACACTTTCTTTGACGAATCTAATTCGTATAGGACGACAATATCTCGATTAAGAAGGGGTTGGGTTTTTTCACAATACTTTTTGCTTATTTATGTCATATACCAATCTAAAAGGCACAAAGCTACTTTGAAAAGCGGTGCAATCAGTTGCATCATTTTGCATCTTCTGCTTGAATTGTGCCTGTTGTGATCCATCACAACCCCACTTGCAAATAAGCTCCAAAGAGGTGAGTAACCTTGTAGAAGTATGCTTTAACAAATCTTAAAGATTTACTTGAGCGCATGTTTCTGTCACCTAGTACGACTGTTTGGGTGGATAACAGTCACTTTTTAGGACACTGTAAATTGGGTATAACTTTTTAATGCCGATTCTTATTATCTCATATTGTCACCGAAAGAGATCAGCTTCGACGTAAATAGAAAGAGCCAACAAAGGCGTGAACTTTTCTTCCATTTCTTCTTGCATTTTTTCGTACGCTTTCTTCATTTTACTAGCTCTCTTAGGGGAAGACACGATTTGTTTCAACATGTTTGCAGCATCTCTTTTTCCTGATGATTGTAATTTCGTGCAACATGTCAGAAATTATTTGTGACTCTACCATAGGTTTGCTAAAAAATTAACTTGTTTTGAACTTTTTTATCGTAGGAGTAATAAAATATCATATAACCGAAAAAAACATTTTTTATTTTGAATTAATTATGAAGAAGTGAATGCAGAAGTAGAAATATACATGACATAAATTCAGTTTTTTAAGTACATTTTTATGGATTATTTACTCTATATTAGGAGAAAACTTGCTTTTGGATATTCTAATTATTTTGTTCATTTATTGAAAAAACTTTTTCTAAATCTTCGCACAATCACTATAAATATTAGTCTTAATTTTCTTGTACATGAGATCAGTTGGCTCAAAATCAACGCATCCACTGAACTTTACGCTTTCAGAAGCTAAAATAGCTCCATTTATACTATTAGTATTTAATTTATTTCGAAATTTCGTTTTTAAGGAGAAATATTTTAGAAAATATATGTTCACAATCTGCATTCGAGTGGGGTAGTAAAAATAAATGTAAAGCGAACTCGCAGAGATTCTTAAATTCGTGACGGTTGTCATTGTCAATTATTTGACTTAATTTAAAGTAAAATACATCAATGGGTAAGCTTACTTGTTTCAGCTCTTGGGGTAATGAGAATGATGGCAGCTTATGCCACTCATTGTCTAATTCTTGGGCATCAATATTCATGCAAATGTTGAGGCAATGTTTGTATATATTATATAGGGAAGGATACGCGTCCCTTATAAGAAAATCAGTAGCTTTTTACGGATTAAAAATATCAATGCTTTTTAAAACAGGGTCATCAATATCAAATCGGTTTTTAATTTCTGTACAACTTATTCTGTAAAATTTAAGGCACTGAATTTTGAATTCGACAGCTTTCATTTCAAATTGATCTTTCAAAACATTTTGAATTTTCTCAAGCTCTAGATTTACCGTTATAAGAAGATATATTTTATCAAGTGGCAAAAACATTTCTTCTAAATTAGGATCTATATTTCCAACTTCTGTTGTATGAATATAAGAATGTTTCATATATTGTTGAGATATTTCTAAAAACGTTGTTGACATTTTCGCATGTACATCTATTATGACAACTTTTGCTGACTGGAAGTACAAGTTTAGTTCATTGAATTTGGGCAGAATCCAGTCCAGAAATAGGAAGTATAGTTTCGTAAATGGTTCCGATAATTTTTCCAAAAATTTCCTGGGCAACTGATATGTGCTCTACGAGCCATTGGTCACTAAAAAACACTTGTAGTACGCTCCAATTTTCTATGAGTCGGAGTACAACGTTTCCTAAAGAAAGCCACCTTGTTTGCGGGGGTCGAAGAATTTTATGAGGCTCTAAGTTATAGTAGGATTGAAAAGCAATTAAAAGTGCTTGCCTTTTACTGCTATGCTAAAAATAGCTATGTATATTCCTTACTAATATCTCACAGTCTTTCGGAAAAGCTTTACATGCAGCTAAAGCACATACATAAATGCAAAGAATGGCATATACATTTAAATATTTTAATACCACGACAAGCCTCTTTGAAACGAACTGAGACATCATTAAATTACAACCGTCACTTCCAAAACCGATTATATTTTCTTTTAATATATTTTCCGACACAAAAGCATTTAAAATGGAATTGTATAAAGCGGTATTTGGAGCCAATTGATCCGTTCATAAAAACTACTTTTAATAACTCCGAAATCTTCGTCAAAACACCGTACAACTACACAAGCTTTCTTCTCATTGGATACATCAGTTGCTTCATCTACTAAAATGCTAAATTTACGTTTTTTCAATTTTTCAACGAGAGTTTCTTTATGACTAGAACGGATAACATTTTTTTATTATTGCACTTTTTTTAGTTCTCTTTAGTTTTAATTTAGAAGCGATTTTTGAGTCAGGAAAGCTACTTTTAATTAAATCCGATAAATGATCCATTGCTAAAAAGGAAGGTTTTATCTCTGCTCTGTTAACACTTATATTTAGTTTTTTCTCTCCAACATTTTCTTTTGAATGATAATAATTCAAAATAGTTTTTGAAGAGCTTCCATCACATTTTGCTTCATGTTTTTTAGAAGACCCGTGTCGTTTTATGACTGTTAATTCCGCAATAAAATATACATTGCACAATTTGCACCTAGCTTTGTACTCATCATTTGGGACAGAGCTTAGCCAATCTTTAAATTCGTACTGATTAAGCCACTCTTTTCGAAAACGCTGCGTCCATCTCATTTTTTTCTTCGGGGTGTTTTCATCTCCATTCCCGGACATTTTATGAATATCTTAAAATTAAATTATGAGTTTTTTTTAATTAAATCTATAAATTAGACAAATAACTCACATTTAACACTTTCTACTGATTATCAAAATACCTTTCAAATCAAATTTAGTGACAAAACTCTTAGAACAATCCTTTATTAAAATACGTCTACGTCCTACTTCACAAGATAACCATGAAATATTGTTGAGCTGAATCATTTGCTCCAGATCTTTTGTGAACATAATTTCAATTTCGAGAAAACTTCTGAATCATTCCAAGTTTTCTGTGAATAACCTAAACCAACACTAGGCATAGGCAGTAAAAAGGATTCTTCAATTCTAACACATCCCCCCTAGAGTGCAGTCCTTGTGTATATAACTATCAAGTGTAGTGATTACGAGACGAAGTTTGGCTTAGTTACTTATTGTATTGTAGAGGCGCAATACTGCAGACGTAAAACCAAAGGCTAAGCCAGCAATGCCTCGCTCCAATATAATCAATAATCCCTCGATGATGTAGGGAAGCCACAGGACTGCATAAAAATTCTGCCGAAACATTTTTTGTAAATTTCTAAGAAGAAATGAATGTTTATTGCTCATCTACGCATCCACGCTCATAAAAATATTTAGTTGACGAACCCAAGCACCCGTCCTCGGGCTCCAATAATGCATAGCAATTCTAAGGAAGAAATTTATTTCTAGTAAATTTCTAAGAAGAAATTGCGGTCTTCGCTACATCATGTCGAGGCATCGTGGATTTTATATTCTAACGAGGCATTGTTCTACTTCCAAGCCTTTATAAAGGGTTTTCTAATAAGAGGTATTATTTTGATATTCAAGAAAAATGCCACTTTTTGAGATAAATGATCGGATCTTTATTTCATTATAAAGAGGAAGGTATGCCGTTAATAATGGAAAATAACATCAGCCAAATGAGCACCACGACCACGCCTATAGGACCATAACCTTTTCATGAAATTTTCCATAACCAAATCGCAAAGTGGCTGCCCTATGTCCTCGATAGCCTCACGAATTCCATCTTTGAGGTCTTGAATCGACGCTGGGCAGTTGGCGTACACCTTCTCTTTCACGTGGCCCCAAAGGAAGAAGTCGCAAGGTGTTAAGTCACAAGATCTTGGTGGCCAATTGAGATCACTTCTTCGAGAGATAACACGGTCCGGAAACTTTTCCCGTAAAAGATCAATGGTTCCGTTGCTTGTATGGCACGTAGCGCCGTCTTGTTGAGAGTAAACGTTGTCCAGATCAATACCATCCAATTCCGGCCATAAAAAATCATTAATCATCTGTCGATAGCGCAATCCATTCACCGTAACTGTTACTCCAGCCTCATTTTCGAAAAAGTGAGGTCCAATGACCCCGCGGGACCATAAACCGCACCAAACAGTCACACGTTGAGGATAGAGAGGCTTTTCAACAATAACTCTTGGGTTTTCCGAGCCCCAGATGCGACAATTTTGCTTGTTGACGAAGCCATCGAGGTGGAAATGGGCCTCATCACTCAAGATGAGTTTTCGATGGAATTCCGGATCATTTTCATGCATTTCAAGGACCCAATCAGCAAAGACTCGACGTTGTTGATGATCGGCCGGCTTGAGTTCTTGTGTTAACTGAACTTTATAAGCCTTAAGACCCAAATCTTTAAGCAAAATACGGTGTAATGACGTTTGTGGAATGCCTAATTCCAAAGAACGACGAGGAATGGACAAACTTGGGTTTTCATCAACACTTGCGGCTACAGCAGCTATATTCTCGGCTGTTCTTGAGCGACGTGCACGGGTGTTATTCTTCACATCACTAACTTGTCCCGACAGCTTGAATTTTTCTACCAATTTCTGTATTGCGGTCCGACAAGGTGCTTCACGACGACCCAAAAATGTTCGAGTTTTACGAACCGTCTCTGCCACATTTTCACCATTTTTATAGTGAATTTTAATAATTTCAATGCGTTGTTGAATCAAGTATCGTTCCATTTTTATTAATGGCGTAGGTTCTACTTGTCAAATGTCAAAAAATGACAGCTCCAAAAGTGACATCTACCGAAATAGGGGGCTAATTAAAATAAGACCTCATCTTGGAAAACCCTTTATGTAATCAGTTTGTGTCTATGCAAAAATTGTTCAAAATGGTACAAATGAAGCCATCTGATATTATAACAAGGAAGCATTTTCGCAATCACTAGCTTTATACACAATGGTGCAGTTTTAAAAACTACTTTTCTCTATCTGTAATTCTCTATCGACCAATAGATGCCCTACTCTTCACTAAATTTCTTAACGTTGGAAATTGAATGAGTTTCTTTACTTTAAAATGTTTTATTCTTAAATTAATTTCCTTCAACCGTAGGCTAGATTTCTTGTATCTTGAAACTACGGTAATTACCGTATGTATGGCAACGCTGAAACACATCATCATCCTCTGCATTACGTAGGTCTTCGGTCTTTTACCTTTTACTTCTTTCGATTGGCTCGGAAAACAGTTTTGTGGGTCGACCCGAGCTCCGCGACTGTGCTCTCGGTATTTCGAATGTTTTTTTCAGCCATTCATCATTGTTTTGAAGGAATCGTGATTCCGTTTTATCTGCTTTCTTCCATCTTTGTTTAAATTCTGACTTTATGTATGAAAATTTATGCTTTAACTGCTTTGCTTCATCGCCAGAGTAGGGTTCTCTAGACAAGACAAAAGCCAATGCTCTAAGTATGTCAACTTTTCTTCAAAATTTGACAAGTTTTGCTCTTGCATTTTATCAAAAAGTGATCTACGGGGACTGACTACCGTAACACTTGAGCCACCAGATGACCCTGAAGCAATAAAAAGGATCTTGTAAAGATAATGTACGTTACAAATTTTAATCATCTTTGTTTTTATTGTCTTAGTTTATCACATCTGACTCAAAAGGGGGCGGGCCTGGGCGGCTTATTTGATGGTCATTATGTTGTATAATATGCATATTTGCATATCAATCAAAAAAATGACCAGGAAGGACCCTGAAATACTACGAAACCATGTTTGAACTTAAAAATTGCGTAAAAAATACCATAAATTTTAACCATATCTTTAAACGTCTAACAATCAAAAGCTATCATTATATAACATAGAAAAATGTATCAAATGAATGCATTCTTACCTGCTTCTTCTAAATTCATAGCAGTATATTCAAAGAAAACACTTATCACTGAAATTTTAACTTTTTACTGACGCCGCGCCGTCACACTTAGAATGCCGAGAAAAATACGTACACTTGGAGTGATGTTAAAATTCCGACTGAAACAAAAGCGCGGGCGCAGCCATAGAGTCACCGTAAAGGGCTGTCTATTGTTCTCTAGTTATTAAAGAATAACAATAACCGATTTTTTTTTTACCTGCATCAAATTTTGAGAAATTCATTTTTAACTGGCTAGATTAGCAAAATACCGGTACGCGAGACGGGCAGACAGACGGACGGACGGACATGCAAAAATCACAATAACTTTTAATTTCATGCGTGGGTGTCTAATTCATTTTGCTCTACCATCATTATTTCTAGATGTTACAAACGGAATGACAAACTTAGTATATACCCATTAGATTTAATCTAAAAAATTTATTGAAACTCTTATTATGAGACTTAAAAGTTTTTTAGCAATTATTAACTATTTGCCATTACGTCTCAAAAATACCATTCAGTGCTTGATGGGACTTTTTTTAGCACATTGCCAAAAAGAATAGTTATTTACGGTACCTGGTAGAAAATGTAATTCTATACAATTTTTTTCCTGTACATTTATGTCCTAAAGTTAATAATAAACGAGATAATTCGATAATTATACACTTTACCACATTTTTCCTGTTTAATTCGAAAAATATCAATCGCATAGAAAAAAGTGTTAGGACTAAAGTTGTAGAGAATTAAATTTACAATAACCATTTTTGTTGAAAAGTTGGAAATTACCGAGATATTGAGCAAAAACCATTCCAGCTTAAATTCAAAGTTTATGTGTAACGCACCGGCGGACTTTGGTTGCCATTTTGAATTTAGACTACCAGTGACCCCCCCCCAAAGGTTAGAGCAATAAAATTGCTGACATGAATTTTTCCGAGGTCATATTCTAACTCGACTGGGATAGTATTACAAAAAGTTCATTTCTCAAAAAGACATTTTACAAAAGCAATTTTTCCCAACTGAGATCAAAGATAAAAAAGTCGTTTTACAAAAATTTCTTTCCAAAGAATATTTTTTCCAAAATGACCTGTGGCAAATATGTGTTCGCAAAATGACAAATATATTGCATGAAATGAGGCGCACGCGCGATAAAAGATTCTAGCATTTTTAAAAATGTAGCTGCTAAATTTAGTTGCTTAGATAATGCCAGGAAATTAGAATTTTTGTCAAACATGTACATAGGTACTCAGTCGTCATCGACAGCAAAACCGAATTTGTTGAAGAGTTTGATTATTTTAAGGATATGTACAGACAGATAATAGGCACAGGTATTAAAAATAATTCATATATCGAGAAACTCTCCATAAACAATGTATTAATAAGGAATTCAGGTGCGGACCGATCCCTTAGCAGATTGAAACTCATTAAGTCTTACCTACGATCTACATTGGGTGACCACAGATTGTTTGGGTTGGCTTTAATCCTCATTGAAAGATAGTTGGCTACTGAAATGATTTATAATATGGTTATAGATAATTTTGCAGAAATGAAATCTAGACGAAGGAAACTGTTGCATTTGTCTCATTAGTTAATAATTGTTATGCATGCACTTATAGTATATTAATTTGATTTTGAAATAATAGATTTTTGTTATGCTTCCATTTAATAAAAAAAAAGAATATACTTATGTATGTCATATAACTGGACGCCTATTGTTTTTTTTTTTTTTTTCAAGATATGAAATAAAACTTATTTCTATGCAGTGGCGCCCTTCTTTAATATGCTCGCTCCCCCAAATGTTTAAACCTAGATACGCTTCTGTTCTTTACATATTTCCTACAGTCGAGATTTCGGGAATATCTATAGTTGGTATTTTTATATTGTATGGAGTCGGGAAAATTCCTAATCTTAGGCCACCCAGGCTTTTAAAAGGCAAAATTATGTATGAATATCAAATCAGTATAATCAGTTTCGATCAGATCAAAGTTTTTAATGGACCACATAATAAGTTAAGGTTTCCCAACTTTTATAATAGCTGCGTATTTTTATTTCTCTTATTTGATCCGGTTCTATTTTGTGTACATAAAACGACAACAATGGATCATTCATTATTATTGTTTTGCGCATATAAAATTGAACCGAATCAGATCAGAAAAATAAAAAAAAAAACGAAGCTTACATATAATCTTGGTAAACTTACAGCGACGACCAAGTAGTTAAGTTTTTTACAAGGTTCTTCAAACAGGCCTTCGGAAAGCAATTATTAACAAACCATTTTTTCACGTTTTTTATTTTAATATAGAAAAAGGGTGGCAACTTTTATACAGTTGTTGCGGTTTAAACTGTTTAAAGCAAACAAGTCGATCAATATCCCTGTCGCCTCTTAACATGGAACGAAAACTCAGTAGGGGTCGTAAAAAACCAATGAAAGTCATTTTTTTTGTAAATGTTATCGACACCGTTAGATTTGTATTCATCGAAGAAATGAACTTATGTCCTTCGTCCTTTCATCTAAATCTTCTCCTATCCCCTCTCCAAAAATGTCTCGACGGAGCAAGATTACATTGACAGCGATGACAGATGTTTGTTCCTTTTATTTTTCTGGGTCATTTAATTTATTCGAAACGAAGCAAACAAGTCAAATTCTCTAAACTTATTTATTTATCGATTTCTTATTGAAAATGTGAATGAACATACACAAATATATATATATATATATATATAACGGTACATTGTGCATAAATATATCTAACGTGTATACACATATTTTTCCAAATTTTGTTTTTCATCCTCCCAATTCGGAGGAAAATCAGTGCGGTGCTTTGGACAATTTCCCACAGTTCCTTGGTTGCCAATGAAGTATAAATTTTAAAGTAAACAGAAATTATTGTGAACCCAAAGGAGCAACTCAAGTACGAAGGAGCCTTTTTGCAGAATTATGTGGTCGGATGTCAATTAAATTCGATCTTACCATTAATGAGATTTTATGAAATATTTTTGTGCGCTGTCAGCCAGCAACAGGATGATTATATGTAGTTAAAGGTCTAAGTAAATGAAATTCAAGTTTCGATATTTATCTATGAATATTTAAGAAATTATATTTAAAGTCGATGAGTTCAGGCTCGGGTAACTATTTATTGAATTTTAACAAAATGGATGGAAAGGGAAATTATGTTGACTTGCAAGAGTAAAATTAACCATCTTCATTTTTCCAAATTAACTGCAATGGTACCTACTTGATGTACATTTTCAACGTTTATGGCATGAAGTCTGAGATTAAACAATTAAAGAAAGATTCTGATGCCAACCAGGTAATTAAAGTAACATTTCGTTATAGGGGTGTACAGTAGAAAAGTCGCTTTGATTAATCTGCATTTCTTGTATTTCTTCGCATTATATGCTGAAGTACGTAGTTGGATTGAAATTTATTTCAAGATTAACATATAATTAAGGATGCCGTGAATTAAAGTCAGTGGACTTTTGTTTTTCCAGGAAAAGAGAAATAAAGTCAGTTGACTGTATCTCCAATTCAAAAAGGAAAGAATAAAGTTTATAGATATTTGGAATTAATGTGAGTAGAATTAGAAAAGCAAAAAAAGTCATAACTTTTCAATAATTTTGGTATAATCGAAGTTGTCTTTATTCATTCTTAGACAGGGTGTTTTATAATTGAAGCACCTAGATCAAGGCTTTGATAGCTGAGGTGGAGACAAGCAGAAAATTATATGAGGGGGGGGGGGGGTGAGACGCGACGTCGGTAGGGGGGTTTAATATTATTAGTATTTCTTCCACTTTACACCCTGTAACTTTCTTGATATACACCCTATCAAAGTGAGATTTATCTCAGATGATAGCAAACCGTCTCAGTTTTCGACATCAGCCTTCCTGACATCTTCCGTCGGAAGTTGTAAGATGTCAAAGTCAAAAAATTGGAAAAACATTTCTCATTTTTTTTTCAAATTTTAACAAATTTCCCGCCAAAGTGCATGAAAACTATACAGTTTTTTTACAAGATTTAGAAACCCCGTGATGTTATTTTTAATTTGACCCTGCGCATGTACGTACCTAAATGCAACCGTTTATGAAATATTCCCGTTTCTATGATTCATAATTTCATTAATTTTGGTAATTTTTTCGTATAATTGCATAATAATAGGCGCAATTAATGAAATTCTGAATAATATAAACGGGAATATCTCATTGAAAGTTGCATTTAGGTAGGTACATGCGCATAGTCAAATTAAAGACAACATTCCGGGGTTTCTAAATTTTATAAAAAAACTGAAGGCTGATTGGGTAATCATTGGAAAGCTGAGACGGCTTGCTATCATCTGAGATGAGTCCCTCTTTCACATTATAATTTTTTGCTTGTCTCCACTTCAGCTATCAAATCCATAAGCTAGGTACATCAATTATGTAATACCCGTATATTGGAAAAATCCATTACAGGATCAGTACTTACATAACTCTCATGATGATGATGAAATTTCCCAAATATTAATCAGTTCTTATTTATAGGGTCACAAACAAAACTGGGAAACTACATGGTGGTAATGGACAAAATCGGTCATTTTGGTCAGGTCGGTGATACGATTCTTTTGTTATAAGACCCTTATGTAAAAGATTCAGTTATTTGGGTCATTTGAGTTAGTTGGGAATAATCATCTAATAGTCTAAAATTACCTACCTCACCTCATGTTAGAGCAACGCTTAA
Source organism: Dioctria rufipes (assembly GCA_963924295.1). Taxonomy (NCBI): domain Eukaryota; kingdom Metazoa; phylum Arthropoda; class Insecta; order Diptera; family Asilidae; genus Dioctria; species Dioctria rufipes. The sequence continues at coordinate 204,689,067 of OZ002741.1, forward strand.
AGCTAAAAAAGTGCGCCTCAAAGCAAGCATTTAGCAAATGAAAAACTGCTGCATTCTCTCATTCAGTGCTGCAGAAATTTGTATTTTGTATTTACTATTTCATTCTTTAGTCATAGAAATAACTTTTCCTTAAGAAAAACCCTTCTAGGAAATGAAAATTGCAAATATGTATATAACACAAATGCAAATTAGTTGGCTTTAAGTATGTGTGCGTGCATTTTGCCAAACTTAAAGCCCCAAGTTGATCGTTGAAGGTACAGCAAGAAAATATATAATAATATTATAACCTACAAAGATTATCCAACATGTTTCTGAAATACTCTCGTACTTGCACCCTTGTTAATGTGAAGAAGGCTGGTAAATGCCAAGACTACGATTTGGTAACAGAGTTGGCAGCTGAGGGACTAGTAGCTATAAAAATTAATACAGAAAGGATATCTTTCTGTATGCCTTAGGCCATTGGATGCACGCGTCTAAAGCTGTGGCCGTGGCCAAGTTTGATCAAATCTCAAATTTTGTGGCTCGTGGCCCCAGTACTACCAAAATTGAAGTATAAGAATGGTAGGTTATTCAATATGGCAGGAGATTTGTAATTAATCGGATTTTTGTTTATCAGTCAGAAAGTTGTTTACCTGTGAGAACAATTTCATTCTGGGTTGTAATAATTCTGCAAAAAAATAAAATGGAGGAAAAAATTAATTCATTACATGAAAACTCATACATTTAAGCATAATAAGAAGCATGGCTTCTTTGTGGCCAGTGGTCGTGAATGTAACTTACTTGGCTTTAACAGTCGGCCATGAGCCGCAAGTGGTTTTTGAAAAAAAAAAAAAAATTAGCTAAAACTCTAGCTACATGCATAGTCCTGTAATTAAAAATTTAAGATCTATTGAAAATATGGCTTTAATAAATAAGTCAAGATGATTCTGAAACGATAGCTCAGGTCTTTTGGAGTCTGAGTACTGACTCGGTCAAAACGACCGAATCGTTTGCGACCGATCCATCATAACTTCATAGAGTTAGAATATTTGTCAAACAAAAGATTTCTTCTTCAGTTCTTTAAAGCCATTGAATAAATAACTCATAAGGAAGCGGGATATCGTGCGAATACAGTGTACGTGTTTAAGGGATAACGCCACTGTATCGGCTAAAAAAAAGGTTTGTTCACGAATTTCATTCTCGCGAAATTAAAGGTGTTTGAAAAAGCCATTTAAGGGTATTATCGGGCATACATTCAACTCTTTGAGGAGAGAACTAAAGGAGATGACATCCCATAGTAAAGTATATGTATGGCAGCGTAGCCAAAAATGTTCGCCACCTTGATTTTGGCGGGATGTTTGACTGTCACTTTTCTATAAACAAAGAGCCGCGAAGTGCGTTTGGCGCAGAGACGTAGTTACAAATGGATAATTTACTTTTTATAAGAAATGGTTAATGACTATTGGATAAGTGATAGTAATATAAAACGGAGTTATATGTGTTCGAAGATTTAGATACAACAAGCCGTGTTGAGGAAAATGCTTTAAAAATACTTTTGTGGTAAATTTGGTAAATTCCACTGACATGCATATATAAGTAAATTCGCAAATAATTTAAACATATCGTCAGTGAGAGCATACTTGCTGTAATCAAAATTGATGCCACATGAAACATGAGATCAGTCGGTCCATTTATATACATGTCAGTGGGTGGTGCGGAAGATTGTGCCGAGTTTCTAAGATATGTGTTTGAATTTTCGCGCCATTAATTTGTTGTGATATTTAAAGCATCAACAATTTTTAACGCCTCCTCTGGCACCACAGAAAAACAAGAAGAAGAACGAAAGTTGCTACGCTTTTTTCATGACATGTCGCCTCCTTTAGTTCTCTCCTCGAAGATTCAACTTTATTGATAAATTTTTTGACAGCGAAAAAAAAAACAAAATGGCAGCTCCACAGCCATCTTCCCAGGACATGTTTTGCTTGCAGGGCTCCGTGGCACGCAGCACCACTGGTGTACATTTGTATCTAGACCAAAACAAACAAACAAAAAAACCATTAATCTAGTGACTTATAGCTAGAGAATGCCGTACGGATTTTTAAAAATATTAGTTTTTGTAGATTTGGCGCGCGTTTGAAAAAAAAGTTTGATTTTTGACGAAAAAAAACGGCTGGTTTTTTGTTAATAAAAAATCAACAAATAAAGTTATTGACCATCCCGTACGGCATTCTCTAAATAATGTTAATGTTCACATCTGGTCAAATTTTCAAGTCGAAAATATGAAAATTGTTCGAGTTATGCTGCGTGCCATTTTGAAAAACCGTGTTTCGAGAAAAACGCGTTTAAAGTTTTGAGAATAGTTTTTTATTGGAAAAAATTTATAAAATGAAGGTAAAAAATAAGTATTTTCCGATAAACAAGTTAAAGTTGCAAATGCCAAAAAGGTTAGTTGTGTTCAATTCGGCTTTTTCAGTCAGCTTTAGAAGAAAGCTGGCGATAAAGCTGGCTAAAAAGCTCCAATTGTGTTTCAGGCTTCAGGTAGTCGTTTCGGAGCAAGTTTGACGCGCTTGGTGGCGACTTCCATTTTCAAAGGAAAAAAAAATTTCTGGCACAGGACCTTTTTTTTTGTATTCTAGAGGGTTTTTTAAAACTATTTTTAAGCCAATAAAAACAAAATCGATTTTTCAAAAAATTTACAGTGGCGTTACCCCTTAAGCATTCCAATGACAGTGCGAGCATTGGTCCGTGGGAGGGTTGGGGGGGGGGGAGAAATGACAAGAGGGCCTAGTGGCTATTTTGTGTCAGTTCACCATTCTGACATTTTATAATTGTGAAAATAAGTTCTCGGACTTGGATTCGCGATATTGTGAAAAATAAATAATTAAACGTGATTTTTACGTAATAGTAGTGTGAAATAAGTGCGAAATATTCTTTTGTGAACGATATTTTGTGTAATAGAGACTCCGGAGTCTTAAATTATTATAATTAAGTGCGCTGTACTGTGCTGCAGGAACGAACGGAGTTATTGTCGTGGGAAAGCATTCTTCAAGTAACTTTAATGGCTTTACTAATTAATTATAGTGTTTCTAGCAAAATAAAAGTGAAATGTTTATAATAATAAACAGTCATGGCAAAAAAATTTAACATTTTACCAATGCCGGTTTATTTGTTTACAATTGAATTGTCAGTTGGTGCCTAAATTATTCCAGTCATACAAAGGCAACGCCAAGAAATATTGTCTGAAAATAAGGGGGAGCTAAAAATTTGTTTATTTTACATAGGAATTTGGATTATGAAAAATGTTCCCTTTCAGAATGTCAGAATTTCATTACTGCCATGACGAAACGAATACAAACAGAGCACACTAATACATTTCGCCGAGTGGCTTACGTTTTCATCCGATATGCCGTTTCCTTATTGGTTATTTATTCAATGTTTCAAGCGTGAACATCAACGTTCTATCTGACATTTGAATTCCATCAATTGGACTGTGAATTCATTCAAGGATTACGATACTATTAATTGAAAAGGATTCGCAACTTCCTAGCAAAAAAATAAAATAAAAATAAATATAAAAATAAAACGAGGTACGAGTATAACGATGAAAAGTGGAAAGCTAGTTGTATTATGTAAGTTGATGAAAGGAATCTGCTCCTTGCATTATTGAATTACTACCTATTGGTGATTTTAACCTTTCCCAATATTCAATGGGTACTAAATGAAGTTGACGATGACTATCTTCCTCTTAATAACTTGACAACAAGGGAATCACTTTTCCTTGACACTTTCATCTCTTGGTCTCAGCCATATCAGTAATGTTAAGAATGACATTGGTAGGCAGTTAGACCTCGTATTTTCTACTGACGCGGGTAACTTAATAGCGCCGGTTGGGGCGGTTGTTTGGCTTCTTTTTAGTAGTAATAGTGGAGTCAGGAGTGGGTATAATAGTCATTTGCTCGTAGCTCTTCGTCTTTGAAACGCGTACGATTTTTTTTAGAATTTTCTTGTGTTTTATATAAGCTGTGTTCCTTTGTGTCCGCAAAACCGGGCAGAACAAAAGCTACACAAAAGAGCCCCTCATACATTTTCATAGAAGATTTATAAAGGATGCGAACAGTACAAATAGCTCGCTTCAATGGACAGAACAATTTGCTCTCTTCAGTATATGGGAGTTCTAGGACAAGATACACAAAAGATTACCTATCACAAGATTGTAAAAGTAATTTTGGAATGGATATTTATTTTAGTTTTTGATTGTTTAGAAAAAGGCATGCAATGCTTAGCAGCCCGGTTATTATGATGCTTTGCTTCTTTGCCTACTCTCATTAGCTCCTGCATATCTTTGCGAGCCTCTTGCACAAGCTCTTCCGTCGGCTTCCGTTTTTTGGTGGAACAACTCACGCTGAAGTTTGCGGATGTTGCAGAAGTTGAGGTGGAGGTCCTTTCCTGATGGTCGGAAAAAGCCGAAGAGTCATCGAACTCGATGAAGCTATTAAAAGGATTTTCATCGGCACATTCCCCAAGTTCCATTTCCGTCGGCTGCTCAACATCTACTTGGAAGTTACTCACGTTCCTTCAGAAAAAGGGAAAGTATTATTATAATTAAAAGATTTGGATATAATGAAACAAAAGAATTGTGATAAATGGATTATCTACGTTGGATTGGAAAATTCGTATGTAGTCATCTAACAATCGCATGAGTTGATAAAATTTCCACTCATACTTTGAGGAATGTGACGCATTTCCGGATTTGCCCTTGTTCGTTTTCTTCTCCTTGGAATATCTATCGCGCAAGCTTTTCCATCGCGCTTTTAACTTTTCAACTGGAAAATGTTCATAAATAAACAAAAAGAACACAACATTGTATCTTAATAATGAATTTGCCATGAATTTACCTGGAAGACTTATTTGGGTAGATAATTTTATCCACTTCTTTTCCTTTAAATCAATATTTTTGTAACTTTTTTTTTTGTTTTTTTTTTTTAAATAAAATCGTTTAATCAATAATTTTTTCCTCCATATTTCCTTGAAAACACAAATGTCATTTCATTTTTTCATGTTTTTTCATAACAGATTTAGATCTGCCATATTGGCAGCAATGGAGCGCCAGCGTTAAATTTATGATTAGAGATGAGTCGACGACTACGCCGGCGTGGGTAATGTAATGCATTTCATACATGCAGTACTGTCTCTAAATATTTTTGATATAAAACGACGACCACGCCGGCGTTGGCGTTGGATTGATAGATGAGAGAGATGCGGAACAGCCAAAGGATCAACACCTCAAGGAGCAAGTTAGCATAGGAACAATTTCACAAATACGTAAACGCATTTTACCGACGACATTTCGTGCATACGTGTGCGCAAGTGTGAAGTGAAGAGTGTATGTGTGAAGGACAAATTGGAAATTGAATAGTGCTTTGTGTAGTGTGTATAGATGTGTAAAACAGATGTACAAACACAAAGACACTTATTAAGAAGCAAGTGAAGTGAAACATCAAATTGCCGACGGCATTTTGACACTTCGTGAAATTTTTAACAAAAGTGGGAAAAAGACTCAAATGAAGTGAACCTTTAAAACTATTAAAAACAATAGTAAAAGTGTTAAAAGTAAAGTGAAAATGATTAATGAAGAAAATATTTTTAGTGCTGTGAAAGCAAACGTCAGAGAAGTTTTTACGTCTGGAAACATAGGGAATATGCCAGACAACATCATAGAATCTCTCGCAAAAAGAATGTTGCAGGGAAGGCAGCAAGCATCATTGGGAAGCGAAGAGTCTTCAAATTCCTCAAGTTCAACCGAGGATATGTGGGAAGATGACACAGAAATGAGCACAGACCAGACCGAATACCAACTAGTAGAGAACAAGAGACGAGCACGGAAAGTTCCAGCCAAGAACGCGGAATCAGCTAAAAAGGCTAAGGCAACTGACCCAAGAAATAGCAGCAATTATTATGGGACCCTGTAAACGGAAAACAGACATGTTATCCAGCCAAAGGTGAAGCCAGTAGAACCAGAGGAAGTAAAAGTAAGCAGACCACCACCGATCATCGTCCACGGATTGAACTACAAGGAGTTCAACAGGAAACTCAACAGCTTGGAGAACAGGCCGAAATTTTTTATTAAAATGGGAAGCGGAAATAAATGCAGCATCGAGCCAATCACCGAAGAAGACAGGGAAGTTATTTTTAACCTACTGGCTAATATCAGGGTAGAGTCCTACACTTTCACTCCAAAAGAAGGACGAAAAACAAATCTCGTGCTGAAGGGATGCCAGCACATCTTCGCTGAAGAAGAGGTCAACGTCGCTCTTGAAGAAAAGCTTCAAGGAGTTAATATACGGAGCGTCACAAAACCACAGACAACTCGCAGCAAAAAATCGGGAAAGGAGATGGATGCCTTCATCATTGCCTTCGATGCCCAATACAACATGAGTGAGATTATGAAGGTGGACCGCGTTCTGGACCATTGGGAAAAACATCTCACCAAAGGAGTGGCACAATGTAAGCGGTGCCAGCGTTTCGGACATGTCGCCAGCAACTGCGCCCAACACTATCGCTGTGTTAAGTGTGAGAAACTTCATGGACCCGGAGAATGTTCCCGCATTAAAAATGTCGAGGCAACGAAACCATATTGCGTCAACTGTCAAAAGGAGGGACACCCAGCGAACTACCGAGGATGCCCCAAATACAAGGAGGTAACTGCTATTAAAAATAAATGGCGAGAGTAGCAGAAGCAACGAGAACTCTTCGCGCGGGAATCAGTAAGAAATTACGTCAAGCCCGGTATGACTTTCTCACAAATATTGAATAACAACAAGTCTACTAACAGAAACAACCACACTAACAATCCTAGAATCCCACAAACCCCAGCCATACCAAAACCAGCCCCAAGAGTAACACAAGCCCCAAGACCATCACTAAACGAGTCAGATAACTTCTGCCCGCAAGAGGCAAAATCCCTTTTCGGGTGTGACCTATTCACACTTATGGGGAAAATCAATAATTTTATTCCTCAATACAGGAAGCTCACTTCTCTAGCAGAACGCCAAAGTGCTTATCTTCAATTTGCTTTCGACCTATGTCTAGGGAAATAAGCAAACTGAAGATAATTGCATTAAATTGCAACTCACTTGTGCGGCATTGCAAAAGAATAGCCCTTAATTCGTTCCTTGCGGAACAAAAACCTAACTTTGTCCTCCTATCAGAGACACACCTAAACCCTCGCCACAAACTAGTCTTTGAGAAATTCTCAACTACCCGTACTGACAAAACTGACTCAGCCTTAGATACAGCAATACTAATTCAGGATGGGCTTAAGTTCGAAGAAATTAAGCTTAGACCCCTCACTAATATGGAGTGCATGGCAGTGAAGGTCTTCCTCGCCTCTCAAGAAACGCTTCTTATAATCTCCTTATACAACAGGTGTGGTGCACAGATGGCTCAAATCAGAAGGAATCGTGAGATCCTAAATAATATTTCAAAGGACTTTACCTACACGGTTATTGGAGGAGACTTCAACGCCAGGCATCCCATGTGGAATGACCATATTGAAAACTCTGCTGGCAAAACTATTGCGAACTGGCTGGACAGAAATCAAGAGAGCCACGATTTCATTGTGGTTTCACCAACTACACCAACATTTCCCCGTTCTGGTTCACACATAGACTTCTTCCTCGTCTCCTCAAGCATGATAAGCTTACTACCCCAAATCGCAAACGCCAGCTGCGATACTAATCACGCTTCTTCAGATCACCTAGCTATTGAATTATCAATAAAACTAATATCTCCACTGAACATACTCACCATGAGTTTACCAACATCCTCCACTCTGACTGGTGTTGGTTGGAATGAATTCCAAGACCGACTAACATCACTCTACCAAGGAAATCTCCCATCTAACAGTAGAAATCTCTCAATTTCGGAGATAGACTCTTAAATTGAGCTTTTTACCAGCTGCCTTCAGATGAATATTCACCATTTCTTCAGAACAACCCCGGTAAAGAATTACCAATTCAAGAACCTTCCCTCAGGTCTTCAGAATCTATATAAATATAGACAAAAGCTGCGGAAAGTTCTCAACCGCATTTATCATAGAACCCTCAATACCCAAAATTCTGCTGATGATGAGCAAACTAAATTGTTCTGCGATGAACAGTTTAGAAAAAGACTCGAGAAAATAAAACCAGGCCCACAGACCTTTGAAAATATTAACAAAATCTGTTCTAGGAAGTCGAAACTCCCTAAAATCATAAGCAGCAGCGAATGAACTTTATCATCTCCACAGGAAAAGTGCGAGGCCTTTGCAACATTTTTCTAAAATACCTTCAAAGATAACTTAAGCCTCAGGTACCCAACCTTCTCTTTTGAAGCAGATAGGTGTGTTTGCACCTTTCTCAGTGCTAACGAATCCATACCACAAACATTTTTCGCTGTGGACAACCCAGCAATCTACCCAGAAGATCAAGACACCTTCACAAACCCCCTCCAACTAAGACAATAAATAGTAAAAAATCGAGCGGCCCTGATAAAATTTCAAATTCAATCATCAAAAAGCTACCTCCTATAGCACTCGATTTCCTCGCAACCATTTTTAACAATTGCATAAATATTTATTACTTTCCGCAAAAATGGAAAATCTCACGAATTTTCCCCATCCAAAAAAAATCTTCGTCTAAAGACATCAAGGAATTTAGACCAATCTCCCTCATCTCAAATTTGGGAAAGCTTTTTGAAAAAGTTATCCAGTTACAAATAACAATTACCTGTGAAGAAAAACACATCCACCAAAATTCTCAATTCGGCTTCAAGCCCAAACATTCTACATTCCACCCTTTACTAAAATTCCACACGGATGCTACAAGAGCTCTAAACAGAAACGAATGCATGCACGGTCGGGTGCTTTCTCGACGTTGAAAAAGCCTTTGACTAAGTTTGGACGGCAGAGCTAATATACAAATTAAATCAATTCGGCTTTGCTCCACACCTAAACAGACTTATCCACAGTTTCATAACTTCTAGGAAATTTTATGTGGAGCTTGATGACCACAAATCTCCGCTCAAAACAATTGCAGCAGGAGTTCCCTAGGGCTCCATACTGGGCCCAATACTCTTCAACCTCTACACCTCAGACCAACCTCAAAACGAAAGCGGTAAAACGCTACTCTTTGCCAATGACTCCCACACATACGCCTAATCTCGCTGCCCGCTCCTGGCAGTCAATAAAGTCAACCTACACCTCAGCAAGCTCGCCTCTTATCATCAAAATTAATGTCCAAAAGTCCGAACTTATCTGTATTCGTAAACCTAGCACCGGGCGAAACCGCCAAGTCGCTAAATCCAAAAGAATTACGGCCGTGTATAATGGAGGAGCAATAAAGCCCACACAAACAGCGAAATATCTAGGAGTAAATTTCCATGAACTCCTACGATTCAATAAACATGCTAAAGCAACCATTAGCAAAGCCAATTTCGCGTACAGCCTTATAAGCCCTATAATCAATGTCAGGGACGGACTCACAACCCAGACAAAACTACTCATGTACAAGCAACTAATAAGGCCTGTCATCACTTATTGCTTTCCCATATGGCATACAATTTCCCCCACTTATATGGACCGCCTTAGCAAGCTCGAAAGAAAGATCCTTAGAGCTTGCACCGAACGAAGTATTGTACGAAGCAGCCAATATAACTCCTATCAAAGAGTATCTGTTCGGTCAAATTGAAAAACAAGTTGAGAAAATCCGTAACCATTCAAATCCACTCATAAACAACTTGCCGGATCTTCTAATACCGGCAAATTTCAAATACCTGTCACCCTTGCTCTTGGCTAAATCTGATGCTAGAATCATCTACCTCCACGAAGGTAGAATAAGTTTCTATGACACCAAAGGAGATTACTACAGGGGGTAATTCCAAATAACCTTAAGAACCCGGGAATGTCTCTGATGAAACCTGCCAGTATAGGAACTTTCCAGTCCTTAACTTCCTAAAGATCCCACAACATATCCAATCCACACTCCCTCCCAGTCCCTCCCAAATTTAACAACAAACTCTTGCGAGAAAGTCATTAACTACAGCTGATGTGGCGCAGCAGCTGTAAGGAAAAGAACAAACAACAACACGGGAGGTTATAAAAACCAAACCAGAGATCAACAAGAAGGAGAAGCAAAACATCTAATCGAATTGAAGGCCAAGGATAAGCCCCAACGCCCTAAAGAAGACAAATCTGAATGATGTGAAAAATCATCAAGCAAAATCCAAAGAAGGAAGACAAGGAAGAAATTTGAAAGCGCAAAAGCACTTGACTTGACTTGAAGTCGGCGTTGTTGATGTAATCCGGCCAATTCATACAATGTACACCAAACTGAGTATTTGCTTGCACTACTAGATTTTGTCGTCACCACGAGATGCTTTTGAGGATTAAAATGATTAAATCATTCGCTTTTAATTAAGATAGTGGCAAGGGGTTATCCGCTCGAAAAATGTCTTGAACCTGCATATTTGTGCTCAGGTAAAACCTCTCTGTTTTTTAAGACGTGCACTAAGTGGTTATAATAAGTATTTCAAATTTGAAAAAAAAAAAAATTGTGTTTTCAACATACTATTACTCACTTAGGCCGCGTAGATTTCCTGCCAGACGATTGTTTTTGAAATTGCCTTTCCTTTAACTTAATCAATTTTTTGGTTATATTTCACACCAAAAACTTACTGCGGGCGGCTCTTGGTCTATCAGTCTTCATTCTCGTGTTAAAATAAACCGTGTAGCCATAAGTTTTATTCAAATTACAAGGGTCTCAATTTTAATGTTATAAAAGTAATTATAACATGAAAAATATTAACAAATCTGGTAAAACAACTCCGGTAGCATTTACAAATATCTTTGGAAAACCTATGTACGAAAAATTGCTGAGTACATGGACAAATTTTTAGGGCCGGGAGGAAAATAATTCAGTTTTACCCCTTTTTTTCAAAATTCTCAGCCCGGCAGTATTTGAACTGAAGAGTTTTTAATATTTTGCCACAGGTTTCAAATTAATATAATAAAAATTGTGAAAAAAAAAAATAAATAGGCTGAACAAAATGCTTGGAAATTTATTGAGCCTTATTCGAATTATTTTCACTAGACTCCTATACTGGCTGGCTAGTGAATAAAGAATTCAGCCACACTAATAGATTCGTTGATAATAATTTATGAAATCAAAATTTTCTGTGTATAATATTCTATACATGCACAAGAAAATTTCTAGATCGAATTAAATCGAATTTTGTCTTCGCTACAATCCAGCTCTCTTGAAAAGCCTTCTGTACTTCTATCCATTGAAAACATATTACAATACAAAACATATGTACATACCTATGAATGCATCCCTATCTAAAAGCCTTGAAAGATGTATCTGTAAGTGGAGGATGCAATAATGTGATACATTACTTTTTAACATCACAAAATGCATCATCAGCAAACAAAGGAAAAAAATCCGTATTGAGGGAAACAATGCCATTTCCGTCGGAGAAACTATTTATAGGGCACCCAATGTATAGCAACGAATGAGGAACAGTGCAGTGCAACTTGATGCATTTATTACACATAACGCTCGATTGCATTGTGCTATAAAGTGAGCACATTTCACAGGAAATTAAGAGCAGTTAACAAAGGATTCACCATTAAAGGTTATGACGTTGCAGATTATTTCGTATGTCGGGAAAGAGTCCTCCTCCAACTTGCTGAAACTGCATGCAAAATGCAATAAAAATCACAAGAAGAAGGAAATCTCTGAATGTTATATGACTTTTAGGTATGGATGGATGGATAGATGGATGTTGTCTCTGTATAAAGGTTTTTGAACGTTTAGTATTATTGATGTCTAAAGGATTCGCGAAGGAAAAAATCGAAATGGATACGTTGGTTGAGGAAAAGCGGAAAGAAATTTAATGATTGATTTGAAACGAATCAGATTTACAAGATTATGAAGAGGAGTCAGTATGATGTTAAGAATACTAAATGATATAAGATATACCTGTTCAAGGTTGACATGTAGTAGTCAGTGATAGATTTTTCGCTTGTTACTGTTGATACTTTTGGCATTGAATATTTAGGCGCCAAAATAGCAACAATATAAATAATTTACATAGAAATAACACTGTAAAAACATAATATAGTACAGAAGTAGAGATGTCCTCGATAGCCTCACGAATTCCATCTTTGGGGTCTTGTAGCGACGCTGGGCTGTTGCCGTAGACCTTCTCTTTCCCGTGGCCCCAAAGGAAGAAGCCGCAAGGTGTTAAGTCACAAGATCTCGGTGGCCAATTGTGATCACCTCTTCGAGAGATAACACGGTCCGGAAACTTTTCCCGTAAAAGATCAATGGTTTCGTTGCTTGTATGGCACGTAGCGCCGTCTTGTTGAAAGTAAACGTTGTCCAGATCAATACCATCCAATTCCGGCCATAAAAAATCATTAATCATCTGTCGATAGCGCAATCCATTCACCGTAACTGTTGCTCCAGCCTCATTTTCGAAAAAGTAAGGTCCAATGACCCCGCGAGACCATAAACCGCACCAAACAGTCACACTTTGAGGATAGAGCGGCTTTTCAACAATAACTCTTGGGTTTTCCGAGCCCCTGATGAGACAATTTTGCTTGTTGACGAAGCCATCGAGGTGGAAATGGGCCTCATCACTCAAAATGAGTTTTCGATGGAATTCCGGATCATTTTCATGCATTTCAAGGACCCAATCAGCAAAGACTCGACGTTGTTGATGATCGGCCGGCTTAAGTTCTTGTGTTAACTGAACTTTATAAGCCTTAAGACCCAAATCTTTATGCAAAATACGGTGTAATAACGTTTGTGGAATGCCTATTTCCAAAGAATGACGAGGAATGGACAAACCTGGGTTTTCTTCAACACTTTCGGCTACAGCAGCAATATTCTCGGCTGTTCTTGAGCGACGTGCACGGGTTTTATTCTTCACATCACTAACTTGTCCCGACAGCTCGAATTTTTCTACCAATTTCAGTATTGCGGTCCGACAAGGTGCTTCACGACGACCCAAAAATGTTCGAGTTTTACGAACCGTCTCTGCCACATTTTCACCATTTTTATAGTGAATTTTAATAATTTCAATGCATTGTTGAATCGTGTATCGTTCCATTTTTATTAATGGCGTAGTTTCTACTTGTCAAATATCAAAAAATGACAGCTCTAAAAGTGACATCTACCGAAATAGCGGGCTAATTAAAATAACACCTCTTATTGGAAAACCCATTTAGTATAGATGCTGGTGCTGGTGGCACTATTTTTGTGTCAAGCTGTACAGTTTTGGATAAACTGCCATCAGTTCCTTCCCAGCACCAATTGAATTTTGTCCATTCTTTTGTCCATTTTTTTTTTTTTGTTTTGGACAATTATTTTATGGTGAGTCCACAAATAAAGTTCGTCTTCTTTGAAAGATGACATTTCGCACGAGCTGGGAGAGTTATGCCTGCATTTTCTATTTCCATTTTCAACTTTTTCATAACAGCGTTAAGAAGTAATATTGGTGTCGAAAAATCAATTGAAATCAAAAAGTATACCAAATTTTATTTGATCTGAATTTAATGATTTTCAAAATATCATGTATTGGAATCTTGGGATTATATGACCCGTGTTGTGTAAATTAAACACTTTTTGTATTATACATCCGATATATTTCGGTCAGGGATTGTTGCCATTCTTATGGAACTAGATGTGAGCATAGTTTCAGTAAATATATTGAATCATAAAAATCAATAGTGCGGGAGGTAGCGTTGCAAATGAAAAAGTCATAGTCTGTCGGCTGCTTTTGATATCGATAATTGATCTCGTACAAAATAATCAGTAAACCGACCGTCAGCTGCTCAAGTAGCGGTGGGTGTCTGTGTTGGGTGTGGCAGGCTGCGAAAGTGGTAAGAAAAAAAAATACGTAATAGTATGATGGCTGAAATTTTTTTTATAAACAGTTGTCATCATAGTGAGTTAAAAAAAAAATCGTCAGGTGCTGGCATGAACTTGTAAAAAACACAAAACAAGTAAGAAAGCTAGAATTGGTCTAAGACAAATTCTTATGATACCCTAGATGACTGCCAGTATATATTCTAGAACCGTTCGGCGGACAGTAAAAATGATTATGAGAAATTTTATAGGATTTCATAATTCGAAGAGCTCTTCAGTACATTAAAACTGTGTATAGAACTTATCACAGTATACGTAAAAATCCTAATTTTTTATATGGCAGCACCGATTTAGTCCAATTTTAAAATTAGGCTTACTATTTTTATGAAAATACTATGTACAAAGTATCAGCTCTCGACGTTGACGCGTTCTCAGGTAGTGTTCAAATATGTAGTGAAAAACCTGATGTATCCCGTTTTCGAGCTTAATTTTACTTTGTTTTGTTTAAAAGGCAATACACAAAATTTCAGATCTCTAGGTACACGCGTTCTCGAGTTGTCGTGCGGATGGAAGGACAAAATAACTTCTAATCTTTTGCGTGGGTGTCCAATCCATTTGGCTCTACCATCATTATTTCTAAGTGTTACAAATGAAATGACAAACTTAGTATGCCCTTTAGATTTCATCTAGGGTATAAAAAAACACCTAAAATAAAGTAATAGCCTGAGAACGATTCGACAAAGAGAGCTGAAATTTGGTACAAGGTGTTTTCACAGGAATAGTAAATTAAATTTCGAAAATGGAATAAATTGGAAAAGCGATTCTTGGTAGTGCCATATAAAATTTTTTGTTTTTTTACGTACACTGTGAAAACAATCAGTCCTAGATGGTTTTAATGTACCGAAGAGCCCTCCAGTATGTCAAATCCTATGAAATTTGTTATAACCATTTTTACTGACGAATCGTTTTAGAAATATATGCATAAAGCAACTTCCAACCATACTTGCACAGATGGATGACCATACGAAATGACATACCGGCATTCATTCAGGGCATCATAAGAATTGGCCAGACACGGATCTTTGTATTGTATCATAATGCTTGGCAATATGAGTATTCTTCAGAAGGATTTAAAAATTACAATGCACGTTGGTTCCGGGAATTCCAAAGATTCGTCAATACTACAATGTTATAGCAATCTCCGATTTATTTAAACCATTAACAAATAAGTTTAAACTTTAAGCAAATAAATTGAAACCTTGAAAAAATCATTTTAAACCTTTAACAAATAAATTTAAATCTTGAACAAATCATTTTAAACCTTTAACAAATAAATTTGAACCTTTAACAAATAAATTTAAACCTTTAACAAATATATATAAACAGTTAAAGAATATGTTTCAACTGTTAATAAAACGGCTTAGACCTTTAGCAAACATATTTAAACTCTTTAAAAATTTGTATTTAAAATATTTTAGTTCACTTTAAGTAAGCAATTCATAGAATTTTTTAAAATTTTGGGTGCATATTTAATCTGCAATACTTCTAACTTTTCAGTGCAACGGTTGACCATCCACTGTCTTAGAAATAAGCAAAACCATTTTCCATTATTTAGTTGGAACAGTCATTAGCTGTGATTTGTTGCAGCCTATCTTCGATCACTGAGAGAAAGAGAAGATTATGTTCTCTACTCATGTCACCTCAAGCTGAATGTGCATGTGCCTTCCTTTTAGAAATAGATAGAGTTTAACATAGGCGAGTAAGGAGGCAAAGACTCTAGTTTTGAATTCGTTTGAGATAACACATCGCGCACTTATTGTTGATGAAATATCTAGTCTAATCCCTTGTAGAGTGATTCCTGCTCCCAATACTCGCGCCGCAAACCGCGCACATCCTTTTACCCTTCAAATTACTTTCAACCGTACAGGAAACTTTCCATGATTATTTTTTATCCCGAACAGTGCGATTGTGGAACAGTTTACCATATTCTGTTTTTCCTCCGGCATACAATCTGCGGAAGGTATCCCCTTAGGTTGGCTTAATTCTCTTAATATATAAAAATCCACTGTGTTTGTACACGCTAATCTCCGAAACAGCCCAACCGATTTCAATGACATTTTGTGAATGTGTTTGGTTGGCTCCAACTTGAGAGATGGAATAGTTTTGGATACGATAGATGGCGTTTTTGCCTGACAACACGTAGATGTAGAAAGCTGAAATTTTGTACACGGCGTTTTCATAAAAATTGAAAATACACGTTCATAAATGGACTAAATCTGGCAACTTCTTTGTAGGATTGCCTTACAAATATTTCGTTTTTTAGTAGTTTTTGGATACAGTCTGACAACGAGTGCACGTAGAGAGCTGAAATTTGGTACGCGGTGTTTTCATAGCAATAGCAAACAAAATTTAAAAAAAAAACAAACTAAATCCGACAACCTCTTCTTGGTGTTGCCATACATAATTTTAGTTTTTCACTATATTTTTGGAAACGGTCTGAGAACATGTCGACGTGGATAGCTCAAATTGTATGCGCGGCGTTTTAAAAAACAAATGTAATTTTAGGTTCAAAAATGCGACAAATCGGGCAACTATTTCGTAGGGTTACCATACAAAATGTTTTTTTTTTAAACTATATATTTGGGCACATTCTGGGAACGTGTTGATGTGGAGAACTAAGATTTGGTACATGTTGTTTTCATAGCAGTAGTAAACAAAATTACAAAAATGGTCGAATTCGGGCGAGCTCTTCTTGTTGTTGCCATCCAAACTTTAGTTTTTAACTATATATTTGGACATTGCTCACGCATCGAAGTAAAGATCTGAAATTTTGTAAACGGGCCTTTTTAAAAAAAGTGTAAATAAGTTCAAATATGGGACCAAGTGGGCAACTCCTTCATATGGTTGCCATGCAAAAAGTTTGTTATGTGGTGTTTCCATAGCAATGGTAAATAAAATTTTACAAATGGACTAAATCGGGGTTACTCCTTCTTGGTGTTGGCATACAAAACATTGGTTTTTCACTATATACTTGGAAGCTGCCTGAGAAGGTGTTGAGGTGAAGAGCTCATATTTTGTACACGGCGTTTTCATAAAGATTGGAAATACAGGTACAAAAATGGAGCAAATCGGGCAACCCTTTCTTGGGGTTCCTATACAAAACATTAGTTTTTCACCATCACCGCCTACCGCGTCGCCGTAGAGAGATGAAATGTTGTACATAAGCCTTTTTTTTTTTAAGAGGGAAATTTAAGTTCGTAAATTGGACCAATCGGGCAACGTCTTTTGTAGGGTTGCCATACAAAAATTTCGTGTTTTACTAAATATTTGGGCATTGCTTAAGCGTTGACGTAGAGAGTAACCCTTTCTCACACATATGAAAGTATACACGCACACTCATGCATGCACTCCTTCCCACACATATGAATGTATACACGCGCGCTCGCATGCACCCCCCCCCCCCATCGACACACACACAAACAGTGAAAGTTTAGAGTACGGAATAGTGCCCCCACCCCTCTAGGTATATATTATCGCCGGGCAATGGCGACGAGCTCCTTCTAGTAATATATAAAACAAAAAGGAGAAAAAATTTCTAAATTATATTGGGTGGCATCGATGATAAACATGCCGACTATTCCATTTCGATTCAATACATATGTACTTAGGACTTATTTCTCCAATTTGGAAAAGGTTGGAATTATCTTACTGGCCATAGTTGATTTCAAGCTAAAAGTTTATATATATCAATGGTGAAAGATATGAAAAAAGTGAGGACATTTCGGATATACTGAGATGAAACTTATACGAGAAATGTTTGCCTGCTTAAAATCAAGCGATTGTCTAGTTTTCTCTTTTTTCTTTTATTTTCTAATTTTAAATTTAATTTATTGACAAAACAAACAAACAATTTTAAAATTATGCACTATGAAACGATGATTTTAAGGAACAATTTTCTTATTAAATATAATGAATTTCGTCATTTCCGTCTTCCCAAGTAACCGATAGGTGGAGTCTCGGTCGGCAGGGACGGATTTATATCTAGTTTTTAATTTCAATTTAATTTATTTAGCTGGATTGGTACACAAGATTTACAATCTTTTGTAAGCACTCGAAAATATAATTTTAGAGAAAACAATGTTCATATAGTTGTTCATTAAAATAATAAAAAAATCATAACCAAAACTAAATTTAAGTGAAATTATTCAATGCAAAAATACAAGAATATGCAAAGGGAAGCGATAAATGATTCCATTGTGTTTAATCACAACTATAAAAAAGAACAAAAAAACAAAACTTATTACTTAATTAATTAGCAGCACTTTTGAGACCATTCAGACCTGTATTGAAGATAGCAGCCTCTTAAATTCACCGACAGTAACCGCTCTCTGCAAGGTTGCACGTAACAATCTCCAAAGCCGTGGGATCTGAATGAAGAAGGAGCCTTTCTGAACCAAGCGACTATGACGTGGAATCAGAAGATCCCAACGGTCGCTGAGATTGGAGAAACTGGATCTCATCCATTAAGTAGTCAGGGCATTTAGTATGTATAAGCTTGAGGAGGAATAGAATTGCCTGGCGTCTAAGGTATATATTCAGTGGGCAGCGCAGTATTCTGGGAATAAAATTAGAGACATGGTCAAATCTGCGTAAATTAAAAATAAAGCGAATACAATCATTATAGGCTACATTTATTCGAGGAGAGCAACACCTATACAATTTAGGAAAAATCAAATTCCCGTAAGAAAAGTAAGGCAGGATGAGGGTTTTCACGAATCTACATTTGATGTCCATGCTAATTAATTTGGCAGAGAGCCAGAGTCGACGCAAACCTCCATACACCTTACTCAGCACTGCACGTACATGATCACATCATTTCATTTTCCCATTAAGAGCGACATCGAGATTCGTAACTTCGCTTACCCTAGTCAATATTTCACCCCCAAACATGGTCTGCGGAATATCAGTTTCCAAGCTGTTATTGGAAAAAATTATATATTTCGATTTATTGGCGATGTTGAGACCAATCGTAAATTCGCATTAAGTCATCGTTACTCCTTACAATGGAGTCTTTAATCAGCCCGAGAGAGCTGTTATTGTATATTTGTAAATCATCAGCATATAAATGGGCACTAACCTCTTGAATAATGTCAGGTAAATCATTGATGAATAAGGAAAAGAGCAGTGGACCTAAAATAGACCCTTGAGGAACACCACAGAAAAGCGGCTGTAAATCAGAAAGACGATCGCTGACTCTCACTTGCTGACACCTATCCCCTAAGAAGCTCTGTATCAATTGGACTAAATGAAAATCGGAAAAATGTTTGAATTTTGTTGAGGAGCATAGAGTGATTTACATAGTCAAAAGCTTTTGTAAAGTCGAGTTAAACCAGTATTGCAATCTCATCGTTATCCAGGCCTTTTCTTAAGTCCGTAGTAACCTTTGAGACAGCCGATTGACAGCTATAACCTGGTCTGAAACCTGATTGACAGCGCGAAAGCATTCTGTTGTTATCTACAAATGATTGGATCTGAGTGTACATCACCTTTTCCAAAGCCTTCGCAAGAAAACACAAAATGCTGATGGGTTGAAAATCAGATGGGTTAACAGCAGATCTTATTTTAGGGATAGTAAAGTAGCAATTTTCCATCTAGAAGGAAAAGTAGATGATGTTAGAGAGGTATTAAAAATAAATAGTATATAGCGACTAATGTAAGGCAGCAATAATTTTAGGAACTTAGGAGATATGTTATCAGGACCAGTGTTTCTAGATTTAATAGATAATATGGACTCATAACACTTTGCATTATCAATACACCGAAAGGAGAAATAATTGCTATGCTCAGGGTTATTTAAGAATGGTCTGCTGTCAGGTAATGATGAGTGATTCATATTATGCGACACATAAAATCTGTTCAAGTCATCAGGATTGAATGAGGTTTCCTCCTTGGTGCTTCCACATACTCCAGCTTGCTTGTGATTCTTCCAAAGAATCTTGTTAGAAAGTATTGGGTTGAATTTTTGTTTGAGATACCTATATTTGGCCGACTTAATGGCCGAGGTTGCTTTATTATGTGCTTCTTTGAATAACGGCCGTGAAGATATTGTCTTAAGGCGTCTAAACTCCCTTTCTGCAATTAGACGGCCAATATTGGATGTGAACCAAGGGCAGGCATTTAGCCTAACTCTTCTTTATCAAACAGGTAGATACTTTTCATACAAATAATGGAATAAGCTCTCGAAGATTTCGACTTGATCATCTACTACACTGCAAGATAATATGCTATCCAAAGGCAGCCTATTGCACTCATCAGAAAGATCAGAAAAATTAATGTTTTTGAAGTCACGATAAGGAAAATAGTCTAATATTTGACTGGGACAAGGTGCAAAATCATACGTCAGAAAAATTAGATCATGGTCGAGAAAACTTGGAGCATTGAGCTGATTGTGAAAGAGAATACAATTTTCGTCACTGGTCATGAACAAATCCAATAGAGTTGGATGTGCTGTATTGTAATATGTAGGGAGATTATTTAATATGTGCAAATATACAGATTGAGTGAAATCTCTAAAATCATGGGCAAGGGTATTGGAGGATAGGAGGTTAACATTAAAGTCACCTCCGACGACCACATTACTATAAATATTTGGAGGACAACAATTTGGAGGAGAATAAACAGCTGATAAAATATGTTTCTCAACTCCGTTATCTACCTCGACGCCAATAAACTCGATTGGCTTTCCACTGGAGGACAAAATGAGCTTCGTATTAAAGAAATCTCTGACGTATATTGCTACTCCCCCGCCAACACGCACTTTCCTGTCGTTACGAAATAGTTTATATCCAGCGATTGATATTAGAGAATTTGGAATTTCATCTCACAACCAGGTCTCGCTTACTAAAATAGCATGTACATCAGTCTAGTCTGTAGTGAAGCAAAATTAATATGATGCGCTTGAACTTGGAGTAAACTAGTAAGCAAATATCCAGTTCGATGATCAAAAATTTTCATAATTTCTATTTCGGGGTGCTATGGACACATTTTTGAATTTTTAAACATTGACGTGTCGGTTTACAGAGGGCGTGAATACAAAAAAAATATATATCTCACCAAGTTTTGTCGCCTCCCTAAATTTGCCGCCCTAGGCCCGGCCTATAGGGAAATTCGCCCCTGTCGGTCTCGGCCTAATGATTCTCGGTTGACAATTGTAAAAAATTGTATTTTATAATATTCTTAAATCTTGGTGGTAAGACGGGATTAAAACAATTTTTTTTTTTCATACTTACAGAAAAATATGACGGTGTGATGGATTTGATTGAATTCTTAGATCCATTTAATTTGTAGTTGAAGAAGTGCATTTGTCTGATTCATCGTTTACAGCTCCCTGGGATTTTGAGTCAATCATTTAGCCTAATAAAATAAGAGAGAAACATAAAAGGGTCAATTAAATTTTCTTATGACGATATTTTGAGATATTGTGTAGGGTGATGTTGGCAATATTGCCGAAAAGAGTACCTTCCCAGGCCCAAAAAATAAAATAATAAATAAAAGCATCCCAAAACTTGTGACAAACAGTTTGCATGCGTGCGGTAAACATTTTAAAATTGCTTTTTATGATGTAAGATAAATTAAATATAAAAAAACTTGACAATTTATATTTTACAGTGTAAATATATCGATTAGAACATTATCAAAGCTAAACGACTACTAATTATCAATTCCAGTTGTGCTGACTAGATGCTAACCTTAACTTTAACTAAATATATAATAAGATCGATCTAGTAGAGGGCTTCTGTTACTGAAATGAATTTGGTCATTAACTAGAAAATTACCATTGTTGTTTGAACACAGCTGAAAAATAAAAAAGAAAACAATTAAAATACAATATATAAAGTATTTAATACTTCCCTAGAATTCCAAGATCCTGTGTCCAGTCATCACTTGCCTCCTGTATCTTCAAGAAGTATCTGAAATGAAAAAAAAAAGTTATATATTAGTTTAGTAGAACCAATTGGATTAACTATTGTGCAGTACAATAAAAAATTTAAGTACATACATGCAGACGAAAATCACGAAAATCAACAATTTTCGCCATTGTTGACATGTCGTGAAAATACTTTAAGAATGTGCCAAATTCGCATAATTTGCAGATTTCTTGCAAATTATGTACAGTCAAACTATTATTAAACATTTTTAGATGATATTTATGCACTTACCTTGTGAATTAATCCCTTAGTGGCGAAGAAAATACACAACACAAACACGACACTTTCAATTAAAAACATCGCGATCGCGACTGTCAAATTGACTCGCGAAGAAGTCAATTTGGTGAAATGAAATGCGCGCAACCTGTTGAGCAAGGTTAGAAAGTGCGAATTTCACCAAGTAAGAAAATATTAAAGAAAATAGGTGAAATTAATTCCCATAATGAGTGGGAAAGAGAACGATGTCGAAACGAGACAGACGAAATGAGAGAGAGAATTTACGTTCCATATTGGAAATTGACATAATTTCATAGGGAGTCGCCATATTGGTATTTTTGTAAAAAATTGAAATAATTAAATAAATCGACAAGGAAAATTCGTGGATAATGAAGAATAAATTCGACGACATATTTTAACATATTTTGACATAGTTGCGCAAAATGAGCAAACATGAAAAATATGTGGAAATTCCATATTTTTGTTTGGAATCTATTATAAAATGGCGGCTCCGATACTATAAAAGGGCAGTGCTCCCTTAAATCGCTCAGTCAGTGATAGTGATCTTTTATACTAATTTGGCATAACATCATAGTGAGTTGTAGTTTAAAGAAAAATAAAAGTAAAAAGTAAAAGAAAAGTGAACTTCAGAAAAAATAAATAACGTACAATAAGGTACATTATTTTCCTGCTCTAGGATTAAAGGCATCAAGGAAAAGTTGTGAACAATTGTTGGGTGGTGATTGGATTTTCAGATAAGTATTCTTATTCTGAAAATAATTTATATTGGTGATGGAAATTTTTAGATTTAGGTTTTTCCACATAGCGGCTGAATTCATGCTAGCTGTGCATTTTCAATGCTTCAAGTGGAAAAACAAATTAGTTTAATTAATATTAAGAATGAAATCAGTGAATTAGTTAGTAAGTTCAGAACAATAAATAAAAACTGGAAATAACAGTGAAATTTGTGATAAATCTGAGGTATAATATTGAGCACGTGTCACGCTATGACACCTCAAGCATACATGCCTACAGATAATTAGTTAAGCTAAATTAATTACTTAAATAGATAAAAACTAGAACGGATTAAAAAGAACGTATCATAAGGAATTTGTTCAATAAAAAACAACAGTAAACATAAGCCCACATATCTTCTTCTTTTAACATACCGCTACACTAACACCACCCAAAATGCCGTAATGTAGATGTGGTGCTCGCTTACAGCTACATTACAAAACAATTGTTCTGTTGCTTTCTGATTACGAAGATTTCATACTTGCCTAATATTTTTCCAGCTCTGAAGCATAGTAATTTTATTAGACAGGGTGTTTCCCACTAGGAGGTCAGTAGAGCGGGAGGTGATAGTACTCAGCTAGATGAAAAAACAATTGTATGGCATGGGGGAGGGGCATATCAACCTTTTAGGATATACAGGGTGATTAAGAAAAAAAGCTAGTTTTTCACAAAACACCGTGTATCTTAAAAACTACAGGGTGAATGATCACAGTTAGGAGATCATTATATGCAGAACTTCATGGCCTTTCCAACGACTGCCCGATCAGCTCCATAGCCCTCTCGCCTCAAGGACTACGGTTGTCTAAACTCAAAATTTTGGATTTTCTAACCTTTTTTTTAATTTAACCTCTATTATAGTTGACCTAGTACACCGTATGTATTAATACCAGCCTTTAAACAGTCATTAACTCATAGCCTATTAAGGTCACACCGAAATTAGACGATATTTTGTAAAATGACGAGCTAAGGGAACAAATTATCGTTGAGAATAGGTTTGAAAATAGGTTTGAGAATATATTTAGAGCTAATAACTCTTAAAGGGCTTCAGATAGTACATTGGGTGTACAAGGTCATATTAAAGAGGAGAGTCTACAGTTTACAGTTTTTATAAAAAAAAAATTTGTTAACGACCTTTTTGCAAAAATAATAGAGGTTAAATTAAAAAAAAGGTAAGAAAATCCAAAATTTTGAGTTTAGACAACCGTAGTTCTTGACGCGAGAGGGCTATAGAGCTAATTGAGTAGTCTTTCGAAAGGCCAAAGGCCATGGAGTTTTGTATACAATGAGCTCCTATCTGTGACTCTGTAGTTTTTAAGATACAGGGTGTTTTGTGAAAAACTAGCTTTTTTTCTTAATCACCCTGTAAACCCTAAAAGGTTGATATGCCCCCCCCCCCTGCCATACAATTTTTGGTTCTTATATGTGAGTACTATCACCTCCCGCTCTACTGACTTTCTAGTAGGAAACACCCTGTATATTTGGACATTACCTGAGAACGCGTCGACACAGAGAGTTTTCATAAAAACAATAAATACAATTTCAAAACTGGGGAAACCTCTTCTTGGTGTTGTCTTGCAAAACATTGAGTTTTTAGTTAATTGGATCTTACCAATTAAAACATTCTCTATTTTTTTTTGTTTTTTGTTTCTTTTTTAAGTTCAGAAGTAATAAGATTTGGTAATGGACCTTACTCCTTTTCTAATGAAATTCCATATTTTTTTCATTAGTTCTCCATCATATGAACTAAACTCTTTAAGTCAATGCTACCTATATCTACTTGTATTATTCATAGATATTTCTTTTTTTTTTTTCATTTTCGTATCTCGGTCAAATTCCTTTGTCAGCCCTGATTTGCATATGTATAGACACATGGGATAAAATCCAATCAATGTTCAATCTAGATTGTGATATTAAAATAAATTGCACCCTTTAATTTTCCAATATTTAATAGGGTGGGAAACCCTGTAATCTTATCACACCCCTAAATTTTCAAAACAATGTAAAGATTAATATTATTGGGCAGGTGGAAAACAACAACCGTTGCCCTTTATTCTATCCTTTCCCTTCGCATAACAAATAACAGCGTTAACTTTAAGGTAACATAAAATTAAAGGCTTCGAGTTTATTTATTGAAAACAATTTGCAAGCTAATTTAATCCCGATTCACATGATAACTTTTGAATAACGTCCGAGAAACTTTCCACCGCACAAAATTGGTTTTCCTTTCAGTATACAGTCCCAATGGGTGCTTTAATTTTATGTTTACTCCAGGACTCCTCATTCAGTCCATTACACGGATCCTTGCTGCTCACGTCGCTTTCCATTCATGTGCTGTTATCACTGACATCAATTGATTTTCAATCGACACTGGCGTGGAATTGTGTGTCGTTTGTATGCAAAAGTTTATTTTCAAGGGAAAGGATTTCCTTTTTTTTTTTTTTTCAGCCGAAGTAAACTTTGGCTATTTTCCGGAGCAAAAAAAAAAAAGTAAAGAAAAAAAGAAACTTCATGTAATTTGAAATAAAACAAGGGTATACTCCTTTGCTCTAAGTAATGTCGTTGCTAAATGGGAGAAAAGTTTGGTTTGGATCACAGTTGCTTCATTATGTTAAAAAGACTTAGATGGTAACAAGGAATTAAAATAAATGAATGACCTTCATAAATCTAGGTTAATTGGAAACTTTTATGCATATATAGGTCTATTAACGGTATTTTGCTTTTATCTCGTTTAAAAGTGGATAAGTTAAATATCGTGGGAGGAATTGTTTTGAATTTTCCTGTTGTTTTACCTAACTTTCATTCATTTGCATATTAAAGTGATCAAAAAACTACGTATACAATGCAGTAACTAATTTATTCAGAAAAAATTACTCAACAGCTAAACTACGGATTAAAGTTAATCCAATGCTGGACGTAAAAATACTTACATCTCATTTAATACTGCGCACTAAATGCAAAAGAGATTTTATTTTAGTTTGGGTAAAAGAATGTTCTTAAGACAACTAATCAAAAACGAAATTGTTCTATGATTCTAATCGAGAACTAAATCGATATTTTCTGGACGCGACAAAAATACAGGCATGTGAAGAACAATGCGACCCACACGTTATACTTAGATTATGTAGTTGAGCAGTACAAAGTTAATGAGTCGGTCGAACATGAAAAGCATCGGTATGTGACTTTAATCCTTGATTTATAAACATTCGTTTCACAGACCGCTACAAATGTAGGGTAGTGTTGTCAAGGTTGGACATCTTTGTGACTTTTGCCCATAACTTTCGTTCAAGGAAGAATTTGATCAATCCAAGCACATATATTTGGTAAGGTCTAGAAAAAAGGAACAATTTTGCTGAACATTGGAGATTGATTGGGTGAAAAATAAAACAATGTAGGCATTTAAAAAAAAAGTGAAACGCTGTCAACTTTGGCCAGTGTTGTCTAAGTTGTCCAGTCAACGGAAAGTGTGCTGAAATGATTGAAAATGACATGGAGAAATTAATTATATGAAATAAAAAGCTGAATTTGTTTCATTTTTCTATTTTTTTTTAGCAAAATTTTAATGGCGCGTTATTCGAAATCGTGTTTCCAGTAAATGTCGTTATATTGACGCACTTCAAATGTACTTCTCTTTATAGTCTAAGAGCCCGCAATAAATTTTTGGTGTGAAATATAACCAAAAAATTTATGCGTATTAAGTTAAAGGAAAGGCAATTTCAAAAACAATCGTCTGGCAGGAAATCTACGCGACCTAAGTGAGTAATAGTATGTTGAAAACACCTTTTTTTTCAAAATTGAAATACTTATCATAACCACTTAATGCACGTCTTAAAAAACAGAGAGGTTTTCCCTGAGCACAAATATGCAGGTTCAAGACATTTTGCGCACGGCTAACCCATTGCCAGACTAAGTTGAAGTACTCACAAATATCAAACAAATCTTACAATTTTCAGCATTCGTGTTTTACTTTTAGAAATCTTTTTTTTTTTCAATTTATACTTTGAATTCAAGCATCACTTTCAGATTCATTGTAATCTGATGAATCACAAGTGATTACATCGTTTTGGTTTTCTTCATTCACATTAACTTAAGGACATCTTGCAGTCTTTCCGGTGTGTATTTCCCTCGAACCATTTAATTTTCAATTTATTTTTTGCTAACACCCAACCACTTTCTTTTGGTGATAATTTAATTTCTCCATTTCTCACCGCATTCTTCCATATACAACATAAAGGGTTTTCCAATAAGAGGTGTTATTTTGATATTCAAAGAAAAATGCCATTTTTTGAGATAAATGATCGGATCTTTATTTCATTATAAAGAGGAAAGTATGCCGTTAATAATGGAAAATAACATCAGCCAAATGACCACCACGACCACGCCTACAGAACCATATCCTTTTCATGAAATTTTCCATAATCAAATCGCAAAGTGGCTGCAATATGTCCTCAATAGCCTCACGAATTCCATCTTTGAGGTCTTGAATCGACGCTGGATGGAATTCCGGATCATTTTCATGCATTTTAAGGACCCAATCTGCAAAGACTCGACATTGTTGATGATCGGCCGGCTTGAGTTCTTGTGTTAACTGAACTTTATAAGCCTTAAGACCCAAATTTTTATGCAAAATACGTAATGACGTTTGTGGAATGCCTAATTCCAAAGAACGACGAGGAATGGACAAACCTGGGTTTTCTTCAAGACTTTCGGCTGCAGCAGCACGGGTTTTATTCTTCATATCACTAACTTGTCCCGACAGCTCGAATTTTCTGTATTGCGGTCCGACAAGGTGCTTCACGACGACCCAAAAATGTTCGAGTTTTACGAACCGTCTCTGCCACATTTTCACCATTTTTATAGTGAATTTTAATAATTTCAATGCGTTGTTGAATCGTGTATCGTTCCATTTGCGTAGTTTCTGCTTGTCAAGTGTCAAAAAATTACAGCTCCAAAGGTGATATCTACCGAAATAGCGGGCTAATTAAAATAACACCTCTTATTGGAAAACCCTTTATATACAGAAATTAGTAAACAAAGGCCATAAACTAAAGTTTCGAAAAAGCATTGTAAAACAAAATTTCAGAGAAATTGACTGAGCCATTGTTGCGTCGTGTCGACATGAATCACCAACTTTGAAGCGATGCCTCTGAATGTAAATAGACCTGGCGAAACGCCCACTGTTGAACCTTCGGTGGCTACCGGTTAAAATAAAAACAAAAAGTTTGCTATTTTTGCGATAATAAAACATGACGGATGGCGGGCTTCCACTGCATCAAAACCATCGAGAATTATATCCCAGGCCATGAAACAGAAATTCATGCATGCTGGTCCGATTATCTAAAATATCTTATATTGATTCTTATGGACATGTGACTAGCCATTAATTTTTATATTCTATATAAAGCCTAAACTACTATCCATACAGGAAAATAATCTTCCACTAATTTTAACTTTAGCTCATTACTTTCCAAAATTTTATACTTAATATATAGCTTATGCCCTAGACACACAGCACTCTTAATGAAGAAATAACTAACGACTCATTAGTGTATAATGATTCATTATAAACTGCAGACACACAGCCATTTCTTTAATTAAGTTGTTCTGTCAAACTGGTTTTGATCAAATTATGACATTAAAGAATCGATATGGATCGAATTAACGCGATAAACTTTGTTTTTATTAATTTTAATTTTTATTTATTTTTATTTTATTTCATTTAACGATTGAGAAATGAAAAAAAAAATATTTTGATTTAATTACTTTGTACTTTGCATTTCTTCTTCTTATCAACAGATGCACAGAGGAGCTCCAGATATACATTATATGCCAAATCTATATATATATCTATAATGAAGAAAGAAAACACTTCATTAGTGTACTTCATTATCATCTGCTTTTCGAGCCATAATGACGTATACTATGTGACACACGCCATTTTAATGAATAGTTAGTACAAATGATTCATTAGATCGTGCTGTGTGTCTAGGGTATTAGGAGATTAAGACTAAGGGATTGAACGGGGCGCGTACGGCCTTAACACAGCAGCCATTCATTGGCTTATTATGAACCGCTTTCTTTATGGTTCATTCAACAATCGCACAGTTAGAAAATAGCAAGAAAGATGATAGCAGGTACCTGCGGGCCTATTTTATGGCATTGCTGAAGGATGATTATTTCGACTGAATTGTAATTGTAATGAGAATCATCTGAATTGTAATAATTTGATCCGAAATAGGTTCAACTCTCTGATGTTTACTGGTTGTTACATCGAGAAAATGAATCCATTATTTTTACCCCTACCTATCCTTCTATATAATTTTTTGGTTATCTCGACCGTACTAAAGAATTATAGTTTATAGGCTTGGAAATTGGCGAAAACTAAAGCCGTTCCCTCAAAATCGTGACAATAAGGGAGCAACGCGTGAGACGTGGGATCTTCTGCATCCGCCCATATCTTTCTATAATATTTATATTTTTCAAACCTCAACACATGAATTTCTTAGCTAAAACTCCGGTAAAAATATTGCAAAAAAGAAAATGTATCTATGTTGTACCAGTTTTTCAGAAATTCCATTTGAATTCTTTCCCACTTTCGATCTATTTTCGCTGCCTAGTCCTACATTTTTATTACCTTTTTAATATAAATAAAATTACATTTTAGATACTTTGTATTATCTCAGATAATTTTGAGGTCGAAAATCAAAATTTCATGAACAAATTTTGATAGTATAATGTGTGTTTCGATCAGCAGTACAGGGCGATCTCATCATGACAGCAATGAAACTCTGAACTGTCTCAAAAGCATATATAGAAAAAGTTGTGTTTTGAAGACTATTGGAGGCTGGCATGCCTCGTCGCGGGCCAATTTAAAAATCCAGTTCGTCGCTGCCTGGGCGTACGCGACTAACCGTCCTGACTATAACCGATAGCGGCGGGTGAAGAGAGAGGAAGGAGTGAACTCAAGACCGGCTTCTGGGTAGTATGTAACGGTGACTCATTCCGAATGATGCACAAAATGGCAGTGGGTTATGAAATAACCAAAAAATACGTTATTTGGCTATTCCTAAAACTGACATTTATAGTACAGTATAACTCTGAACGGCCTGGTATTTGGAACTAGTCGCAACACTAACTTCCAGCTCAAAATGAGCTATCCAACGATTTATGTATTACACATGGTTACTGGAGGGGAGTACCAAAATTTGCATCATCCTTTCGTTTCTGCTAGCCTATTGTCTATTGCTATTATCGTGTTACTATCAGATCACTTGCCACGTCACCCTGGCGGATGCTCGACCTGGTTAGCGAGATTACCCACCCAGACATTGACCGCAATAAAAGTATAAAATGCATCAGAAATAAAAGAATTGAATAATTTCTTGACATCTTGTTGATTTGAACAGAATTCAGATTATTTATTTTGTTTGGCTTACGTTACAAAGTTTCTTTATAGACGGAATAAGCTTATATCATGTTTACAGTAGGGCAGCGCAGCGCAGGGTATCTTTGCCAATTCGGAATATTATTAGTGGGAATAAATGGCACAGGAATTGCAAAAACCTAATTAAAACACCATCAATAATATAGCAAATTCTCGGCCTTATAATTTCATTGGTCCCAAGAAAATTAAAGCCTCAATTTGCTGAAAACAACTGGAAATTAACTATTCCGATTGAAAGTCATGAACCTCCAGCTAATAATCTAAAGGACATTGACAGAGTATGGACCAAATGCTGTCCAGAACTGGGAGCACTTCCAAAAAGTTTCTTGCATGCGATAGTTCTTTACAGGCAACTCGTTTTAGTCACGGTGAGTCTGCATACGAGGACTTATGGGTAGTGATTAAATGTAATAACTTGAACTTTTATATTTATTGCTCATATGTTCGTCCATCCTCTTCCCATGAAACTTGTGACGAAATTTTCACAAATATCAGTAATGTTTCCCAAAACGCTGAAAGCAATGCTATGTTTTTGATCCTCGGTGACTTTAATCTTCCAAATATATCCTGGTTAGTTGCTGATGCGGGCAATACTGTGGAAATAGATGACTTAAATAATCGAACAACATTTACTTTGTCAATTTTCATATCTTTTTGCCAACTTGAACAATTTAACTGTATTCCAAATAGTAACCAAAAGTATTTGAATCTAATATTATCTAATTCAGATTTGGGTAATATTGTTGTAACTAAACCCTTCTATCCCTTGTCTCGATTTGATAGTCATCATCCTCCTCTTCTCGTTGAATTCAAAATAAAGAAAGTACCCCAGTTTCCTGAAAAAATCAATAAGCGCTTGTTTAAGCGGACTGACTATGATGCTATCAGCAACTTTCTCTCCAATATAGATTTCTCGGCGTTACAACATCTAGACGTGAAACAAACCTTGCAAATATTTTATAGTCATCTTAACAACGCAATTGAGAATTTCATTCCCCGGATAACGAAAAATCGGATTAAATATCCGGTATGGCTTTCTCGTGACTTAATTCATGCTATTAAAGTTAAGGAAAAATATAGGCAAAAATACTCAAAATCCAAACACCCTGAAGACTATACAACATTAAGTTACTTGCGCAGTAATGTAAAATGCAAAATTAGAAAGTGTTATGGTAAATATGTTTTAGACACTGAAAACTGCATATCTTCTAACTCTAAGGCTTTTTGGTCTTATGCTAATAACATGAAGCTCTCTAGCTCCTACCCTAGGTAAATGCATTATGATGGAGCGTCTGCTGATAAACCTGAAAGTATTTGTAACTTATTTGCAACTTACTTTCAAACTACATTCAATGTTCAACAGAGCTCAAAAATCCCTCCTACATCCGATGAAATCCATTATAACAGCTCTACACATATTCCCCTGATTCGTCATAGTTATGTTTAAGTAATTCTTGCATCGTTGGACGATAATAAAAATGCGAGTCCAGACGGTATTCCCAACATATTTTATAAAAACTGCTCTCTGGTCCTATCACATTCTATATCCATGTTAATCAATTCATCTGTTTCCAGACATACTGTTCCTGATGTTTTTAAGGATAATTTTGTTCATCCTGCTTTCAAAACAGGGGATAAAGGGCTAGTAAAGAATTATCGCCCCATTTCTACTTGAAATGCTCTACCCTTGAGCCTTGAAAGCATCGTTTATAATGCTCGAATACAGCAACTAAAACCCTTCATCTGCCATCAACAACCAGACCGATCTACGGTAACTAATCTCTCGATATTTACCGACTCTGTTGCTCTGGCTCTTGATGAAGCTAAACAGCTGGATGTTTTCTATGCGGATATATCTAAGGCATTTGATAGAATAAATAAGATAAAATAAGGGAATTGGGCTTTGATTCTAACAGTAGCCTTTGGTTTGAGTCATATCTCTCGTATCATCATCTAACGGTTGTAATTAACGGATTTTCGTCAAATTCATACACGCAAATATAGGGTGTACGTCAAGGCTCGATTCTTGGCCCACTTCTCTTCTTATTATATATTAATGATCTCCATAATGAGTTATCCTCTGCTTCCTTAATATATGCTGATGACACCGAAATTTATCGAGTTATAAATGATCCATCCGATTGCCAATACCTACAAAATGACATTTAGAACTTGCTCTTTTAGTGGAATAAAAATCAACTATCCTTAAATGTGGATAAATGCAAATGCATGTCCTTCTCAAGAAAGCAAACCACGTTGTACTGGGACTGTAAGCTGGACACTGTCTCTACCATGCGCATATCAGAAATCAATGATTTAGGAGTACAATTTCACAGCAAACTTCTCTTCGACTCGCATATTAATCATATTACCAACAAAGCTTTTAAAATCTTGGGGTTTCTGTTAAGGTGCGCTGGGCCATTTAAACAGTTCTCTTTGCACATTACTATGTATAATACCTTGGTTAGATCTATACTGGAGTACGCTTTCCCCATCTGGAACCCTTTCTATACGACGTACAGAAACAAAATCGAGTGTATTCAACGTAGATTTACTACTACAGGCTCATATGTGGATTATGATGACAGGCTGGTCAGATACTCCATCTTATCATTAGAAGCACGTCGTTCCTATCTTGATGAAATGTTCTTGTTTAGAATTTTACATGGTTCTATTGACTCATCTCACCTATATTATCTGTCTTAAAAATCAGCTTTCCTAGTCGCCTCACCCGCCAGCCACTTACTTTCCATATCGATGCTCCCCGCACTAACTTGCGCTTCAAATTCCCTTTGGTTAGGATTCAAAAGGCCCACAACGTCCTGTATAACGATATGGATCTTGGTCATAATAAAACATTTGGATAGTTTTTTCATTTTACGTTAGCTAGATCTAGTTCATCCTTATTTTTCTGCTTTCTTCCTCCTTGCCTTCATGCTTATTTGTTATTTTGTATTTTTATTTTATCTAATTTTACTTTTTTTTCCCCTTTCTTTTTTTTATTATTATACTTTTTAAGATATCCTTGTTATCTTTATTTGTTATCTTATTTTTTGTTTCTATTATCTATTTTTGATTAATATCAGATGTTGTTTCTTTTTTCGTTTTTTTTTGCAATTAATGGACTTCCTCCCTATTGAATTTTTGCTTTTTCGTTTTTAATTTGAATTTTTTCTTTTTTTTCCAATTTTTCTTTCTTTTTTGTATAAATTTTGTAGTTCTTCTTATCTGTTTACTATCGTATGAATTTCTTAAATAAATAAATGTATAAACAAAAAAAAAAAATTAAAAAAAATATCAGTTCGAGAGGAAATAAATTAACGTATTTTTTTAGGAATTTTTTTTTAAGATTCTCGCATCATTTTTGATCCGTTTATACTGTGCGTATTTTTGTATTTATCGTATCTGTTTTATTTTAACTCTCGTATCTTCATTCAGGGTGCTCCCAAACCTAGGGTGGTTGGGTGTGTAACTTAATTGCAGGGCGGCAGACGAAGCCCGAATTTCGATTTTTCCCCTCAGAGGAGGGTAGGGGGCGGGGGAATTGACTCTTGACTCCTCGGACAGACTTTGATGCGCTTCGATTTATAGATTAGTGTTGGCCTGAAGAACAAAATGCACTAAGTGTTGATCCTGGGCAGGATCAATTTCAATTTCCTTTATAACACAACAAATTTACGAAATAATTATATTCAAGAAATATAAAATCAAATTAGTTTTTCTGGTCATACTATTCGCTCTATTCTAATCCGACACGGCCCGAAATTCAAATTATAATTTTTTTCCAGAGAGAATTTTAGTTATTACGACTAGTTATAGAATATAAATATGTTTTTAGCAATTTTCAGTTAAATTAAAAAGTTTCAAACTTAATTTCTGGGTACTCTTATTCCAAATCCAATAAAAGCTCTTTCTGCTAAAGCTGCTTTCTATTGAAAAGTTATAAGCATGAGTGCCTTTCTATAAAACTAACTAATGTATGTATGTAGTTGGAAACGCGTGGTTCTTTCTTAATGAGTGCAACAAAAAATTTCTGTAAATCAACATTTAATTTCGGTGCATTTATGAATTAACTTGTTTAAAAAAAAAAATAAAAAAAATTTAAATTAAACAGCTCTATGAGCATCAAGAAATTGCTTTTACTGTACATGCCATCCGAAAACTACCTTCTATAGAGAGAGAGAGCTTTTATGAAAATATGTACAAGACTTGCCGTGAAACTCGAAGTAAATCAAATTGCAAATTCAAGCACATTAGGCAAATTGGTTTAAAAGGAAAAAGTTTCCACGTTAAGCTGGAGAAATTGAAATAAAATTTCTCTTCTGGTATTTTGTCCACATTTCCATTAAATTATTTGTATTAATTTTTCTAATGGTAGAACACCAATTGTTAGGGACTTCTAAAGATGATGTTATTGGGAATATTGATTGATGGATTTATGACTATATTTGAAGAATAAGGGACACGTAATAAAGTACTCGCAAATTATGCTAAATTGGAACCAAGCTGTAAGAAAATTATAAAGAATTTGATATCTATTACATTCATGGCATCGAACAATATTTAAGGATTGTATTGTTTGTAGACCCTTCTATTGTATTATCAGCACAGCAATTTTAATTGATTGAAATCGGGAACAAGTTGTAGATAACATTATGATAAAACTCTAGAGTTTGTAGGTATCAATTTTTTTTTACGAAATAAATAAACAAGATAATTTCATACATTGAATAATGGCTCATTGTATAGGATATTGTAAAGGACTCTGCAATACTGAAATAAGGAAAAGTAGAGGTATTTCTCAGTCGGAAATTTTATATACAGGGTGTCCCAAAAAATAGTGATAATCGGAAGCCTGGGTCCCTCGGGGAACCCAAAATCACCCCCATGTATGTTCTACGATTTTTTGTAGCTGTCGAGGTATTTCAAAATTTTCAAGATTTTTCAATAATTACGTGCTGTAAGATTATTTTGGTCATAGCGGTCTAAGAAAGTGAGATAAGCACTTATTTTTTTTTCCGAAATAGCTTAGCAGTGCATCTGTTGTATTTAAAAACATTTATTTCAATACACTTCACCATTGTCAGTCATGTTGAATTTTTTTCTTTTACCAAAGCAAAAACTAACTTGAATATTCTATGGCAATTTTAAGAAAAAAGTTCCATTTTTTTTTTTTTTTAGACACTAGTTCAAAAACTTCCTTAGTTCATCGACTTTATATGGCGCAAATTTTTTCAAGTTATCTCAACGGCATCATACTTAAATTTCGATTCAGATTGTACTAAGTGTAAAATTTAAAAATTTTAATTGGGAAGTAAAAACAAGTAAAACTGAAAATTAAATAAAAATAATTATTTTATTGTGAAAAATTACAAAAACTTTTCAAAATGTCTACCTTCCTTCTCGACACATAACCGACAACGGCGCAAAAAATTCTCTTTCTGTCGATTGAGTCCTTGTCTGTTTCTTCTGCCGCTGTTAATTTACTCAACAAATCAGCCATATTTCTGCATTCTTTACAATAAACCAGCTCCTTGTGGTAGCCCCAAACAAAAAAAAAATTCGATTGGATTTAAGTCGGGTGACCGTGGAGGCCACACGATGGGCCCACCGCAGTCAATCCATTTTCCTTCAAATATTTGATTCAAGCAATTTCTCACGGCGTTGGCATAATGGTCATTTTGAAATAACATATTTCTTCGTGTATGTAAATCAACATCCTCTAACAATTCATTAAGGTTTTCTGCCAAAAACTGGAGGTAGGACTCACCATTTAAACGATCTGGTAATTGAAACGGGCCTATCAACTGCCCTTTGACTATTCCAGACCAAAATATTACACTCAATTGTTCATGGAAATTTGATTCACCTGCTAGTTGTGGATTTTCAAGACTCCACGAATGATAATTGTGAATATTGAAAATAACATTGCGTCGAAAGTGTGATTCGTCGGTCCAAAAAATTGAATCAAAAAATTTTTCATTCTCGGCCTGTCTTCTCAACATTTCTTGACAAAATGTCACTCTTCTGGGATAATCCTGTGGTTTCAATTGTTGCACCTTTTGAATATGATATGGATGATAACCCTCGGCTCTAAGTATGCGATGTGCTCGTGATTTCGAATTTCCAGTTCGACGCTCCACATCCCTCACGCTACATGATGGATCTCTGACAACTTTCTCAACAACTACATCCACTATCTCAGGGTCTCTAATTACATTCGGTCGGCCAGGCCTGGTTCCAGGGTTACGACCTTCCATGTAGGCGTTATGTACTCTCTCGATCATACGGTAATCCGGGAAATTTTCAGGCTGAGGCGCACCTCTGCGTTCTACATGTTCCCTGTAGATTCTTGATGCTTGCGAAAATTTCCGTCTTGCCCAGCCATAATAAAAGTGCATTCCCGCGTATTCATTCGGTAAATAGCACATGATTTCGTAGTTCAGAATTATCGCCAAGGTCACAATTCCAAGTATTTCACTACGGCACTAATCATAGTAAAGGGTTTTCCAATAAGAGGTGTTATTTTAATTAGCCCGCTATTTCGGTAGATGTCACTTTTGGAGCTGTCATTTTTTGACATTTGACAAGTAGAAACCACGCCATTACTAAAAGTGGAACGATACACGATTTAACAACGCATTGAAATTATTAAAATTCACTATAAAAATGGTGAAAATGTGGCAGAGACGGTTCGTAAAACTCGAACATTTTTCGGTCATCATGAAGCACCTTGTCGGACCGCAATACAGAAATTGGTAGAAAAATTCGAGCTGTCGGGACAAGTTAGTGATGTGAAGAATAAAACCCGTGCACGTCGCTCAAGAACAGCCGAGAATATTGCTGCTGTAGCCGAAAGTGTTGAAGAAAACCCATATTTGTCCATTCCTCGTCGTTCTTTGGAATTAGGCATTCCACAAACGTCATGACACCGTATTTTGCATAAAGATTTGGGTCTTAAGGCTTATAAAGTTCAGTTAACACAAGAACTCAAGCCGGCCGAACATCAACAACGTCGACTCTTTGCTGATTGGGTCCTTGAAATGCATGAAAATGATCCGGAATTCCATCGAAAACTCATATTGAGTGATGAGGCCCATTTCCACCTCGATGACTTCATCAACAAGCAAAATTGTCGCATCTGGGGCTCGGAAGACCCAAGATTTATTGTTGAAACGCCTCTCTATCCTCAACGTGTGACTGTTTGGTGCGGTTTATGGTCCCGCGGGGTCATTGGACCTTACTTTTTCGAAAATGAGGCAGGAGCAACAGTTACGGTGAACGGATTGCGCTATCGACAGATGATTAATGATTTTTTATGGCCGGAATTGGATGGTATTGATCTGAACAACGTTTATTTTCAACAAGACGCCGCTACGTACCATACAAGCAACGAAACCATTGATCTTTTACGGGAAAAGTTTCCGGACCGTGTTATCTCTCGAAGAGGTGATCACAATTGGCCACCGAGATCTTGTGACTTAACACCTTGCGACTTCTTCCTTTGGGGCCACGTGAAAGAGAAGGTCTACGCCAACAGCCCAGCGTCGATTCAGGACCTCAAAGATGGAATTCGTGAGGCTATTGAGGACATAGGGCAGCCACTTTGCCATTTGGTTATGGAAAATTTCATGAAAAGGATATGGTCCTGTAGGCGTGGTCGTGGTGGTCATTTGGCTGATGTTATTTTCCATTATTAACGGCATACATATGATGAAATAAAGATCCGATTATTTGTCTCAAAAAATGGCATTTTTCTTTGAATATCAAAATAACACCTCTTATTGGAAAACCCTTTACTTGTTCTTATATATTTCAATTTTTGTATTAAAATATATTGGACCCGTGTAAGTCTTTTTGGGGGAAGTTTTTTCCTATCATATCTTCTTAAACTCTGGGGAGTTTGTTTAGGGTCTTGACTAGCTTCTGTCCTTTTATGTAGAATAATATTTTTCGTATTCATACTAACATTATTGCTAGCATCTTTGTTTATATTATTCTTTGGTTTATTTTCTCAATTATAATTTTGTATTATACTTGGATGATATTTGTCTTCTAAGGTTGAAATACTTATTTGAGGTGTGCTAGTCACAAAATGCGTAATTTCGCTGGTAATTTTGTAGAAATTACAATGAAACCAACTGAAAAAAATGTGTGAGAAAACGCATGATTTTGAGTTGATTTCGACGATTTTATCGAAATTATGTGTGAAATTAGTGTGAGTCCATATAAAGAAAAATTGTTAAGATAGATTTTCAGTCAACATTCGTATACCTGACGTTCATCACTTTGTGTATTGCATTGGGAATTAATCTTGAAAATTTCTGAAATTTAATTTAGTATGCTGTATTTATTTTTAGAGCACTAACAAAATAACACTTCAAGTTTTAAGTAAATTCAAACCATTTTTCTATAGGTTGGAAAGTTTAAATGAGAACTGAAAAGCAAAACTTTAGAAATTTTCATAGTAAATCAAGCGATAAATACTTCCCCAACCCATAAAAAAAAATCCATATGTGTGCGTGTTGGTCCGATTCTCTGAAATGTTGATAGTTACAGAAAAGTAACTAGACATTGATTTTATACATAAGCATATTCTATAGAGCCTAAACTACTATCCATACAGGAAAATAGTTTTCTATTAATTTACAGCTTGGTTCCTTAACTTCCCAAAAGTTACACTTACTATATACTTTACTTAACAAAATAATAAAACAGTTTTGATTAAAATGTAGTTTTACCATTTTACGACCAACAACTCTCAACTGAGTAATAGTTGCATACAATTATAGCCAGATTTATTCGAATTCATCGGATCATGGCACAGAGAGAGTCATTCGTTAAGATGATTTTTTTTTTTATATAATTTTATTAGGAAAGGTATAATAATTTGATTACGTTTGAAAAGATAAGAAAATAAGCTTAAGATTATCAGCAGAATGTTAAGATTAAGTTAGGGGGGCTCTTATGTATTAATGAGAGAGTCTGTTTCATAGTTTATCAAGTATTCTTCGAGGGTTTTGCTTTGCCCATATAGATTGATCTTCTGAATGCATGAGTTTTTCAATTGACAATATTAAAACCGATCGATTGTTACATTTGCAGATAGTTAGCTTCGATATTTTCAAATTTGGCCGAAGAAAGACAATTGTCAGATTATATTGATACTTGATTACCATATCAGCTAAAGCTCAACTGATGCGCTTTTTCGTCACTTAATACCTTACAAATTAATAATTTCAATGATTATTCCTGAAACGAGGTTTATATGAAAATTATTCATACATATACCTGATATTGGCTTTATTTTCGTTATAATTTGAATATTATAAGAATTCTTTCTTTAATTTCAGAATTACCAGAAAAACGTCCTTCACTTTGGACCGAACATGATCGCTATGAGCCTGGCGATGTATTACGAGCCAACTGCAGCAGTCCACCATCACGACCGCGAGCAGAACTTAAATTATTACTCAACAATTGGGTGGTGAGTGATGAATATAATTTACAGTTTTTTTTTTTTTTATATATTATTCATTATAATTTCATCAAGCAGTATTGTTTGTTGACAATAATAAAGCTTTTGTTTTATGTCAATATCTTATAACATAATATAAGTTCACGTATATAAAATGGATTTATAACAAAATATTTAAAAAGACGTCAACCGTTGGCAATTACTTTTTTCGTAAGAATAAGTAGATAAGTTACAGTAAAACAATATCTGTGGATAGATAAAAACTACTGACACCCGGCGCGTCCCTACACACCATCGCGATCTATAATAATAATAATAGATAAAGGTACAAGTGAGACCAGGTCTCAGTGAATGAAACCATAACCTTCTATATTTTCAAATCAAGGAGTTTTAATAAATAACATTTAATCGTATGAGTTTTTATAAAAAAGCTTGTCGACGAAACGTGTGGTGACTATCAGAATCGAAGCCAAAATATTTAAGTGAAATTAAAGGTGTCTTTTTGAAAAAATAATTTTATTACACAGATGCATAAAAAAATCAATGAAGGAGATTTCTCGTCTAATAGACTGAAAGTTATTGAAAATAATTTCAACAAGTTCACAAAATGCATTTTAAGTGCAAAAAAATTATTGAACTTTTCAACCCAGCGATCTCATCAGTATGGTTATGTCTAATCGCCTACCATAAAAGTTCAATATTTGAGGTCACACCAATTGCCTATATAAATACTTTTTATAAAAAGTGAATGTGAATTATATGAATTATTGGTGTGACCTCCAACATTGAACTACTATGGTAGGCGATCCGATCAGAGATAACCATACTGATGAGACCTCTCTGATCGCTGGGTATAATAATTAAATATAATTATTCACTTACGTAATATTCAAGAAAAAAATTCATTGCAACTTTTAAAGATATTTAATGAATAGGAAAGTCTATAATTCAATAAAAATTTAACATAAAATCTAACTCCATAAACAAATAACAAACAATATCATTCAAAATATGGAAAATAAAAAGAAAGATACTTATAATTTAATTAGGTAATTTATATATAAAAAATTATTAAATATATTCCTTTGGTAATTATGTTATCACAGTCTTCCAGTCCAAAGGTTTGATAATAAGTTTTATAATCCAAGTAGTGATGCTTAACAATTTCGTATAAAATTGCCATAAAAAAATATATAATATACTTAATTAGAATTAGAATGCAAAATAATGGGTATTTTTGTATATGGAAGAATGGGAGAAATAAAGAAATGGAATTAGCAACTATTTGATATGATACATGAGAAAAAGTAGTGTCAAATCTAGTGTCGGTATAGTTCCAGAGGGTGCAAAATATCGTGGATAGCCACGATAAAATTTTTACATATGAACACTTTTTATTATATCTTTCAAAGCACAATAGTCATAGGATGTTATATTATGCACATAAACATAATGCCCATATCACCGAGGTAGATTGTTAGTATTTTATCTATTGTTACATTGTTATCATTTAATACATTGAAATTAACACGACTGAATCCACGACCTACACAAAAGAAGAGTCTGGATCTTATAAGCTTTTTTTATTTGAAGATGGTTCTCGCACTCAAATAAAACCTGAAGGTCCTCGACGAAACTATAGCTTTCTTTATTTCCTTAGTATGAAAATCTGGATACAGAAAAGTTTTACTTAAGTTATTAAGATTTATCCAGTTATTTCAAATGTTTTTGAATAAGTGTATAGTGTCAAACTGTAAGTGAATTTAATCTGAAGGATAGCCTGGATTAGGAAAGCTATTCAAACCAAGTTAATTAAAAAGACGGAACATTGCTTAGTTCATTCCGTTGTTATCAGTAATAATAAACGAAAGAACCTCATTAGTTAATTCAAAAAAATATCCGGATGTTGGATTAGAAACGGGAACTAATCTGACTATATCTTTGTAGGATCCAAAAATGAACCTAATCATAAAAGCCATAATGGTACTAGCGGGCTTGAGCGAGGAATTTCTGCTACTCCTACGATATTATTTAATTTCTATTCCAGATTCGAATTTAGATAAACTTCATTAATAAGCAACGCGACAAACTTTATCACATAATCTTTAAAAATTTGAACCAAGTAGTTTTCGTCATTACTTGGCTTTTTCTATGATTTTGTGAAATATGCATTGCGGATGAAATGCTTTGAAGATGTCGCTTGGAAGATAATATTAAGAAAAGTTTTAATATTTGGTACGTCGAAGCAGAATGCGAATAAATAAGAAAACCCAAAATTATAATGGATGAATCGTATCGTTGTCTACTTAGAGTTCAAAATTTGAATTCGGTTGATTACAATTTGTAGCAATCCAGGATAATAAGTTTCCTCATAGCATTCATCTGCATACTTTAAATATTTTATAGCCTTGTCAAGATAAAAAGATCTGCTCTCGATATCTTGTAAATGCTCATATTTATAATGAACTAATAAGTTCGACGATTGGTACCATAAAGTAATTTTACCATGTTTTGGTAAAATCCATTCTTATCTTTTATTTGATACTAAGAGATTTTTTTGAATAACCGTAACAGACATATCTTTTACTATAGTTAATCTTGCAGAGAAGCAAAATTAGAAATTATTCTTTAAGATTTTTTACCGGGGTAAACTTGTATTTGTTGAAGAAGCCATTTTTTTGTATTCTCCGGTATATAGCAAGAGTTAAAAAAAATGTTATTTGTTATTTCACCACACAACCTATTTGATTTTGGGTGACAAGTTTCAAGTCTTGGTTGTAACTCATCAACAGGTCCTAAATAGCGAAATTGAGTGACTTGAAAAATAAATGAAAAAATAGAACAAAGAAAAGAAATGAAAAAAAAAATTGAGAAAAATAGAAAAACACATTTATATTAAAAAAATTAAAAAAAAAAAAACACATTCATTCGTAACGAATCGAACCTGTGTTCGCTGGCAGTGGGCTGAAAAAAATAAAAAAGAAAAAGTAAGAAGAAGAAGCGTTTCGTGTTATCAGAGAACCCTACACTCATCGGTATGGCAAATTCTTGGCTATTTAATAAGCAAAAAATAACCAAAATCTATAGGGTTGTTCAAAAGTTATACTCATTTATTCCCATTAAGGTTCACGAATATTGGCGAAATCTTCAACTGGCCACAACTCCTAAAGGAAGATTTCTAGGGGAGGGGGGTGGTAGGTGGAACAATTTTTTGATCAGCTTACCTCAAGGAATCGCGTGGTATCTTGATCTGAATCATCCTGTATATCTAGGAAACAAATTGATGAAATGTCGAGCTACGAGCGATGCATCTAATTCGAATGATCGGAAATTTCGGCATGCTTGAAAACGTTGTTTATAGTAAAAAACAAATCGAAGAGATTTCGAGCTACGAGCGTTTTCTCTATTTTTATACCCTAGATGAAATCTAAAGGGTATACTAAGTGTGTCGTTCCGTTTGTAAAACCTAGAAATCATGATGGTAGTGCAAAATGGATTGGCACCCACGTATAATATTAAAAGTTATTTTGGTTTTTACATGTCCGTCCGTCTGTACGCACGATAACTCGAGAGCGTGTTCACTTAGTGGGGTTGCCATACAAAAATTTCATTTTCCACTATATATTTGGACACTGCCTGAAAACGCGACAGCATATAGAACTGAAAATTTGTACACGGTGTTTTTATACAAAAAAAAAATTAAAAATTTACTAATTCGGGCAACCCTTTCTTGATGTTGTCATATAACAATTTAGGTTTTTTACATATACTGTGAAAACAATCGGTCCTAAACATTTTTATTGTACTAAAAACTTCTTCAGAATACGAAATCCTATAAAATTGGTTATAATCATTTTTTCTGTCCGGCCAACCGTTCTAGAAATATATGCGAAAAACCACTTCAAAAATTAAAATTGCACGGTAGGTGACCATTCGAAATTTTATACGGGCATTTATCTAGGGTATCATAAGTCATCATAAGTCTTTGACCAATTCTAGTTTTTTCACTTGTTTCGAGTTCATTTTGCTACGGCGGAATTTCGTCCAATTGTTTGCAGGGGTTTTTGTTATGATGAATAAAAGTTGTATTTGTTTCAGCTGGAGGCAGTTTTTATTTGTGCCTCCATTAGTTTCATGTCAGTAGGTCGATTAGGAAGAATTTTGGTTGGGGAAAGGCAAATATAGTATATACATATTCAAGCCACACGGTTGGAAGGAAATTGTAAATTCTTGAGAGGAATTTCAAGTTGGTTAGGGGAATATTACTACTTTAAACCAGAGATGTCTTGAAATTATTATATTGGTAACAAAAAGGTACATTCGGGGACAAATAAACAAATGAGCAATTATTTATATTTTAATTTAGCTTATTTAGAATTTATTTGTCGCCGTCATGCCATAATCGGGAATCTACTTTTTTGGCTATGTGGATCTGCCGTAATCACAAGTAACTCATGAAAATCAAATCTATATGCTATTATACTTTAGAAACCTTATCTATCTGTACCTACGTAATACTTTAACAAAGCTAAGAGAAACATTTCTGAAGAACGCTGTAACTTTGGGTTAACTTATGAAATATATATTTGTAGTATTCATGAATATGATCTGATGATCTTTAAAATTCCTTATAGTGATCCCTGAATGAAAATAGAGCTGAACTGGGATATTTCAATCTGTCTCGTATTATTTGGGTTCAAGCTGCGTACCCGCATAAAAACTTTATTTTATTATAAGTTCTTTACTTTTAATGAGATAAGCTTTAATGGATACAAAGCAGAAAACTCTTTTCCACAATAGGAGTTTATGTACCTCTCATTTTATTTACATATGAGGTCCTCTCCACATATGGCAGCTTTAATATGAATGTAAATAGGTCTGTTATGAAAAATTTAAAATTCCGTAATATAATATAAAAAAGTTTTTATTGAACAAAAGTAACCATTTTAAAAGAAGGATAATGGCATCTAAGCAGGCAATCAACAGAAAGCTTGAATTTATCCTTAAACAATTAAAAAAAAATATTATATTAAACAAAAAAAAAAAAAACAGCTTGAGTTTATTATGCATTGCTAATCCCTCGGCCTTTAACCATATGTTTATCATGAGAAAGCAGCCCTCCTGCATGTTTCTTATAAATATTTCCTAACCAAAACACGCCTTGA
The DNA here is from genome assembly GCA_963924295.1 of Dioctria rufipes. Taxonomy (NCBI): domain Eukaryota; kingdom Metazoa; phylum Arthropoda; class Insecta; order Diptera; family Asilidae; genus Dioctria; species Dioctria rufipes. Next base: position 204,734,039 of record OZ002741.1, read on the forward strand.
ATGTTTCGCAAATTCAATCTGCTCCAACATAAAGAAAAGTAAATTTGTAAATCTATTTACTTTCTTGAGAAGTTTGTCAATTTTGTTCAAATGAAACTCGGATGAATTTGATGTCCTCAGAATTCCGTAGATCCCACAATCGCATCCTCATACAAGTTTTAACAAGAGCTTAAGAGAGTCTCAGGAAAAGTATGCTCACAGTGTGGGTGTTCCAGTCTATCACAACAAAGCGAATAATATACAGTATCCAGTGGGTTACTTCGAGTTAACATAGATCCATGCAACCACCATCTTCACCAGTCTTTAGTTGCTTTAGTCCTTCGTTCGATGTAAATTTTATAACTTGCAGTCACATGCTAAGAAAGAAGATTATCCGGCAACATTTAAGTTTCGGACGTGTAGCAAGTTACTGGGTTTATCTCTGTACAGAAATGCTCCCCAGATGCACTTTGGAGAGTAGGAACCGTCTTATCTTGTTTGCCGTAATATAAAACTTGGACGTGTAACCAAACAAGTGTGACCTTGGTTCCTTCGAGATAAGACTGGTACGTAAGGAATAAACCTTTTGTTGGAAAACGATTGCTTGCGCTAAAAGCAATTTATATTGCCAAGGGAATGGCGGAATGCATACATACAACTTACTATGAATTCAGTAGAGCTATATACTTGCATACTTACGTAAACCTAGTTATAGTTGACATTTCTAGTTTTATTTTCAAACGTTGTACTCATTTTTCAGATTAATATTTTTATGAACATTAGATGGTTTCCAGGTGAAATCTCATTAATGGATGAGTTGATCTACTTAACAAAAAATCATAGTTGGAGGGTGATTATTAAATTTTGATTGCTGAGGAGAGTCTTGCATCAACATTTAACTAATGCCGAGAGATGCTTTATAAAACATTCTTTCAAAAATTAAAAATAAATATATGTTTATCTACGTGTTGTTGTTGGAGGTTAATACAAAACTTAATTTTTGTTTTTCCTTTGCCCAATTGTTTTAAAAAATGTATCTAATTAATTTAAGCTTTTGGTTAATAATAAACTGAATGAGTTTATCCCAGTTTCTAAATTCAATTCAACATGTAACAAGTGCGAGTAAAAGAAGCAGAAAATTAAGAAATGCTACAGAAAATATCCGGCAAATACATAGTAATAAAAATTCCACGATGTAATTTAAAGCGATAATAAAATAAGTAAAAAACGAGTTTTCAAACAAAACTGAGGCCAAGCCGCATGAAAAAGTAGAAAATAAATTTTTCTTCACACACAGAGATGGACTCAGATTTTTTGATTGGGACATTTCTATTGAATATTCTTTCTCTTCATGAATCAAATCACTTATTACCTCTGATTGATCATACTGAAATATATCGGTGATTGTCAGCGAATAAAATCTGAATCCACCTCTGTGTGTGAAGAAAAGTTTATTTTCTACTTTTTCATACGGCTTGGCCTCAGTTTTGTTTGAAAACTCGTTTTTTACTTATTCTATTTTCTGCCTTTTTCACGTTAACTAAATTGTTATTACGTGCTGCATGGAGATGTTTTAAAACAATTTTATGACGACTGAAAAGACACTGATTTACCAGTTTTTCAAAAAATTTATTCGAGTATCAAATCGTTGAAGTACTGCACCGGTTTTCTGAAATTCAAATGATGTTTTAAACAGTGCTTTCTAGCTATATTCCAACTTGATCCCATATAACATGAATTTTCCTGATTTTCCATGTTTTCCACAGACTTTTTCTATTACTATGAAATTTTTTTTTTTTAAATTTACATGAATTTTCCTCGATTTTTCATGCAATTTTTCATGATTGTTGAAGAGAAAGTATTGATGCCAGTAGGACGAAAAAAAAATTGATTCCGCATAGCTTATAAAACTTTTTTGTCGGAAAATTTTCCGGAAAAGTCGGAAAATTCCGGAAATTTTCTGAAAATTTTCCAAAAAAATTGGAAAATTCTGCATTTTTCCTGAAACAGATTTATCACTAATCATATCGATGAAAATTTTTCCGATGATTTTCCCGCTTTTCCGGGTTTTCCATGGAGTTTTCCACAAAAGCAACTTTATGCAACTCATTTCGCTCTACAACTTTTACTTAGGTTGCAAAGCGCTCAAACGCTTCCTTGGTCGGAAAAAGTCCGGAAAAGCGTTTTACATGAATTTTCCTCGATTTTTTCTGCAATTTTTCACCATTGTCGGAGAGAAAGTAATGATACCAGTTGATAGAAAACTTGATCCTGCATAATTTGCACAATTTTTTTACCGTACAAATTTCCGGAAAAGCCGGAAAATTCCGGAAATTTTTTTCGGAAAAATCGCAAAAACTGCATTTTTCCTGAAACGGATTTTTCACTAATCAAATTTGTACCAAATTTTCAAATAATTTTTCCCGATTTTCCGGGGTTTCCATGGAAATTTCCGGTTCAAATTTTGATAGACTTAATTGTCACACGACATGGACCTGTGTGCCAAATTTCAGCTCGCTGTTATGTGAAAAGTGGGTCTACGAGAGTGTCGAAAATAGTAAAAAAGAAATATACAAACAGACAAATTCGTGTACGAGTTAAAGGGACGGGCTGGCCTCCCCCCCACCCAAACGTTTTATTAGTCATACTTTTGCTTATCTGATATGCCCCATTTATACCAAAAATTAAGTATATGTCGGAGACACTTGACGTAACTCAACACTTCATGAAAATTCTAGGCGCTTCATAAATTGTAGGCAGACAGTGTAACAGTTTTCTCTTAATGAGTTTTTACACGAAGTGTCTGAAATTTTTAGTCACTTCATGAAATGCTACAAGCTTTTACGTCGATAGTGTTGATATTTTTTTTTTCTTTCCTAAGTTTGAAATTAAGGAGATGGACCTGAACTCCTTGATGTCTTTTGACGAAGTCTTTTTGGGGATGGGGAAGATGCGTGAAATTTTCCGTTTTTTTTTTTTAAGGTAGCAATGATTGATGCAGTTATTGACGACGATTGCTACGAAATCAAGAGCTATTGGTTGAAGGTTTTTAATAATTGAATTTGAAATTATGTTGGGGCCACTTGATTTTTTGGAGTTTATTGTCTTGGTTAAGACGAATAGGTCCAGAGGATTAGTGAAAATATTTTGATCTTCAGTATAGAGTGCAGGGTTATCCACGCAGAATATGGTTTGTGGTATGGAGCCACATTTGCGTTCAGAAAAGCATTAACACTGCTGTTTACTTCCAAGAAGAGGCGGCTGGATTACTAAGGATTGAATTGTCCTTAAAAGTGTCTTCAAAATATGATGTGAATGCATAATATTTTTCCTGTGGGAGAACTAGCATTTCTTGGCTGTTATTTATGACTTTAGGGAGTTTTGGCTTCCTGGAACAGACTTTATTAATATTTTCAAAAGTCTGTGTCCCAGGTTTGATTGTTTCAAGTATTTTCCTAAACTGCTCATCGCAGAACAGTTTAGTTTGCTCATCGATGATAATCGATAAGCATTTGACTTGGGAGTGAATGGACTGATAGGCCGCGTTTTGGGAGGTAAATGTTCTGTGGTAAATCCGATTTAGGATTTTCCGCAGTTTTTGCATTTTGTATTTATACAGACTTGGAAGATTTTTATAGAAATAGTTTTTGGTGCTAGTAGTCTTTGAAAGTGAATTATATTGCTCTGTAGGCAATCAGTGAATAAATCTACTTGGGAACCTGTCCTAGAAATTATTCCAGTTCATATCTACCAAGGTGGTGGAGGTGGGTAGCACCATCGTCAGTATATTCATTGGCGAATTAGGTTTGATAGTCAGTTCTATTGCTAGATGATCTGATGGAGTATGATGTGTAACGCAGTTGAAGTTATTGATTTGGGGAAGAAGGTTAATCATACATGAAGAAACAAGGTAAACGTCTATGTATGAACCTGATCGGGGGAAGGTTGAGGTGGTTGGCAAAGTCACAATAAAATCGTGGCTATCCTGAATTCGGTTGAGCCAATTTGCTATGGTTCTGCCTGATTAGCTTTAAAGCGGGTCATTCCACATTGGATGCCTGGCGTTGAAATCTCCTCCAATAATTGTATAGGGGTTATCTTTGCCCTTTGGAGATATTACTGAGGTAGCTGGGGTTCCTTTTAATCTGCGCTGCCCGAGCACCGCATCTGCTCTAAAGAGAAATAAAGAGAAGTGTTTGTTAAGAGGCGAGAAACTCTTTGACTGCTGTGCATTCCATGTTGCAAAATTGTCTGAGCTTAACTTGTTCACATTTAAGCCAATCGTGAATTAGGATATCCGTGCCAAGGGAAGATTCAGTTTTGTCTGAGCGGGTGGTCGAGAATTTCTCGAAATCTAATTTGTGGCGAGGACTGATATGTGTCTCTGAAAAAAGGACCAAGTTGGGTTTTTGTTACGCAAAGAACGAATTTGAGGCTATATGCCTTGCAAGAGAGCTGCAGTTTAATTCAAATATCTTCAATTTGCTTATTTCCCTAAACATAGGCTAAAGGCAAATTAAAGATAAGCACTTTGACATTCTGCGAGGGAAGACAGTTTTCTATATTGGGGGATAAAATTATTAATTTTACCTAGAGGGATGAAAAGATCACACCCGAAAAGAGCTTCGGCCTCTTGAGTGCAGAAGTTATCTGTCTCCTCCTTATCTGCATAAAGATGTGCTTGAAATGTAAGAATATTTATACCCTGGATTAATGAAGGTATCCTACTTTGCTAATTAACTGCAATTTCAATGGAATTACATATGATGATTATTTTTTTTTATTTTTGACATATGGCAAAATCTTCTGTGCATTGGGTCAAATAAAATATTGCTGGGCTGCTTATATAAGCCACCGTGTATCACGAACTTAGATGACTTTCACAAATTAGCAGTAGTTACTCTACTAACATAATATGTGGGGACTTTGATATTAATCTTTTAATTAATTATAATAGTTCTAGGTATTTATTAGCGTGCTTAAACACCTTATAGGGATAGACGTAATTAACAAATCACCAACAAGATATCACGGAGGTGGGAGGTGTTTGTTGGACATTTGTATAACCAATTGCTTAGAAATTGTGGATAACCACAGTCAGTTTCACGTGCCGGGAATAAGTGATCATCTAGCTATGGTAGCATCCTTTATTGTACGAACACCTTCTCCAGCATGTTCCAGTAACATTACCTATCGCGAGTGTAAATCAATTAACCTACAGGAATTATACCTTGCAGCTAGTGAAATTTGCTGGGGTTAGTTATACTATGTAACTGATGTAACTGATCAGGTTACTTGCCTCACTTACAACTTATGTTACCTTTTCGAAACATTTGTATCTCGTAAAACTTGCAGTATTAAAAATTCTAACACACCTCAGTTTACTAGGGAAATCGAACTGATCATAGTTGAATGCCATTATGCATATAAAAGCTGGAGAACATTCAGATGTACACTGCCCCGAGAAAACTATACTTTCTTGAGGATTAAAGACACTGCTACAATTAGAATGGAAAAAACTAACTATTGTCGGAAATAGCTAGACCCATCGTTGCCCTCTCGCGAGCTATGGAAGAACATTAAAGCAATGAATATAACTAAAATAGACAAGCTCGATACTCACCTAAACTTGGATGAGCTAAACGACTATTTCTGCAGTTCTGCAGGCATTGTATTTAATAATTTTGTTCCTGCATTATACTCTACAGATTATTATGACGGGGATATTTCATTTTTGAATGTGACCGAGCGGGGAGTTATTTGGGCTCTAACATCAATCAAATCTAATGCTGTTGGTCTGAATAATTTTAATCCCAGTTTTCTCAATTTAATCCTGCCATTTGTAGTTAGGACAACTACTCAAAATTTCAACATACCTATTACAACAGGAAGTTTCCCAACTCTATGGAAATTAGCGAAGATCATACCTGTGAAAAACAATCCTAAGGCAAATCTAATAGACCTATTAGTAGTTTGCCTGTTTTATCAAAACTCCTTGAAAAGCTTCTTTTTGACCAGCTTATTGGTTATATTGAAGTGTATGGACTTTTAAGCTCTGCCCAATCTGGATTTCGTGCCAAGCACAGTACAGTCTCAGCCTTTAAATTTAGTTGAAGATTTTAGAAATAACACGAAGAATAATCGGGCCACAATTCTATGTCTTCTTGATTTCAGTGAAGCTTTTGATTCGATAAATTTTATTATATTGTGCAATAAACTCAAAACGAATACAAGCTTTCAAGCCCCACGCTAAAGTTTACGCACTCATATCTATCGGGCAGGCAAAAGGCGGTTGTAAACGGAGTGAATTGTTTCCAGCAAATACATTATACTTAGGGTTACCACAAGGGTAAATTTTGTGTCCTCTACTGTTTTATCTTTCCATAAAAGAGCTAGTGAAAGTTCCTAGGCACTGTTCCCTTAAACTTTATGATAATGATGTCTAATCATGCCTATCTACAAGCATAGATGATCTGCATCTGAATGTGACCAAAGTCAATATAGATTTGGACCTTTTTTTTAGCTGAGAAAAAATTAATAATGTTACTCTAAATGATGGTCGAACAACCTAGTAAATCAAAATATTATTTCACCTCCTCTAGCCCTTCCTACTTTTATTTAAACATAACTTTGAAAATGGTGATGTTTTGTTTTGATACCCAAGTAGAAATTATTATTATAGGGGCCTATCCAAATCCATTGTTTTATGGTCAAACTGTGTGTTCTTAAGTAGTGCGGATTTCGGCAATCGGTTTATTCCTTTTAGGTTGCTAAATGTTCCGGCTTGGCTGGTTCTGATCTTCTGTTCTGTAGGACGGAAAAAGGTATAGCAACGAACGAATTGCCTATGTAGAGGACAGGGTCAGCGATCTCGATTCTACTAAGTAGAATTCATGTAATAGATGAGCTTTCATTTTTTGAAGGTGTTTGAATTAGGATAAAACACATTCGAGTAAAGGAAATGGATAGGTTATTTCAATTGAAAATAGCTTCTGATGTAGAGTCATTGAACTAGTACATAATAGAAAAAATCAGTAAATCCCACAACAACGAAACCAATCATTATTTGAATCAAAAGCCTATTAAAGTCTTAAATTCCAACTTAATTTTTTGTGTGAAAAACGTTTAATATCACTCTTTTAAGCTATTTTCCAAAGTCTCCCTTTTTTTTCAAAATCAAAATCCGCGAACACAAAAAAAAAACAAAACAAAACATTCCTGTCAAAACCAAATTCATAATCGAGTCGTCTTTTTTTCTTCTTAGAATAAGCCCAAGTAGAAAAGGTCTGCTTACGTGTTGTTGCAGCTGAAATTAAAGAAGGAAAATTAATATAATCTAAGTCTGTTATCGGGGTTATGATCCTTGTTGCCGCGTGTCTACTGATTTTGAGCTCCCACATACGTATAATACGAACACGTAATACTAGCGTTTCACCAGGGTTAACTAATGCATTCTTCCAACATGATGAAACGAGAACACCATCCTATTACCACCAAAAGTCTGCGATAGAACCGTGATACGTGGGGAGCACCATCCTCCGCACCAAGCTGGGTATATATCGTAACAGTTGGTACGCGTCAACTACGCAACTATTTAGTCAAATAGTAATGTACACATTTTTGCTTCACTAAGTGGCTTTCATTTGTTACCTACCATAAACAGGCACGAATCGTTAGTACATTCGTGCCCGTATAATATTTTGCCAAATTAAATTTTGGTGCTAATTAAAATTCTATTACCTACATGCCTCGATGTTCTCTTAATTAACTCCTGTACTTCTGTAGTTTTAAATAGCATAACTTGTCTGCTCCATTGTAAATTAATTTTCTACAAGCCGCGCCCAAAATACTTCAAACATTGATAGAATTTGATTAATTAAACAAGCTTAATGCTTTCTCTGAATTCTAAGCGATTCACCTAAACATAATTCCAAATTACTGAAATGCAGTATTCTTATATGTGACTTTCCATATAATCTTATATTTTTACAAAAGCAGTTGCTGCATTGTAGCAAAATTTTTAATGTTACCTTTAGCCGCTGTTTCTAAGTTTCAAATACATAGAGGCTCTCCCGGTGTTTAAATTCAACATTCAAGTCTTTGACCCGCCCTATTGGGACTACCCAAGCAACACTTTTTCCAATTTTTGGTGACTGAAGGTGATGAGTAGTTTCATAAGGGGTATATAATGGTTACGCGGTTATATAAGAATTTGAGTGGTTATATAAGAGTTTTATAATATTACTAATTGGTGACGTAGTTATATTAGAGTTTTTTAAGATTACTAATGGTTATCGTGGAAGTAAGCTACTAAAAGTTTTATAAGTTGGTGATGGAAATGTTTCAATCACCGGTCTATATAACGGTATATAAGAAAGTTTTATAATTGTTATCATCCCCACGTTATATAACTGATTGGTAATAAGTATTTATTGCGGTATCCGTGGTTACCCTTATATAACTTGACAGCGTTCAACACTTTAGGTGACTTTTATAAAAATTGGGAACTTTCAGTAATACTTATACCCACTATAAAATATCGTAAAATTTTTTGGTGACCTTGTAGTAACTACGGTGATCGTTATAAACATAAATGACTTTTAGTATCGAATGGAGCCATTATAAAACTATTTTCATTTATTTATGGCGTTTTAGTAACGAAGGTGACTGTTATAAAAATTGGAAACTTTTATTAACGTCAATTTTTTCGTATTTGGCGATTTCAATATGGCTTTATTTTCCCGATTCGTTGAAACAATACACGAAGTAGGTCTTCTTGGCCTGCCTCTTTAATTTGCACGATTTTATATGAATTTTTGTTTTTTTTTTCGTAACTAAAATTATTCACTACACTACCGAGGAGCGTGCAACAAAAATTATTATAAGATGAACATGACACAAACATTTTATATAATATTTCTCGAACTAGTTGAAGTTTTATAATGTTAATTTGTTCATTTAAGTACAAACCGCCATTTTTTCATCTGTGCATTGCAGATAAAAGAGAAAATGTCGGTTAAGCCAATTATTTAAATTGCTAATATATGGCTTCCGTTTTAATTTTATATGAAGAAAATACTTCATTTTAGATATATAATTTTTCTAAATTATGTAATGTTACTTTTATCAATTGATATCACCTAAGTGAAAATTTTTAATTTTTTCATATTTATTTAAAATAATTAAACTTATTTCTGGAGCGGTCCGTATTTTTTAGAAGTATCTATAATGATATTCACAGTAAAATTTTAATTGCAGCTGATAACGAAATCATAGGGTAGGTGCTGGTAGACTAAAGTGGGGTGACGGAAAATAACGCCCAAAAGCGATAAGTGAAATAAAACTCAAAAGTTCCATATAAAATAATCTCCAAAATTTTTGGATGTTATTTCACATTTTTGGGTTTTATTTCACTTATCGGCTTGGGGCGTTATTTCATAATGATATAAAATCCAAAATTCGTAAATAAAATAAAGCTCAAGAAATAAAATTAATCTTGATGAAATCATGCCCAAAAATCATTTCAGAAAATGACTGAAATATTTCCCAACGATTTGTGTAAAGTAAAAACGCGTCGCGCGGGTAGTGGAGGAGCGTTGTAGCGGCACTTTCTCGCATTGGAACGGCGCGTGTTCGCATTGATATTTGATTTAAAGTGAGAACGCTTCGAACGGGGTTGGTGGGGGGGGGGGCGTCGGCACGTGGTGTCTACACCCCTTGCCGACGCACCCCGGCCCCGCGCGATGCGTTCTTACTTTAAATCAAAAATCAATGCGTGGACACTCTGCACCTCTTGTCCCCGCCCGACCCACCCACCCCGCACGACGCGTTCTTACTCTAAATTAAATATCAATGCTAAGACGCGCCGCCCCAACGCGAGAAAGCGCCGCTCGAACGCTGCTCCCCCGCTCGACGCGTTCTTACTTTACACACATCATTCTCAATAGCTTGTGCTTTATTTCATTTGCTTGTAGACTTGATCTGAATTTTGGGCTTTGGTTCACTTTTTTTTTGCCCTATTTTCATCTACTTTTGATTATATTGTTACGTGCAATAGAAAGAGACAACTGGTGACATCTACTGGCATACTGGCAATGGAGAAGTAAACGACTTTAGGTTCGGAGAATTGATTATGGTATCTACAGGAAGGTTCAGGAATAGAATGAATAGAATGAATAGAACAGTCAGAAGCTTCTGGAAAATAGAACACTCGAGAATAATCTGGAGAGTTTCTAGGGTATAAATATAACAGTTGTCATAGCCAGAAAAAGAGTCTTGTCTTAGACGTTGCAGTGTTAACAAGTGAAAGTAATAAACGTGCGAAAGTGTTGTAATTAGATTGCGATAATTGAAAGTACAGCATTAAGCGATAATTAAAGTGTAGTTGATTAATTGAAAGTTTGTGAATTGTTAAGATTGGAGTGAATAAAGAACTTGTATATTAAAATATTTAATATTGTGTTTTAAATAACGAACCAAAAGCCACGCTCGCAACAATATTCTTAATATCTGTTTTCGGGCCTTATTTCGTTAGGAAATAAGACCCAAACTTTTTGGGTCTTATTTCGCTTATCGCTTTTGGGCGTTATTTTATTGGGCGTTATTTCCCGGAGGATTGGACACCCATAGCACACAATATTAAAAGTTATTATGATTTTTGCAAGTCTGTTTGTCTGGCTCTAACTCTAGAGCGCCTATTTAAAGAAATTGTAGATTTAAGCTTGAAAATGGGATAAATCAGGTAACTCCTTCTCAAATTGTATTCACGTTTTATTCGCATTGTCATAGAAATAGTAAATACAATTTCAAGAATGTACTAAATCATCCAAACCCCTCCTTAGGGTATCTCCGTATACTGTGAAAACGATCAGTCCTAGATACATTTATTGTACTGAAAAGTTCTTCAGAATATGAAATCCTATGTAATTGGTTATACTAATTTTTACTGTTCGACGAACCGTTCTAGAAATATATGCGAAAAATCACGTTAAAAATCAAACTTGCACAATTGGCACCCACTTAGACATCTTTGACCAATTCTACCTTTCTTTTTTGTTTATCTTTTTCCTGAATTCAGTACTCTCAATCGATGAACTTTCCGAAAGATATTCAGAAGATTTAGTGAAAATTGATTTCAATGGAGAGCCATCATGCCTGCCGTATGTAGAGCTCAACATTATATCCAGCGGTCCATATCCTAGCTTAGATTTACATCAGGGTAAATATGTGTTCAGACATCTTCGAAACTGATCAGTTCTTCATTTTTCGGAAAAATCGATTCTTAATTTATTAGATGAAATCACTTCCAAATTATAACCTTAATGTGAGGAGGATAGGTGCACTTAAATCGTAATTACGAGCAAAAAAAAAATCTGCACCTCAAAACAAAAAGCGTTCAAATTTAAACGGATGAAGCTTTTCTCTCTTCTGGTAAATTAGTAAAATGTAAAAGTGCAATTCAAGTGAACTTGAGTAATACAATAATAAAAAAAAATCATAATATTTCCGCAATAACCACTGAAATAAACGCAATTTATTTTTTTTTCTTTCACATAATGCAGGTTCAGCACTAACCCCTGAAATAAAAGTAATTTCTACTTGCAATTTACAATCTAAAATAAATCCCACAGTGCAGTGTGCATAAATTCTGAACAGCGATGAAAATATTCCAATTAATCGGGAGTTCATTTAAAACGAAATTAATTTAAACTGCCGGGAAAAGGACGCATTCACAATTTTAATTTTTACAACTTAACTAAGTGCTCCCCATCCAGTTGCACCTACTGTACCTAGGTAGGTAGTATTCATGTTGATGGTAAGTTGAAAATCTACTTAAGCGTTGTATTCAGTGGTAGATAAAGCTTTTATCGATTAAATTCATATTTTTATTGGTAATATTAATTAAACTCTTGTGATTTGGAAAACGAATTGGTACAGTCGTACATTGTAGCGCTGGCACTGTCCGAGTATGTAATCAATCGTTACAAAGCTGATTTACTGAAACAACTGGAATTAAAAATCCGCGGAGATTTTATATGCAGATTTTACTGTGAATTAAAAGGAAATTTATGCTATTGTCAGGTTGAATTTTTGAATTTATTTTGCTAATATAATTTATTGCTTTTGCACCTACGAATTACGGTGTTCTGATTTCGATGGGCTTAAATTGATAAAAATTCACAGAAATGTATGCTAGTATAGAATGGATTTTATATCCATGATTGTAGAACTATCAATGAAAATTATTAAATACAATATTTGTGTTATTTTCCAATAAATTAGGCTCCAGTAATAATTTGAAAAATATTTCTTGAAAATTGCTTATGGCATTGCTGGCTTCATTTAAAATCATCCAGGTTGAAATATATATTATTTTATTCTTAACGAACAATTTCTTAATACACTACACCCGGATAAGTTATATAATAGTATCTCTTTTAGAAATTGCAGAAATATTAATGTGGCTGAGATAGCTTAAGAATGTGCCACCCCATCCATAAATGATAAATTGAATATTTTGTACAACTTGATTTACCATCTACACAACAAATATGGCCCTCTCAGAACACGATCGGCCAAGGTGAACTGTGAACCCGTGGTTTTCCCAAGAGGTTGATTTAATAATTGTTGAGCGCGATTTTCTGTATCGTCGATTTTTGCGACGTAATCGTTATAAATTAATTATAGAAAAAAACAAAAATTAAACACGGGACAGAGTGAAATTGTGAAATGGATGAGTTGGGGGGGGGGGGGGGGGTTATGGGTAGAAGGTAGTTTTTTTGGGATTTTCGGCGAAACGTGACCTCCTAGCGGAAAATATCCTTCACAAAAGTTGGAGATAATAAGAAAATCTAAAACTTTCATATGATGCATTTTTCAACATAACCTCAAATTTTCCGAGAAAATGGTATATAACCGATTTTTAATTTTTTACTTTTTTGCTCTCGTAAAAACAATTGAATTTACATGAAATTTTGTAAAAGTATACCTTTTTTTGTATTGAATAACCATACTTTTTTTTGGAAACTGGGAAACACGGAAAAAACGGAAAACTTTATTTGTGTGTTTTTGTCGATTTAAATATTCTATCCACGCTCATTTTAACCGTTAAAATGTTTTCTTTAAAATGGTCTATATATGTTGGTGGTTTATTTTGGAAGAAACCGCTTAAAGAAAAAACCGCGAATTTTTCAATATTTTTTTATGAATTTCAATTTTTTATCAATTCAGTTAATAATGGATTAAATTTCAATGATACAAAATTTACTTTCATATAATATTACTAATGCTGAGTGAATTTAATTACTGAAAGTAGCGGAAACCATCCTGAAACTAAATAAATATTAAATTAAAAAAAAAAAAATCTTTTAAGTTGTGGTAGAAAAATTTACAAAATTGTGAATTCGGAAATTCATATTAGAAAGGTACTTGGAATAGGTACTTACAAAAGGTTCAAGCTTGCCTAAAGTGGTCGAATTATGTTGCGGGGGGGGGGGGGGGGGGGTTGAGAGAATAACACTCCTAGAGTTTATTACCAATTGCAAACTTGGTTATTTGGACAACGATCCCGATAACAAAAAAGCTAAGCTATAAGCCAGGATCTAATGTCTAGGTAGACTCGTGCGCAAATTTATCACAACCCTAAACACCCCCCTCCCCCTGCTGCTCATTTCACAATTTTACTTAATATCGTGTTATATTTTTGTTTTTTCATTTAATTATAACCTTCACTAAATTTTCCGTCTCGTCCTTCTCCGTGCATAATTTTCTTTCTTTCATCCTTTACAATTCGCTTTGGAACTAGTCTATTAGAAATTAAGTAAATTCCAAGATTCGTACAGCTAAATTTTGCTATTTCGAACGTAGGTTTGAAATTAACCTGCCTCAAAAAAGACTGAGGAACAATTTAAAATGCTCAGCTATTTTTTTAAAAGATACAAATACTTCTGAACTAGATCCTAATACCTTAAATGCTCATTTTACATCAACACAATCTGCCTTAGCTTCTGTAGATTTTGTTTACTGAAATGCAGTTTAGGTTCAGACGGACGGTCTTAGTTTACGTTGTGTTGATAACGACGAAGTCAGTAAAGGTTTCCATTTAATAAAATCTGGTGCAGTATGTCTAACAATTTCTCAAGATATTTCTTCCTTATATAATCCATCCAGTCATGCATATCTTCAACGCTTGCTTGACAACTTCTAAATTTCCCATAATTAGCTAAAATCAGTAATCCAAGTAACTTAACTGACTACAGGCCAATATGTAAGTGTGTTATGGTATCTTTCAAAGGCCCTTGAGAAGATAATTTATTCCTAAATAATTGAACACTTGGAAGGCAACAAACTCCTAACTCGCTTGCAATCGGGCTTCCGTGCTTTACATAGTTGTGAATTAGCTCCCTTAAAAATCACCATTGATATTCGTAAAGTTTTAGATAGCAGTGTGCTTGTAGTGTTGACCCTACTTGATTTTTCAATAGCTTTCGATAGTAGCAACCATCCTAATTTACTTACAAAATTAGTTTCACGATTAAATTTTTCCATGTCAGTCATTTCTCTAATAGTTGATTTTTTGGTAAATAGATCCCAACAGCTGATTGCTGATTATCGTCTCTCGAAAGTACCACCATTATATTGCGGAGTACCCCAAGGATCTATTCTTGTACCACTATTGTTTAGTCTGTACATTAACGATCTTCTTAATGTAACATCCATCTGTACGCCGACTATGTTAAAATCTACCTGAATAAGCCGATTGTTCTAGTGGACCGCCTCAACTCTGACCTGGAGTGAGTATCAAGATGGGCGTCCAAAAATCAGCTTTTATTAAATCCTACTAAATCCCAATCAATGGTCTTTTATAGTCCAAACTTTTCCTGTGTATATCACTGAGAAAGAAAAAAATATTTTTTACTTTTTAGTGCAATTTATTTACAAAAGTTATTTACTTTAAAAGTGTTTTTTTTTTAAATATGTTTTATAAGGTATGAAAAAAATCTCGTTTCTTTAAACTCTCCACGCAGAAGCAAATATACACAAAATTAATTAGAATTCAAATAATATGTATTTTGTTTTGGCTTGTTAGCTAAAGGTCTAGTGACTTTAATTCGTACTATTTTGTATATCACAATGAAGAGGCAGTAACTGCAAATAGTTCTTTTAAATTTTAATGTAAGGAAATTCTACTTCACAGATTGGAAATCTTTACAAAGAGTACCTACGTGGTCCCTAACAGGGCCGTCCTACTGCCAAAATTTATAAACATAAAGAACCGAAATTAAAAACTTTCACCTTTCGAATTGATTAAATTACTCAGTGTTTTATTGCATTTTTTTTATGTTATTGATGTCACTGTCTTGTGTTTAAGAAATTGTGTTGAAGTTTTTATATTCTAGCTTAGCTAATTATGCGTTTGGGTTTCAACAGTTAGTAAATACGATTTTAGGTTTTCTTATTTCGTTCAGTTTAGGGGTTAGTTTAATAGTTTATAATTTCTTTTTTTTTTTTATATTTATAGTTAATTTTGAATTTGGATTTTCCCAAATGAGTAATGCTTCACTTAAGCAGTTCTTAACATTTTTTTTTTGTATTTATTTATTTAAAATTATATTTTTATGTGGAAAAAAAAAAAGTATTCCTGTCCGTCTTCTTGGCCAATCTCTTGCGGAAGCCCCAAAACTTCGTCCCTTTCTTCTCACACCTTCCGTTTTCTTGCCCAATTTCGGAGTAATTTTGAGCGACAATAAAAAATTAGTGGGAATGAAATTGATAGGATCAAAGGCAAAGGGCACAAGTACTCTTTTGAGATATGACACTTTAAAGTTTTGGATATCCTAAATTCTGTTTAAAGTCAGTCTTAATTTTTGTAATTATATTAAAAATAATCCGCAGATCTTAATAATTTTTTGATGTGGTTAAAATAATGTTCGGTGATTTTTGGTTTAATTAGAAGGTAATAATTTACTCGCTTGTGATCACTTTCCTGTTAGAAGTGCCTATTAACAAAACGCCTACTTGTAACTCATTAATACAACACGGGATAGGAATTTAATTTAGGATCTCTTTGTCACTAATATTTTGAGTAGGTACATACATCTAATAGTTTTTACTTATGTACTTATCGCAATTTTTAATAAATTGTTACTTGTTTGTACCCCGTGACTTTGAGCCCCTCAATTGCCTAGGCTAGGAGCTAAGAAGCATTTCACTCCTTAATAATTTATATTTATATTTGCTTTTATTATATTTGATTTTATTTAACCCTAATTCACTCTACCGGTGACTCGGTGACTTGGAGTCAGACAGTTTCAGCTTTGAGAATTATTTTGCCAAATTTTTGAAAACGTAGCGCCTTCAAACTCGTTGACTTTGTTTTTCTTAGGAGATACAATGTAAAAATAAAAAAAAAATATTTTAAAAAGTATTGCTATACTAAAAATATACTGCTATCATTCGTTTCATACCTAATATACCCAGACGATGACTCTTAGTCACCGTCTTGGATTTATTTACATGTAAATAACAGGAAATAATTTGTTATCGCTTCGCTTCACTTTTAAAAGTATTGGTCCGGAACGTACTTACATATTTCATAATTTCGTTTTTTGTGCTTCAAGTACATTGTATGGATTTGCATATTTTATTAAATAACAACGCAGGTACTATTTTTTTTTTCAAGTTATAGAAAAAGTATAAAAAATAAGTTTTGTGGTTAGCGCGCTTCAACAAGGGAAACAATGTTTTTAATAGGAGTCAGTATCAAGATTATCAAGTTTCATACAATGCAAATTTCTTGCAAACTATTTAGCTCGGAAACTTCTAAAAACTGGTAAAAATTTAAGTTTTTTAAATTAAATTCCTGTTAGTAGGTATTCTCATTTCTTTCGACTGTGACTCAGGGATACCAGATTGGGGGTTTTCTTCCCCATTTTGTGGAATAATTTCTCCCAAGGAAAATTTTGGGGAAATTATAATATTGCAAAATGTCATGGGGAATTTCTTTTAAAACTACGACAAAATGGGGATTTTTCAAGTATCAAGAAACATAAATCTTACTTTAATTTTTACGCAGTAAATAAAACCTACGTAATCAACAGGAACTAAAAGTAATTAAAGAAAGATTTTCTGCATTGTTAGTAATTTTATACGAACAATTACATGTAGAGTTCCCAAAAATTATACTATGGCTGGAAAAACTTTGTATGTTTTCTCCGGTTACAACTGTTTGCCAAATGATGGCGGCTATATTAGATATTACCGTAAAATTTAAAAATATTATGGACGTAGGAAGTATTGAATCCACAATCGCTAAATGGAACTTGATTCATCTTCACCAATGGTCGCAACTCGATACAGCTGAGCAATTTTGGACTGATGTCTGAATAAAAACACGCTGTTGGTATAGATTGCAATTTGGAGTAAAATATCTAAGTTAGCTCCAAGTTTATTGAGTTTTTTATTAAAACTTTCTCTATAACTCAATTATGTAAAAAATAAGTTGAGAAATAGACTAGCTATTTAAACTGCAGATAAAATAATGCGGGTACGATTTTCAAGTAGCCCTCTTGGTTATATACATTTTAAACCCACTAAACAGATGTTACAAAATTTCAACTCTGAAAAGCTCTACAAAAGTAATTTTCAAGAAGATGACGACGTGCTCCAAGCATTTTCATAAATTTAGGTAAATTCTTTTGGTCTATGCTGGAATTTATAATTTAAAATACCTATAAGAATATATGGAATTTATGGATACATGTGAAAAATATATTTAAATAAGTATCTAAAAAAAAAATTTTTAAATTCAAGAATATAATGAATTAGTTTCATAATTAACCTTGGGGAATTTTTTTATTCTGCTTTAGTAGTTTGGGGAAAGTTTTTATTCGGACGGGGAAAAGTTCAATAGTCTGTCTGGCGACCCTGTTGTGACTATTGTAGAAAGATAAAGCCTAGATCTAGCAAATAACGTCAAGTTTTTTTCATTTTTAGTAATATTTCTTGTCGGTGAAATACCGGGAGAAAAAACAAGAACTATTAAGGTCAAATAATAAAAAATTGACCTTAATAGTTCTTGTTTTTTCTCCCGATATTTCACCGACAAGAAATTGTAATATTTCATTGAAAGTTGTTAGAATACAAAGTAAACTAGTATATTTAACAATTACGTAAAAAAAAACGTGTAGGAGTGTTAATTATCGTTAAATATTTTTAATTTCTCTGAACTGCAAATTTTAATTTTTCGTCTTAAAGAGTATGGTTTTGTCGGATGTTGGGTGTCTGTCTTTTACGCTACATGTCTCTAATGTTGTATGTGGTCTAAGTCTAGGCTAATTTTATATATAAATTTTCTCACTTTCAGGACACAAACCTACGTATAGTAAATTTTATTGCCTACAGGCTCGCTGGTATCTAAATTGAAAATTTTGCTGTGTACTGACTCCTCTTAATGTGAAATTCCTTAGTTCTTTTTTTGTTTTTTTTTTTTTTTTTTTTTTTTTGGGTGGAACCATATTTTAGTGATAGTTTTCATATCAGCTAAATGTCCTCTTATCAAGCAATTTAAGATTGTAATTTTTCTGCGGTGTATATTTATTAATTCTTGTATTTCAATTTCAAATATTGGATATAAATTTATTCACGGAATCTCAGAAAACATCAAAAACGAAAATACAACCGAGAAAAAAATAGAACCTTTCAAAAACATTTGGTCGAAAAATTAGCTTTTATTGACTACAGTAAGCGAAATTGTTATAGTTCCGCTTAATTTTTTATTCTCTTTCAACTAATATTGTGAAAAATACTGCATTCTTTCAGTTATGTATTCACTTAGGTTCACTTAGATTTCTTGCGTTCGATGACAGTGCAATTTGTTAAATGTGATATATTTGTGCAATAATTAGTTTTTTTTTTTTTGATATTCTTAGTATTATTAGTAGTGATATATTTTCAAGTGTGCTAAGGACAATATTGATATTTAAAATGCCACGTCTATACCTCGTTTGACTTACGAAGAAATAGGCCAAATTATGGCTTATAAAGACACTGGAATGTCAAATCGGTCAATTACAAGAAGAACTAACAGATCTCATAATGTGATTAACAAATATTTAAATTCGAGTGGAAAATTCTTATGGTAAAAAACAATTTAAAGGAGGGAATCCTAAAATTACTACGAGGCAAAAGTTAGCGATAACACGTGCTGCTGCTTCTAGAAAATTAACTGCTAGCCAAATTAAGTCAGAACAAAATCTTTCCTTTTATAACAGATGAATCCAACAAATTTTGGCTAACAGTGGACGATTCAAATGAACGGAAAAATCGATTAATAAAATTTCATAAAGAGGCTAGATTAGTTTTTGCAAAAAAAATGAAGTGAGATAAAAAATTGAGGAGTATAATTTTTTCTGATGAGAAAAAATGTAATTTAGATAGGCCAGATGGTCATCAGTTTTATTGGCATGATATAAGCAAAAAACAAAAAACTTTGCAGGCGATATTCTGATGGTCAGGGCTGCCTTTAGTTATAATGGCAAGACACCAATTCGCTGGATATCAACCCGCATGAAATCAGAAAATTATATAGAACTTTCGGACGATGTGCTAATAGAATTTGCGGACCAAATTTCTTCAACGCATTGGAAATTTCAGCATGATAACGCTGCCAGGTTTTGGCCATCGCATTCATCGGATCTAAACCCCATTGAGAACCTTTGGGGGATTTTAGTTCAAAAGGTTTACCCAAGTGGTAAGCAGAGCTGGGCAAGTACCAAAGAAAAAGTACTTAAGTATAAGTACAAGTACCGAAGGCCTTAGTACTTCAGCGCAGGTACAAGTACCGCATGTATGAAAAGTGCTTGTAACTAATACTAAGTCTATAACTGAGTATTTTTTTAAGTACTTTTTAAAGTACTTTTTTAGAATCTTTGTACATTGGCAGTGATATATTGAGATTTATGGAGTTTAGTTAACATGTATTAATAAATAAATACCTTTAGAAAACTATAATATATATAGTAACCAGTGGCTACTATTTTTAGGTTTTTATAGTTTTCGGCGCTGCAAGTAGAGTAAAACTTTCACCTCTCATTGCTACACTCACAAAACCTATTAGAGGTCTGATCAAGCACCCATTATTGCCTCCAATAATGCATAACAAACAATTTTAAGGAAAAAATTTCAAGTGAATTTCTAAGAAAGAATGGAGGCCTTTCCTACACCAGGTCGCTGCATCGTTGATTTTTTGATTTTTTGTGGTTATGTCCACTGACGTATATAATATAGACTGCTTATGTTTCTATTTCACGTGGGCACAATTGCTTGTGTCAAAAAGAGTTCTTACGTCGGTGCCAATATTGAAAAACTCATTGGCGGGAAATTGAAAAAGTAAGCACGCAACTCGGAAAGTGATTTTAATAAAACATTTAGAATTTCTTCTGTGTATCTTATGAATATATTGTCTTTGCAAAAGAATGATTGAACTTTTCGACCCAGCGATCAGAGAGGTCTCATCGGTATGGTTATCTCTGATCGCCTACCATAGAAGTTCAATGATGGAGGTCACACCAATTGACCATATAAATACTTTTTATAAAAAGTAAGTGTGAATTATATGGTGGCAAGATTTCTCATTGCACTTTTCAAATTGGGTGATTGTTCCCCCTTTTTGCCTGGCGGCATATGGATAAACCAAGTAGAAATTATACGAAGAAGATTTCTCGTCTAACAGACTGAAATTTATTGAAAATAATTTCAATAAATTTACAAAAATGCATTTAAGTGCAAAAGAATGATTGAACTTTTCGACCCAGCGATCATTATATGGGCAAGGTGTGACCTCCATCATTGAACTTCTATGGTAGGCGATCAGAGATAACCATACCGATGAGACCTCTCTGATCGCTGGGTCGAAAAGTTCAATCATTCTTTTGCACTTAAATGCATTTTTGTAAATTTATTGAAATTATTTTCAATAAATTTCAGTCTGTTAGACGAGAAATCTTCTTCGTGTATTGTCTTTGGTAAAACAGTTTTTATAGCAGTCATAACCCTAAATGATTAATTTAAAATCATGTATTTCGACGAATCCACTAATTTATTTGTTGTTTTCAGTTCTCTCTCAGTTGGTACTTGGTGCTTAGACCGAAAGAGTTAGCAATATAGAAGTGAGCCCACTTTCTGGTGTATTTCTATGAACGTAGTCAGTCCATATTATACATGTCAGAGGTTATGTCATCAAGTCGAGGCATCGTTGATTTTATATTCGAGCGAGACGTTACTGGTGTTACTAGGTTATCTAAGGTTCTGCCTTGATGCGTGAGTGCGGCACATACTTTAACAATTCTTTGCGTGCTTTAAAACTCAACAAAAAAAGAGTCGCGCCACAGATTGTGTTTGCTTTTCTACGAAGAGTTAGATATTTGTAGGTACTTAATAGACTCAGAAATACTTAAGTAAAAATCTTTGTACTTAAGTACAAAACTAAGTCTTAATTCCAAGTAAATAGAAGCACGTACTTAAGTTCAAGTACTGAGTAGGGGCATTTCAATAGTATTAAGTAATAAGTCTTAAGTAACGAAAATGTACTTTAAGTAGTACTTAAGTCTTTTTTTACTTAAGCATTGTCCAGCTCTGGTGGTAAGCAATATAGTACCGTTAATGCTTTGAAAGTTGGTATGTATACGTAGAGCCTGGGAAGATATTCTACTCTCCACTTTAAGAAAATTGGTTTACAGTATAAAAGATCGTGTCTTTGAAGTCATAAAAAACAGAGGAGGCAATACTAAATATTAAAATATAGAATAATTGCAGATTTTATAAAATTTTGTACAGTGGAACTATAGCACTTTCGCACTTTTAATTTATGTTTCGAAATGTTTTGTTGGATTACTTCTAATTTTTTAATGTCTGCACTTAGCTATAATTCAAAAGTTATAATATACATAAAGAAATAAATAAACAAACAAAATTGTTTTTTTTCATACTTTCCACAGAGTTTTCCTGGAAAAATCAGCATGTGACTATAGCAAATTTGCTGGCTGTATAATGGAAAGCCGTTGTGTCTTAGCATTTGTAAAGTTGCAATTTTTACGTTCGTCGCGAAGCATTTAATTTTTCTTAGAGATGCACTTACAAATTGTTCCTAAGAGCTTTAATAAATAACTGTTCAACGACAACAGTCCACACGAATTCATGGATTGATTCTGGTGGTTCACTTTTTCGGACAAAGGCACAAGCATCCAGTTTTCTTAGAAAGATTTGATATTTTCTCTTTACAATTTTCATGCACTACTGGGGCCGGATTCTGCAACTCTGAGAGCTTGGAAGTTTGGGAGATGAGCATTTTCGTTTTCCCCGATTAAAACTTCCTAACTCTCCATTCGTGATTCTTTAACATACTTTGGTAGTTAAGGAAAATGTGGGCAGTATCGCAATATTGAAGGACGGCTACCTCTGTGTCGGAGGGTCGTAAAGCATTGGGGGGGGGGGAGGGTTCCATCAGATTTAGGGTCTAGAATACAAAAATGTAGATGGGGTCGTACAACCCCTCATTTAGAGTTGTCCAAAATACGTCATGTTTGGTATCAAATTAAAGATGGAGAAGCGAGTAATATAGTGGTGTAGTTTTTTTTATCATTTCAACTTAATATCTAACTTTTTACCGCCGAAAGACAGATTTCTTGTGCTTGGATCATATACAGCCCAGTTCCTATATTTTGCATATATTTCTTCCGTTCTTTGTTTCACATCTGTAAGTACTCTGTTGAGAACATTTTTCTCATGGAAAGTGAATTTCCACGACATACTAGTTCTTCATAATGATGAGGAGAAAATATGTCCATTTTTGTACCCTAAAACGGCCACAATTTTTCGTCTTAAGAACGACTGATTCATTTCTTTTGCAGTTATCTCCAAAACCATTTACCGGACTCAAAAACTAATTACATATTGAATTAAGGGACAAAATGTAGATACGATTTAATCCTACATACACGATGTAACGTACATATCTAAAATTTTTATAGCATCTCTCAAGACGACCAAATTAACGATTTTCGCGTGATTTAAAATTTTTAGCAGGTACCTTGAGACACCACCAAAATCAATATTTCTGTGTAAGCATTGCATGGATTTTCATAATTTGTTTTTATAAACATACCCAGGATATGCAGTGAGTCCATAATTTAATTTGAAAATCCTACATACCTAGGTACCTTCACAAAACATAACAAAAGCAGCGAATACTCTCAGTTGGGAAATATTCTTCTTACTTCTCCACAACTAACACAGTCGAGAGTTTTGTTGAATGAAAAAGACAGTTTGTTACTTCTCAATACAAATTCCCCCAGTTACAGAATTCCGAGTGGATAGTTAAGAAGAGTTTACAATGGCAGAGTAGAGTGGAGTCACCAGATTGCATTGTATCTCCTTGTCTCAAGCTTGCACTCTAAGTTTTTCGCGCTTTCCACCCAGAGTAGATTTCACAGAGTAACGTCATATTTGAAAAATTCCAAATCTCACGTTGGTGAGATGATGAGAGAAAATGCAATCTGGTGACTCCTTTAAGTGTCAAACCCAGCGTGAAATGAAAGCATTTCGGATGCATTCCGAATACATTCTGTGAAAGGTATGGAAGGAATACGTTCTCATACCCAGTTCATTTCATTTAAAGCATTGATGTCCTATGACGGGAAGGTATATAAGGTGATCACTTGCACACCTTACCTCTGCATGACCTGCAAGAAGAAAAGAAGCCTTCCTTATTAATTCTTTGGAAACTGACAAGAGCAATCTATTTAGATTCAGTGGAAGCATTCAGCCTGTCATTTCGAAATAGTGAACGGAGCCATTAATCTATTTCTTCTCATAAAATAGTGCACAAATCAAAATATTTTCCATCTGCGCGCACTTTCCTTCCTTAATTGTTCTTAGAAAAACGATGAAACTATATGACTCATTTCGACATGCCCGCACTGCCTCGAACCAGCCTCTGCAAATATAGCCTCTTTTCGATAACAACCACGAATGAAGATTCCTATTCATTACCTCTGCCTTCTCTAAGCATTCCCTGGAAGGTACATAACATGCTCAAAAATACGATGCATCAATACATTACGCGTGCCTTCCTAAACCGGGTCAATGTAAGGTATGTTCATGTACTCTTTACTAATGCTTTCCGGGTAATGTTAACAGTAAACCTTATCTAAGACAGGCATTCCCATATTTCCTGCTGGGAAATAACTCTCATCTTCCCAACTCCACAACTGTCCGTGTTAGTGAATTTGGGCTCTGGTGGCCGACCATGGTTGCAAAGAGCTATATTGATTCCGGTGTCTTGGCTGGTCTTAGTCGCGAAAGCTATTTATAATCATTGGCTATCATACATTTTGTTGTTGGAAATTTTCTTGAACATTTTTCTTTCGAATATTTATACAGAATTTTTACGGCCAAACTATAAAAATAAAATCCATTCGCTTTCCTCTGCGGTATTTGGCGTTGCTTTGCTTGTACATCATGCATTCCTACTCCCATTCCTTTAAATGTGATTCAAGCTGCAAGCTCACTCTCAGTCAATTACTTTACCTGTGACAGAATCGCTTGCGTCTATTTCTACAATATCTGCACGAGAAGGCGTATATGGTTATAAGTCCTTAATGTCCACTCACCCTAAGATCGACATTGATGTGGATAATATTATCGATAGGTTTCAGAAATCAAACCGAAAATTGGATTTTGAGATATAACGTAAATATTATAAAAAAAAAAAACTTAAAAGCGACTTCTTCCGACTTTTTTCTACTCCTCGAACATTTTAGTTGTGGCCCCTCCTAGGCTGCAGGTCTGGATACGCACCTGAGGTGATGTAGAAAAGAACATAAATTCATCTACTCACTAGCATTCATTTAAAATACATATATTGTATCATAATTCTGTGAAAGTTCAGCACATATAATGAATTTTAAAATTGCAAAATTTAATAAACGCAATTACAGATCAAATTCTTCTAACTTTCGACACCATTTTGAAGTTGAATTCTAACCTGATATTTGCCTCACCTATTTACTTTGTAAAAGTTTATCAGAATTTATCACAATAACTTTTTTCCCAGCGAGTCAGCCGCCTAGCACTAATACAGAAACATTATTACAAAATTCAGTAAAAAAAAAAAACTTGGCTTAACAACTTAAATAAGTTTTTTTCTTTACCAAGCGAAACACTTGAAAGAAATTTTTTAATCCAAATGCCTTTTCGTGATAATCATTAAAAGGTAATTAGATGAAACAGCTTTCCTGCATTAATTTGAATCTAATTTCTCTGGTAAAGCTAATTTAATTACGCCTGTTGGATGGTGGCTCTTTTGGTTAATCATTTTCTGACCAATATTTCAAGTCACGCAGTTGCCAAGGAACATGAGAGGGGTGCTATTCAAATTGGTAATGTATAAATCATTTATTACGAAAAGTAAATTGTTTTCGCGGGATTTATCAAAATCCTGAACAAAGTATAAATTAATTACCGCAAACTGATTTAAATTTCATAGCTGAAAGATGGTGTAACGTTTCAGGAAGAAAATTCAAGGTGGGGCAGATCCCTATAGAAAGATTTAACAGATACTTTTTCTCAATAAATCTTAAATGGGTTTTAAGTGTTAATGGCTACAATTTCACTATATACATAAATTTGTATATCTACTCTAAGGAAAACTTATTCTAAACAGATTATTTTGTTTGTGGTGCCAGAGCTAACATTTATTATGACTCAAAGAGAATTGATTTAAAGTGGTGCCGTCGTTTTTTCATATTTTAAAATATTTTATAATATATGTTTCGAAAGATATATCTATTTGGAAGTAAATGTTTTGAAGCATATTTCTAATTGGGAACAGGTGTTTCGAAACATATTTGGAAACATCTTTGTATGTTAGTACGATATTTTTACGTTTTGAAAATGGACCAATGAAAGTTACTTTTTAAGGCTCATTTCTACTAATACTAATTGTGCCAACTTGTTCATCCACATGTTTTGAAATTGTTGGGATGCTCGATAACTTGTTGGCTTAATTATTCATTACTTAAGAATCGGATTGCAACGCATTTTCATCATTTCATATTCGTGCCGGAGGTTATTTAAGTTTAAGTAAAATTAAAAAAGTGCAACGTGAAGCTTAAGCGGCAATGGATTAGTAGGTTTATCGTGAAGCGTGAAATGGAAGGAGTTTATGACTCTTTAATGCCAGATTTGCGACTTCAAAGTGCACTTGAAAACTTCCGAATATCTGCAATCGACTTTGAAAATTTATAACAGCTGATTACGCCTATTATCAAGAAAGAAAAAATACGAATTTTCGAATATTTGTAAAACGAACAGTAGCTTGTTTCTGTAATTGTCAAATAATAAAGGTCCAACTCTAATTCTCTATTTTACGTCACTTTATTGTCATTCTACACGACTATGTTTCTGTATGAAACTCTACTATATTCAGATGTATGGATGGATACTCGGGCTATCGGACCGGACCGATAGCCCAAGCATCCTTCCATACATCTTCATCTAGACGGTCAAGACCTTACTCATTCTCTACTATATTATCTATTATACCTAACTGCAGAGCTATATTCACCATATGATTAGACAACTAGAAGTAAAAGGGTTTTCCAATAAGAGGTGTTATTTTGATATTCAAAGAAAGATGCCATTTTTTTAGATAAATGATCGGAACTTTATTTCATTATAAAGAGGAAGGTATGCCGTTAATAATGGAAAATAACATCAGCCAAATGACCATCACGACCACGCCTACAGGACCATATCTTTTCATGAAATTTTCCATAACCAAATCGCAAAGTGGCTGCCCTATGTCCTCGATAGCCTCACGAATTCCATCTTTGAGGTCTTGAATCGACGCTGGGCTGTTGGCGTAGACCTTCTCTTTCACGTGGCCCCAAAGGAAGAAGTCGCAAGGTGTTAAGTCACAAGATCTCGGTGGCCAATTGTGATAACCTCTTCGAGAGATAACACGGTCCGGAAACTTTTCCCGTAAAAGATCAATGGTTTCGTTGCTTGTATGGCACGTAGCGCCGTCTTGTTGAAAGTAAACGTTGTCCAGTTCAATACCATCCAATTCCGGCCATAAAAAATCATTAATCATCTGTCGATAACGCAATCCATTCACCGTAACTGTTGCTCCAGCCTCATTTTCAAAAAAGTAAGGTCCAATGACCCCGCCTGACCATAAACCGCACCAAATAGTCACACGTGGAGGATAGAGAGGCTTTTCAACAATAACTCTTGGGTTTTCCGAGCCCAAGATGCGAGAAGCCATCGAGGTGGAAAGGGGCCTCATCACTCAAGATGAGTTTTCGATGGAATTCCTGATCATTTTCATGCATTTCAAGGACCCAATCAGCAAAGACTCGACGTTGTTGATGATCGGCCGGCTTGAGTTCTTGTGTTAACTGAACTTTATAAGCCCTGATACCCAAATCTTTATGCAAAATACGGTGTAATGACGTTTGTGGAATGGACAAACCTGGGTTTTCTTCAACACTCTCGGCTAAAGCAGCAATATTTTCGGCTGTTCTTGAGCGACGTGCACGGGTTTTATTCTTCACATCACTAACTTGTTCCGGCAGCTCGAATTTTTCTACCAATTTCTGCATTGCGGTCCGACAAGGTGCTTTACGACGACCCAAAAATGTTCGAGTTTTACGAACCGTCTCTGCCATATTTTCACCATGTTTATAGTGAATTTTAATAATTTCGTTCCATTTTTATTAATGGCGTAGTTTCTACTTGTCAAATGTAAAAAAATGACAGCTCCAAAAGTGACATCTACCTAAAAAGCGAGCTAATTAAAATAACACCTCTTATTGGAAAACCCTTTAGAATAGTTCGCCCTTGGTTATCGTGCTTTTTTTTGTCTAGAGGGAAAACACTTAATTCCTTTTGCGATTTTATTGCCATTTTGTCATCTAGAAAAAACTGAAATTATAAGCAATATTGTCCTCTTTCTGTCTAGAGGAAAAATAAAGTAAAACTAAAATTGGAAGCAACCGAACTTATATCATCTAAAAGCAATTTCCACACATTTGTATTGCTAAAATATTCTGAAGATGATAACTGAAGATATCCTCCAATAATCGCGCTGACGATTTTTCATCTAAATGTTTGCTGGAGTGTAATTGTGTGTGAAGTAGATTTACCTTACCACCTCGCCTCCACTCCACTCCCCTCATGTTTTGATTTCGATTTATATTTTCTAATAATGTTGTGTTTCTCTCAAATTTTCATAAATATTTTTCTGTTTTTTTATATTTTTTATTTTAAATTCCATGAGGTAGTGTGACTTGGAGGAAAAGCTAAGTAAAGTGCAATTTATTAAAGGTGAAAAAATAAAGAGGCTCCAAGCAAAGATTCTATAATACAAAGATATTGCAGACACATTGGGTAGATTGGGCTCAGTGAAAAATAATGTGAAATCTCCGAGATTCCACCTCTGTTGAGAAATTATTAAAACTTCGCTTTGTGCGCGTTCTCCACTAATCACGAGCACCACATCCTGGGGCTTGATGTAGAGAAGCTCACAAATTTGTCTTAGAAGTTTACTGGAAATATTTTTTTTTAGAATTTGTATTCGGTAGGTAGTGGAGACCGACAGCAATGCCTCGCTCCAATATAAAATCAAGGATGGCTCGACCTGATGTAGAGAAGGTCTCAATTTTTTCCTAAAAATTTATTTGATATTTTTTCTTCAGAATTTGTATGCATTTGGTCTACAACTGGTGCTTGGGGGTGGCTAATAATTTTTATGAGCATAGACGCTATTTAAGCAGTAAGCATTCATTTCTTCTTAGAAATTTACAGAAAATGTTTCGGCAGAATTTTTATTCTTTTAGTGGCCGAATGGGGTTTTCATAAAATACAAACCTTTCATGAGTGCCGATGTCGGCCGCCAAAAATGTACACAAATTCTAATGAAAAAATATCCAGTAAATTTCTAAAAAAATGAGGGCTTCCTTAAAGGTGGGTACAAACAAACGCAAACACATGTGTTTGAACTCTTGTTTTTAAATCTGGACGTGTTGCAAATGCAAACGAATGTGTTTTATACCCCTGTGCTCATGTTCCGTCTGAAATGCACATTCCAAAAAATTTATTCGTTTCGTGGCGAACAAATGTGACAAGTGTGTACGTATTTGCAAGCCAGAACGAACAATATGCGTAGTACATGTGCCGCGATTTTCCAACTTCAATGGAAAACATGCAAATGCAAACATATCTGCTTGATGAGACGTACACACTTAAGATATTCGTTTGAGTTTGCTTGCAAATTCAGAACCGCGTGTGCACATTCTGGCCTCCAATAATGAATAAAATTTCTAAAGAAAAAATTTCCAGTAAATTTCTAAGAAAATATTGAGGTTTTCCTTAAATCAGGTCGTGGTATCGTTGGAAATATTTTGAACGTAACACACTACAAAATTTCTATTTCAAACGTGCGAGCACATGTTTTTGCGTTTGTTTGCACAGTGTGTACCCACCTTAAGAAGATTTGTTGGGTGTGAATTGCTGTGGAGTTTCATATAATCAATTCTATTTTAGAAAATTGAGTTCTATAGACATACTATGCCATATGCCTTCAACATCTTTGTATTATATAGTCTTTGCTCCATGGTAGCCCCAAGAAGGCATCTAATCAGCTTAACTGGATAACGACAGGGGACTAAGAGAACGCTTAAGAAAACCCCTCCTCGCGGTTGATATCCCTACAATTTTGTGTTATTTTTT
Source organism: Dioctria rufipes (assembly GCA_963924295.1). Lineage (NCBI taxonomy): Eukaryota > Metazoa > Arthropoda > Insecta > Diptera > Asilidae > Dioctria > Dioctria rufipes. Next base: position 204,763,808 of record OZ002741.1, read on the forward strand.
TAAATTTACCAATTATTTACATATTTTGTCTAGGAAAAAAACATGCATCGATAAAAATTCTTCCTTTCCAATTATTTCTATCAAAATTATTTTATGATTTTTATTCTATTTTTTGTTATGTATGTAGTAGCCTTAGATACCTTTTTCTTAAAGAGTGTAGAGCAGTTGGGGGTATAGCTGAGCCTGGCCGCTAAACCAGGGTCGGTATAACACTGAGCCATATACTCTCGATACATACATACAAACCAGATTAGTGGTCTATTTTCTTAACTACTAATACAAGTCTCATACTAGTTTTTTATGCACATGAAACTTAAATATTATAATAAAATAGATATATAAATATAAATAGAATATTACAAGAGGCTGGTACTCACCGATCTAATGCTTGCTACTTGATAAATTGGCTTTAAGCTGATGTTGATCCTCTTTATTCTAATTATTTCTTAGAACAATTATTTTTTTCTACCGAGACCAGACAGTCTTAGTAAAATATTTATTCAGCGAGACCCGAGATAAAATATTTGAAGTCAGTGGAGAATCGGCTCAATTGTTTGGCGAATGATCAGGATTCTTTATTTTAGTCGAGACCCGCGAAGAGATTCTTTATTTCAGATAAAGGAATTGTTCGCCTAATAAACATATCCTTCCAACGAAATTTGAACTTATGTTAGTGTTATTCCTTACATGAGCTTTTGCATTATCATGTTAAAAAATTTTGTTAAACCAAAATGTTCGTTTACATTGTTTATACATACCCCCCCCCCCCCCCCCCCCCCCCCCCTGACAACTAGATAGGTTCTTCCTTATGTTTAATATATTATTAATCCTCTAGTCACAAATTCAAGAATCAATGAGGAGTTTATAAAAGGATAGTCCTTTTGAGGTAATAATATCTTCAGTAAGTTATTTGTGTAGTAAAATTAATGCAACTGCAGAAACTATCCGGAGACAGTTAAGGGGCAGAAAGATCCTTTCTTTGGAGATCTAGGATATGCATAAAAATAAATGGCGACTATTTTGAGAGCATCTATTGTAATAAATAAAAAAAAACTCCTAAAAGTGGTAATAAATTATGACTTTTACCCAATAGCTAAGCAGGTTCAACCTGCACTTATGCAACAATGTTTTCTGTGCCAGATAAATACTTTTTATGGTTGGATTGCAATAACTTCCAAGCCATTAATTTAATACCTGAGTGAGTATCAACTTATTTCCACAAATTTGAGATGAAACCAATAAGCTATCCCACAGGAGTATTCTTGATGCAGATATCTCTTTGCGTCTTTTCACCTCTTCCCTAAAAAACCGGTTTGCATACTCTATTTCTAAAAATACTCTTGTGGGATGGCCCAATGATTACAAGTGCAAAGGCCATAAAATAGTAACGCTGTTCAACGCGGGGAACAATATCTGCACAATAAATACTTTTTTCAGATTTAATAGGTATCTGAGTGAAATGAGTAGTTTTTTGGGACGAACTGCAATAACTTCTGAAATAATTGCTTCAAGAAAATATGTACAAGGAATACTTTTAGAAATGGCACATGTTGGAGCAATTTTAATTAATTTTGCCGGGCCGTTGCTTGGTGATGTTCAGGGCAAATATCCTTCAAAGTTTTACAAAATTTAGATTAACAAAATTAAATTCAACAAAATCAAAGATTTCTGATAAATTATTCTACGGTTATTTGTGTAACAAATAAATGTAACTGTCAGATAATCCTCTTTACATAAAACACTTTCGCCTGATAAGCGATTTAGTACATATAGCCAAATTCATTTACATACATAGGTACTAAACTTAACTTAAAATATAAAATCTGGAATTACTCGGAGACCATGCCAAGAAGTCAAGCTGCTACGAATAACAATAAGAAATGGTTTGGTACATGTAATCCAGAACGGATGCCAAACATCAAAGACATTTTACAGCAAAGATGTCCTTTAATTCTGATCCACGGATAATGCGCAGGCTGAGGTTACTGCGATACACTTTTGGATAACTTTGACCTATCGAACTGTTGCTATGTTTTTGTTCTTGTAATTATACAATTAAAGAATTTACTTTGCATAGTTTTTCTCATAGTTTAAATAAGGTTTGTTTATTGTTCTTTGTCTGTGAGCCAAGAAAAAATGTAAAAGTATTACATCTACTGTTTATTACTTGTTTTTACTCGTTTCTACTTTTTTTAATTAGCTTCCCTCATTTTTTACCACGTTCTGAAGTATTTGCATTTTTGTGGTGGGTGGTGGGGTCGGGATTTTCAGAGGCTGCGTAAACTTACCCGCACATATTTTCAGTCATCCATATAATAACCAACCACATTCTTTCCACGTTAAAGTTATGGACCACCAGTCTGTGTTTGTTACCCAGTATGTTTGCCATTTCAACACGAGAATTATTTTAAATAAAAATGGATGAGATGAATTTGCTTTTTCATCCAGAAAGTGCTGATGTATTATCCGGATCTTGGTTAAACGATGATCTCCCTGATGTTTTCTGATTTCAACATCATAAGGTAGGATCGTCAAAGTCTGGCGGGGTGGAGGAGTTGCAATGTTTTGATTATTGCTATAGATAAGATCCTTACTGAAGGGCCCTCGTCTTAACGATATTTTATATCTAAGTGCCATGGATGCACCATATTTCATGATAGGCTGCAGGATTGACATGACTGTATGCATGATAGGTCCTCCCAGCAAATATTATGGCGATAATAATGGGAATAAAAATTGTGCTGCGGTTTTATTGCCGTGACATAGTTTTGGCGTTAGCTTGAAAATTAAAGTCAATTAGATTCCTGGAAATACTACGATTGACCTACGAATCGTTTTCTTATTGCTACTTTATTGCATTTTTATTGCCTAGATTGCTGGTATCAGATGTAATGGGAATATTTTTAAAGAAACTTTACCATTGTCGAACAATATCTCAGTACTTTGAAAATTACCTCATTTGGAGTTGTTATTTCTTCAAGTGCAGTAGAGTAGAAAGAGCAGTAAAATATTAAATAAAATATAAACGATAAATAAATATAATAAATATAAAATTTTAAAATCCCTAAAACCAAGTAAATCTGCGATTTAGTGACTTAGGAAAAAGTTTCTTGCAAACGATTGAATTGCAAATCCAAAAATATTAGAATATTTATCGCTATAACGATCATAAAATGAGTCATGTATACGATTAATATGCGATGCAGCATTTATCCCAGTTAAACTAAACGGAAGCGATAGATATGCATATAAATCAGGCAACAAAAAATAACTGGTATGCAATAAAACTGCAATTCGCCTTCGATTGAAAAGTAAATGCAAAAAGATAAGAATATCTATCGCCATGGCGATCATTGAATGATTCGCTTATACTATTCATATGCGATGTAACATTTACCCCCGTCAAGTTAAACGTAAGCGATAAAAATGTATTATTGTCGGCAACAAAAATTTTCGTTGTGGCAATAAGAAATTATAAGGAAAGGGATTCGTAGGCAAATCGTAATGTTTACTGAGGTGTATATGGACTGCATGTGTTCGTGATGGTGGTTCAATAAAAGCAATTGCGTATAGATAATGTGAGAATATTTTACCGACCAGTTTTTTCGTTACTGAAATGAACTCTCATCAATTTCACCTCTTTTGAGGTCAAACGACGTGGTATCTTATCTTATTTGTGAAACTTTTCATGGATCCACGTCATCATCTTAGCCAGCCTTAAAAGTTTTTTCCCTTATGAAAACTGAACTGAGTAATAGAATCGAGTCGAGCGGCTCACCGAGCTCGAATTGACGTTACTCACAAATTTAATTATATTCTAAGCGTATTTCAAAGTGATTCTTTTCTGATCTGGATTCAATCGGTGCAACTAAATGCTATTAAGTCTTTACCGACTTTCCATAACAATAGAAATACATCGCTCTTGAGTCCCACATATACAGGATGTTTCCCACTAGGGGGTCAGTAGAGCGGGAGGTGATAGTACTCATCTTGACGAACCAAAATTTGTATAGCAGGGGGAGGGGGAGCATATCAACCGTTTAGGAGTTACAGGATGATTAAGAAAAAAAACTAGTTTTTCACAAAAACCCTGTACCTTAAAACGACAGGGCGTACAGGCACAGTTAGGAGCTCGTTCTATGCAGAAGCTCATGGCCTTTCCAACGACTGCTCAACCAGCCCCATTCCCCTCTCCTTTCAAGAATCATGGTTGTCTAAACTGAAAATTTCGGATTTTCTTACCTTTGTTTTTTTTTTTAATTTAACCTCCATTATTTTTGCAAAAAGGTCGTTAACATAACTTTTTTTATATAAAAACTGTGTATACTGTAGACTCTCGTCTTTAAGATACAGGGTGTTTTGTAAAAAACAAGCTTTTTTTCTTAATCACCCTGTAACCCCTAAACGGTTCATAACCCCCCCCCCTGCCTACCATACAATTTCTGGTTCGTCTAGGTGAGTACTATCACCTCCCGCTCTACTGACCTCCTAGTGGGAAACACCCTGTATGTACCAAATTCTGATGAAGAAGTCTTAATTCCACATACGGATTTTCCGAATTTGACATTTGCCCTCAGATATCCGTGTTTGTGCGAATGGGGCAAGTATTTTACGGCCTGTAAGACACTAATCTTAATTAGATTAAATTAGATAGCGAAAGTGGTTTTACATCCCGTTCGCTGCGTCCACCTTGGGCCCCTTATAATTTCCTTATTTTTGAAGCTCATTGATTTGAGTTATTCCGATGAACTCCTGTATTTTTTTCAATCTTCTAAGCAGTACTTCTAATAGTTTCAAGAAGTATAGGCGCTTGGTTTGAAGCCTGTACAATTGTAGAAGTTCGGCAATTCTTCCTATGAAGTGGTGTTCCAGAAAAATGATTAATTGTGTGCAGTCCTTATCCCCCCGAGGAGCTCGACTGATTGAATTGATGAATTGTTAGTTATTTCGGTAACCTTTCTTTGATCCCTTTTTTGCCAGCTGGTCTTCTTTGCCGTTGCTTGTCATGTTCGTATGCCCAGACACCCGATTTAAGGAAACTATAGCTGTGTTCTTTTATGTACTTTTTTCTAGAACTCCCATATACTGGACAGAACAAATTTTTCTGTAGATTGAAGCGAACTATTTGTACTGTTCGCTTCATTTATAAATCTTCTATGAAAATGTATGAGGCGTTCTTTTGTGTATCTTTTGTTCTGCCGTTTTCTGCGGACACAAAAGAACACAACTTATGTTTGAGGGTTCTAGATTTATTAGTTCTAGCAGACAGTCTCATGCCAGCTTTGGATCGATGCGTAAGCCAATATTGGGGTTTTTCTGTCAGAGCTCATTGGCGTGGATTTCTACTTGGAAAACAGTAGTGGTTGCAAAACAGTTTTGTTTTTACTCTATACCCGTACTCCCTCGTTTATCTAGGAACTATCTGTATACCATATCAGAGCTCTATTTTCAATTCTGGGTTTGTTTAACTCGGGAAAAAGTATTTTGAAAGGCCAAAGTAATGACATGGTCTTCTTGGATCTCTGCGGCTAGTTCGGGGTGAGTTATTTTCCACAAGTCTTTATCTTCACCAGTCCAAATTCAGTAGTTTGTTAGCCTCGCTTCTTTCTGTATGCGCAGGTGTAGAGGTGATAAGTCTAGTAATACCACTACAGCTGCAGTAGGAGTGATTTGCATGGCCCGCAGTACTACTACATAGGCCAATCTTTGAAGTTTATTGAATTGCGCCTGAGTTATTTTTTTGTAATTTTGCGCCACTCTACAGATGATGCGACAACTTATTCTGAATATCGCGACTTTCATCCAGAGGACAATTTTGGGCTTTATTCCCCAAGTTTTTCCCAGAAAGCTTTTCATAGGCAGATCTTGGTTTTCTCGATAATTCTTTTGTTTTCAGCATTCCAGTTTAGCTTATCTACTAGGGTTAGCTTCGGGAATTTAACCTCTTGAGAATACTCAAATATTTAACCAAAGAGTGTAGGGCTTTAAATTCGTTGCCTTCTCTTTTCTTTACGAAAGCAACGATTATGCTTTTTTGGGTTTACTTTTAGCACAATTTACCTGCACCAATTTTTCACTATGTTTTTAGTGCTTGCTTTAAGAATTCACAGATTGTTGTTTCAAAACCCTCCCTGAGTAGTGTGTCAGTATCATAAGCATAGCTTTAAACGTCTATGTCAGGTGATCTGAGTTTGTTTAAAGGATACAATTTACCAGAACAAGGGGATAGTACACCGCATTGTGTGACAGCCGCTGGTTATCAAAGGGTCAACCGAACTCAGTATACGAAATTTTTAATTAGTTGCCTTCCAACGGTGCTACCGTCGTGTTATTCGATTTTCCGTTTACAGTTCTGTATGTATATTTTTACATGCAAAACGGAGTGTTATCATAGAGAAGATTCATTATTTGACATGAATGTCATGTTTTCCTTTTCCATTCACAAAAATAGGAAATTTTTGGTTTTGTTTTTGAAAACGATGCCACTTTCACCTTCTACGTATTCAAAAATTTTTTGCTTAAAATCAATGAAATTTAAATATTTCCGTGATCTTGATCCTACAGATGGTACAGATTTATAAAAGGAACTTATTTTGTAAGTTCGCTTTTGAAAGGGGAAGTCCCGATCCCATATGTAGGTATGTATGCAGATATGCGCTCCTTATTTTCCGTTTATTTTCTCACATTACTAATGTATACCTACCGTTATGTCATTGAAGCACCTATCGCAATAAAGGTCCTTGTGCGAACATTCTAAAATCTACATTCGTGGTGGAGAACACTCATTGATGTCTGTTACATGCTTCTTGAAACAGATGTGGCTTTTATACCATTCATTTCATGTCAGTCATATTAAGTGTAACCATATAACCGTATCACGTTTCTTACGTATTTCTAAGGAAGAGTTTCCCATTGACAGATTATATTTATTACATTTGTTACAGTTTCACTTATTTCCTTCACATTGGTGTGATACTTAATTGCGAGGAAGGTTACGTTACATTTCGATTAATTCCGTTCTGCGTAGCAAGTTATGTAAGAGCCACTCAATCACGAATTCCATGAAAGGGTGCACCAAACGTGACTTAAACTCTAGCGATTGAATGCTCCAGAAAATACTATCTATCCCTGCTACCCGATATGGATATTATGCGACTATTTATTAATACAAAGCTCATCTTAAGGCGAATAATATTATTCACATTGGAAATTTATGTATTTAGGATGTGTTCGAAATAGGTGCATATGTGAGCGTGCTCTTATATTAGCTGGGTGGGTAAATATTCACAGATTACCAAAGGATAGTGTCTGAACACTTGCACATATTCTACAGCTTTCTAGGGGTGCAAAAATCTTGCGCATTAATTGCTAATTAACAGCGGAATGATAAATTACTGCCTAAAGAGATGGGGATGTCTTCTTTTACTCATTTTCTCACCTGAAATTATGATTGTTAATGGAAGGAACAGTTTGTGGGCTATCTTTAGGTAATTTTCTCATTCAATTCCTGAGCTATGCCATTCACCACTGATGATGAATACTGCTGCAAATTAATATAAAACCCAAATTAGGATAATTAAAAGGAATTTATCCTAATTGGTATTGAATGGGATTATTTCTTGGCAGCAGGTAGTTTTAACAGGAGAAAGATAAATCTAGTTCAGAAAAGTTTTGGAAGTTAGGTGTTCTACTATAGAATGAATGGCCACTGGAAGAAAATTGTTTTCTGCTATTCGCTTTATTTCTTTATAACAGTTTTGTTGGCTAAAAAAAAAAAATTAAACAAAAGAAGCGATAGACATTATTATTACTTGGTGAGTTCATATACATAATATTTGGATCTATGAATTTTGCTAGAGGGGTCCATGAAGTAGAATTTGAGAGAGAAATATTTATGTTGGAAATGCAAACGTAGATTTTATGAGCACAGGGGAATAAATAATTACTGAGTTTATTACAGTTAATGTGTGCATATATTTCTTCGATAAGATTTATCAAAACAACTTTTTTCACAACGAAATTAAGTGTATTTCTTTAAATAATCAAAAATATAAAATTAGTAAATTTACGAACACTTGAGAAATTTGGGACTACGAATCCTAGGTGGTTGTTGGTTTTGATTAATATAAAGTTGCAATCATGATTGCTTGTTATGTATGGATTTGGAAATCGGAAAATATAAATTAGTAACTGATTAATTTTTTATACATTCGACTTATATTAGTTATAACGTCGGTTGTTGGTGTGAGGGTAGACAGGGGATTGTCCAGGGCCGTTTTCCCCACGTTGCTAGATTCAGAGCGCTGTTCTAGCTCTGCGGTTCGGGCAGTCTCTAGTTCTATCTAATACACACTACTTAGCCTACACTCACTCACTTACTTATATTAACTTATAACTACGCCGAGTAGATGCGGGGTAGGAGCGTGCGCTTACTATTCCTTAGACGTACACGATTAACGTGTGTTTCATCGTCAGAAGTCAACACGGAGGATACGGGATGGAGCGTGCGCTCACTATTCTTCTGACCAAGACGATTAAGTGCGCTTTTCGTCAGAATAGCCAAGACGGGGACGGCATGTATGCGAACGATCACTACTCTTCTGACCAACACGATTAACGTGCGCTAAGTTAAGTTAACGACAAAAGCTAAAGATATCCTTTACACAACAAAAAAATTGCTATGAAACGATGATTTTAAGGTAAAAGTTTTTAGTAGAATGAATTTCATTATAATGCATTATAATTATTTTTACCATATTATGTTCATACTTAGTTCCTTGAGAATCAGTCAAAACCCATGACCGAAATATATCGGATGCATAACACAATAATTGTTTAATTTACGCACAACACGGGTCATAATACAGGGAAAAGGGACATTGCAGAGTGATATAAATAGGGGAAAGCTAAATTCTTACATGAACCTTCATTTCATGGTTCTAAACAGAGCCATTCTATAGCAAATCGAACAAAAATCACGAAAAGTGTGACATGATCATCACCAATTTTTTTTAAATTTTATGGAGGGTTTGTGAAAATAAAAATATGAATTAAAAATTTTTCTTCTATTTCACGAGTAATGGGATTTTCAAAATTTTGCAAAACTGCTTTCCTGGTCCTCTTTAAAAATTCGTATAAATTTTGTTTATTTATACTAGGACAGTGAAGTATGGCTTATTTGAAAGATAAGATTTCAAACTATCAAAGAAAAATAGAATCTTTAAAAGATTCACGAAAAAGAACATCAAGGATAAGGATTTTATCCCTTATCCTTGAATATTCTGGAAGACTACTTTTGATTTTGTTCATTTTCTTTTTATATTTTATACCGTATATTATCCACTAAAACGTATTAAGATTTAAACTTGGAATCTCAACGGGATCAAGGAGTAAAAAATCAAGAAAATTTCACAAAAATTCATTTATAACTACCGTCCCGTATGTGGTCTTGCATCTAAAGGCTACGACCTATCACACACTGTACCCAAAATCTAATCCTTTCTGCGTTTTTTCACTTTTTCTTAAGCATATCCAGCGAAAAAATTCAATAAATGTCAGAACGTAGCAGAGATGGGCGTTTTTGCATTACCACTAAAATGGCAGCAACACTAAATTTTAATGATAGTTAAAATATAGGTTGCACTATCACTAAATGATTAGTGGTAGTGCAAATTTTTTATCACTATCACTAAACGATTAGTGGTAGTGCAGAGTCTATTGCATTATCACTAAACGATTAGTGGTAGTGCAGAGTCTATTGCATTATCACTAAACGATTAGTGGTAGTGCAGAGTATATTGCATTATCACTAAACGATTAGTGGTAGTGCAAATACTTTTCACTATCAATGGGTGATAATGAATTCGTGCATTGGTAGTGCAAACATCTTTCACTAGCACTGAACTAGCAACGAGCGAACATACAGAATAAAAAACCTTCCGTTCAGTTTCCTGTTTTGCGGAGATGGAGATGATTCATTAACAATTAACACTAATTTTGATCGAACGAGCTACGCGTAGTGCTGCATATGCGTACCATTAAATTGTCGTTCAGTGCTAGTGAAAGATGTTTGCACTACCAATGCACGAGTTCATTATCACTCATTGATAGTGAAAAGTATTTGCACTACCACTAATCGTTTAGTGATAATGCAATATACTCTACTCTACCACTAATCGTTTAGTGATAATGCAATACACTATGCATTACCACTATTCGTTTAGTGATAGTGATAAAAAATTTGCACTACCACTAACCATTTAGTGATAGTGCAACCTGGCTTTTAACTATCACAGAGGCCTCTAGTGCTAATGAAATAATTAATGCACTGAAAATTTAATGCACTACGCCCATCTCTGAAAGTAGGCAATTATCTTTTGGGAATTTGCTTTTTGAGCGAAAAACGCAGAAAGGCTTACATTTTTGATACAGAGTGTGATGAGTTATTTTAAAAGAAAACTTTTGGGCTTTCCATATGAAAAATTGGTGTTGATGACTGGTATTTTGAAAAATATAGTGGTTAAAAAACCGAGTTAAAAATCCAAAGTTTTAAATTTATTGAACCATAACTTCAAAACGGAGAAGAAGACGGGTACAATTTGTACACCATTGCAGAGGATCAACGATTATCAATCTACGAAATTTTAAATCATCATCATAGGCTGCAACGTTAAGAAGTTACAGGGTGATTTATAAAAATATACCCATTAATTTCCGTTATCTTAAGAATTTTCCCCCTACCTCCCATACAAGTTTTTACTTGTCTAAGCATGTCCTATCTATAGCCTTCAGATGCAAGACCACATACGGGACACTCTGTATAGAAACTTTTATTTATTTTTTATTTTTAGGTAGTTATAAATCTATTTTTGTGAAACTTTCTTGATTTTTTTACTCCTCGATCCCGTTGAGATTCCAAATTTAAATTTTAATACGTTTTAGTGGATAATAGATAAAAAAATTAACAAAATCAAAAGTACGTCTTCTAGGATATTCAAGGATAAAAGATAAAATCTTTATCCTTGATGTCCTTTTTCACTTGTATTTTAAGATTCTATTTTTCTTAGATAGCCTGAAACCCTGTCTTTCAAATAAGCCATATTTTACTGTCCTAGTGTCAATAGAAAAATATATACCAGTTTGTAAAGAGGACCAGGACAGCGTTTGTGCAAAATTATGAAAATGCAATAACTGACGAAATACGCATTGTTGAAGAAAAATTTTTAATTCATATTTTTGCTTTCACCAGCCGTCTAAGTATGTAAAATTAAAAAAAAAAAATTGGTGATGGTCCTGTCACACGTGTTGCCTATTTGATATGGAATGACCCAAAATATACCAAAAGTCCCCATCGATACATGTGCTGCTAAAAATGTTACGCGTGGTCAAAGGTCACAAACATTGGTTTTTCGCGAAAATCTAGTTAACGGTGACCTTTATGAAAAAAATAGTAGATACCAAATTTGTAGCTTAGAAAATTACCTTTTTTTTGTAAGACTAACGGTTTTCGAGAAAATTTGTTTTTGATTAAAAATTTTTTATTTTAACAACAATTATTATAAAATGGTTATATAATTAATTTTTTATTGATCAGAGCAATTATGGTTCTTCTTCAGACTCCATTTCAATTTCCATCCCCATCTCTTCATTATCTTCTTCTTCCGTTTCCAGTATTTCCATAGTTTCAGTCAAGAAACACGATCGATCTGTGTTCAAACTAACAAAATTTGGTGTGTATGTTCGTCTCGATCGCGCGCATCTTCTAGTAAAATCGTGTATGCGCGGGGTAGTTTGTTACGGCGGGGCGGGGAAGATAAAGTTTTGAAATGCTTTTGTTTATATCTCCTGAACCAAGAGTCCTAGAGGCTTCGTTGATATCTTAAATGAAAGCTGCGGCCCTGGAATACATGGTATTATTTCGGGTTGCTGGGTGGCGAGAGGGCGGAGTAGGAGGATCAGCTCCGATTTGGACGAAATTTTCAGAGTTTGTATGGAATACCAAAATAGCTCACCCATAACTTTTTTCCCCTACAGCGCCCCTAGAAATTTCATGATTTTACGATGAAGCATCATTTTCAAAATAATATCCCGAGAACTGAAAACCCGATTTTTCTGATTCAAATGCCAAATGAAGCATCATGCTTTATATTTTCCATAAAACAATATAACACTACCGAATGAATATTTTTATTTTAAAAATAGTATTTTTTTTTAAATAAATAGTATTATTTACTATTGAGGACTTCTAGCAGTTTCTTTGTGTATTTTTATTTTGAAGCTAGAGGTCTCACCTATCTATGTACAAAAAAATGCGATGATATCCGGCTTCAATTCTGAGATATGAATTTTTAAAGCCATTGTATACCCAAAGTAACCTGTGAGGGAGCACTGCACTGAGAGGAATGTATTGTTTTTTTTTTACTGGGAACTTCTAGTACTGTTTTTACATTTTTATTATGAAGCTAGAGGTCCTACCTATCTATGTACAAAAAATTGCGAGGATATACGGCTTCGTTTTTGATATATGAATTTTTAAATTCACCGTTTATCGTGCGGCCGCATATACGCGGCGATACTCTATTTGGATCTATCGAGTGCCGCCGCACACGTGCGGCCATACTCCTCAAAGGGTTAAATAGCCACCTGAAAGTAAAATCGTTTAAAAGATTCTAATTCCAAGTATTGCTAATTATTGAAACTAGGTTGGGAACGAAACTATGTATACTTACCTACAAGCACGTCGATAAGGCAGTTTTTAGAGGAGATAACAATTGGCACAATATGTCTACATTCCACATAAACAAATCCGGGGCACAATCCAATGAAAAGAAAGTAACTTACGCAAATCAAATGGAATTATATTAAGTCATCTGTATAGTTAAATGTATCTTCTAAAGTAGCAAATTAGCAATTTTGTAATAGGTATCTTATTGTATCATTTATAATCATAATAACTTTAGCTAGGCAAAATCAGGAACGGCAACAAAAATTCTCAAAATTCCAGTTGCTTAGCACAGCTTCTAGGTTCAATGTAATCTTCTGACCTAAGCAGAGCTGCTGAGATCGACGGATTTTTCTATTGCTACCTACACACAGCTGCTAAGGTCAACGTACTTTAGTTGTGCATTGTAAAATAAGTTGTTGGTGCCGTGCGCAATTCAGTGCCAATATAAGTCGCGAGCCAACATGAATCTTTCTCTTTTCGAATCCAGCTCTCATAGATTGCGCATCATTTGGAATCGACTTGGCTAGTGGTAATAAAATAGAATTATTAACAAATCTACTTTATCTTGGGTAACGACTGAGATAAAGATATTTATTCTGGGTCTCGACTGGAATAAATACTACTAATACAACTTTGCTTTGGGTCTCGACTGAAGTGAAGTATCTTGTTCAGGGGAACGACCAGAACAAGATAATCACTAACTATCTATCTATTTACCAACGCAATATAGTCGATTCCACATTTTAAATTGGTAAGTACACTTTGATTAATCATTTAATAAAGGGCTTTCCAATAAGAGGTGTTATTTTAATTAGTCCGCTATTTCGGTAGATGTCACTTTTGGAGCTGTCATTTTTTGACATTTGACAAATAGAAACTACGCCATTAATAAAAATGGAACGATACACGATTCACTATAAAAATAGTGAAAATGTGGCAGAGACGGTTCGTAAAACTCGAACATTTTTGGGTCGTCGTGAAGCACCTTTTCGGACCGCAATACAGAAATTGGTAGAAAAATTTGAGCTGGCGGGACAAGTTAGTGATGTGAAGAATAAAACCTGTGCACGTCGCTGAAGAATAGCCGAGAATATTGCTGCTGTAGCCGAAAGTGTTGAAGAAAACCCAGTTGTGTCCATTCCTCGTCGTTCTTTGGAATTATGCATTCCACAAACGTCATTACACCGTATTTTGCATAAAGATTTGGATCTTAAGGCTTATAAAGTTCAGTTAACACAAGAACTCAAGCCGGCCGATCATCAACAACGTCGAGTCTTTGCTGATTGGGTCCTTGAAATGCATGAAAATGATCCGGAATTCCATCGAAAACTAATCTTGAGTGATGAGGCCCATTTCCACCTCGATGGCTTCGTCAACAAGCAAAATTGTCAAATCTGGGGCTCGGAAAACCCAAGAGTTATTGTTGAAAAGCCTCTCTATCCTCAACGTGTGACTGTTTGGTGCGGTTTATGGTCCCGCGGGGTCATTGGACCTTACTTTTTCGAAAATGAGGCTGGAGCAACAGTTACGGTGAATGGATTCCGCTATCGACAGATGATTAATGATTTTTTATGGCCGGAATTGGATGGTATTGATCTGGACAACGTTTACTTTCAACAAGACGGCGCTACGTGCCATACAAGCAACGGAACCATTGATCTTTTACGGGAAAAGTTTGCGGATCGTGTTATCTCTCGATGAGGTGATCACAATTGGCCACCGAGATCTTGTGTCTTAACACCTTGCGACTTCTTCCTTTGGGGCCACGTGAAAGAGAAGGTCTACGCCAATAGCCCAGCGTCGATTCAAGACCACAAAGATGCAATTCGTGAGGCTATCGAGGACAGAGGGCAGCCACTTTGCGATTTGGTTATGGAAAATTTCATGAAAAGGATATGGTCCTGTAGGCGTGGTCGTGGTGCTCATTTGGCTGATGTTATTTTCCATTATTAACGGCATACCTTCCTCTTTATAATGAAATAAAAATTTGGTCATTTATTTTAAAAAATGGCATTTTTCTTTGAATATCAAAATAACACCTCTTATTGGAAAACCCTTTATATATGTATATATTGGTGCGATTTCGGGAAAATGAAATCATAATTTGTTTTATTTAAGTTGATACATAAGTGAGCTTTTTAGTTATTAAGTGACATAGTCGACATTATAAGTATCTTAAGTTATGTTCGTGAATGTGTACCTAATCTCTGAATTATATTTCCCCTTGAATTTGAAGTAGTATATTAACTGTGACGTATGGTGAAATAAACTACTAACTTTAAGTATTCATTGGCGTTATTAATTACAGTCCCCATCCTTACTTATATTTTTCTTGAGTGTTCTCATTGGGCAAAACAATCTGCATCTTCATTAACTTCATTAAACGTATCAGATGAAACATTTATAAAATCTTGACCGTGGCAATTATCACAAACTGGTGAACGTTGAACAGTATAACCCAACTTTTCTTAGCCACTATTCCAGGTACACCCCCTGGTGCAATTACAAAAAATAGAATTTAGGAGACTATCAGGAGCGGAAGGAAGCAGAGTTTTAATTGGCTCCAAAATTTGATCTTGCAATGTCCATCCCCAGTCTAGAGGGTTATGCTCGTTGCCAAGCCATACTTGCACTTGGTAGTTAACACGATATAAATGTTGCCGAGCAGAGCTAGATGTTAGCGTAAGCAAAGATAATTCTACAGGTTTTTAAGTTATGTTAATTTTTAAAATTATTTCTTCTAAAAAATAGGTCAGTGAACTTGGAATTTCTTCATTCATATTCTCGAACATTTTTCTAGGAGGAGGATAATTTTTAATATTTACTAGTACCGATCTAATGTCTTCCCGAATAATAGCTGCAGCTATTTTTAAAATTCGAAGATGCTCTTCTGCTACTTTTAGTTTTCTGTTTTCATACCATGATTTTTGTAAAATATTGTGCATCGGTGAAACAAATAATAATTAAAGACGTACTTTTTTATATAATAATTATTTTTTTACCATATTTTGTAACAAGTATTATACCGGATTTGTTACAAAAAAAATATAAAATACGTCAGATGTTGACAATCACTTTATTAATAAAGAGAGTAGACAAGACCAGTAAAATAATGTCTGCGTATGAATGTCAATTACTGATCTCCGGCGCGTCCCTGCACACCATCGCGATCTGTAAGGAAAAAAGAAAAAGGTTCAAGTGAGAACAGGTCTCAGTGAATAAATCTTGAATCACAATCATAAAACACACGCACACCTGGAAACACCTGGTCACCCGGAGGAAACGCACTCACTCATACTAGGCCTAATTTACCTTACTTCGGTCACCAGGTAATCCAGTTATGCTACCGTGTAGTCCGTTTAGGATTACCTAGACCTTTCTCAAACTAATTCAACTTTACTCACCCATTCACTCCTTCACTAGTCACTTAAAATACTGAGGAGGCTACAACCTACCTCTGGCATGCACAATTTTAAACTACCTACGCCATGCAAATTCCATGCAGCAAAACCTAAAACTCGTCGGGACTACATAATGTGTCCTTGAGCATTCTCAGCTACTTTCTCGCCTCAGTGAAGGAATTTAAGGAGATTCTTTTATTTCAGAGATCCCTTTTTCCAAGAACGACGCAGTAGTTATTTATTTAATTTATTGCTGCATCAGCTTACCACTGGATTCTGCTGACACAAGTTTACTTTCATTAGTCTTGTCATCTGGAACAAAATCTTTTAATTCGTTTAAAATGAACTGACACAAATAAGAATTCTGGATTGTTAAATGTCTGTCATCTCAATGCCCGGAGTGTAAGATCGTCTTATGATGAGCAGAGGTACATTTTTAATAATTGTAAATTAGACGCATTATGCATATCGGAGTCATGGCTTCATCCTTGTATTCATAATGATGAAGTTATGATTCCCGGCTTTTCACTGTTCCGAAGCGATAGAAAGTATTTTGCTGGTGGTGGAGTGGCGATCTACTTAAATAGCAAATACAATGCCAGAGTAATCTTAGAGACTGCCAATGAATCACTAGGTATCGAATGCCTGTTTATTGAGGTTAAAATGGCAAGTGCTAAAGTACTATTAGGTTGTGTATATAAACCTCGTTCGGTTAGCTCGCTTGATAGTCTTTATGATGCTATAATCCAATTCAGTGGATCTTATTCTATTAATATAATTTCGGGTGACTTTAATATTAATATGTTGTCAGATAGTTGTTCAAGGCGCAACTTTGTAACTTTTCTAGAAGCTGTTAGTCTCAGTGTAGTAAATTCTTTGCCAACTCGTGTTTTTCGTAGTGGTGAATCCCTTCTGGATCTTTTCATCACTGATAGAGGCGATCTTGTGCGTGATCAGCTAACGTTCGACGTCCCCGGAATTTCGGATCATTCTGGAGTTATTGTTTCTTTTAATATTGAAGTTGTTAGATATAGGAGTCCTTCAAAATTTTTTTACCGAGCATATATAATGCCATTGACTTAGATGCTTTAACGTCTGCTGTCTCTCTGATTGATTGGTCATGTCTTTATGCTACAAGTGATATCGAAAATCAAGTAGCTTTCTTTAATAGGACATTTATGAGATTGTTCAACGTGTTTGTTCCGCTGAAAAGGATAAAATTCCGTTCTGAGTGCAATTGGATCAATGATGTAATAAAAACTTCTATTCGTGAACGAAATTTTGCCTATAAACTATGGAAAAGGTTCCGTGGAGAATTCCTATGGAACAATTATCGGACCTTTAGAAATAAGACTTGTGCTTTAATTAGGAAGGCTAAAATTAATTTCTACTCGAAAAGGCTTGATCCAAGTTTACCTTCTCGCGAACTTTGGAATAACATTCGTAAGCTTAATATCATTAGAGGCAGCGAGGAATGTGTAGCTAATCCTGACTTGCTTAATAAATACTTTACCTCGGGATCCACCTCAGTGGTAGTAGATTCGTCCGATCTCCCTATTCCTAATGCTACAAATAATTTCTCTTTTTGGAATATTTGTACCACTGAGCTTCTGAATGCCTTTAAATCTATTAAATCAAATGCTACAGGCTCTGATGGTATGGAAATGCGTTTCCTGAAACTTTTATTGCCATACTTAATTAATCATATTAGACATATATTTAATACTGCTATCACTACTGCTTCTTTCCCTTCAGCTTGGAAAATAGGGCTTGTTGTTCCTATTAGAAAGAAGTCCAAAGCATCGTCCCCTGAAGATTACCATTCTTCCTATATTGTCCAAAGTATTTGAAAAAGTCTTATACAAACAAATCATCGACCATGCTAATATTAATAACTTGATCAGTTCTATCCAGTCTGGTTTCAGAGCCAAACACAGCACAACTTCATCGTTACTACTCCTCACAGATACGATAAGATGTAGTATGGAAAATAAAGAAGTAACTCTCCTTACTCTACTTGATTTTTCGAAAGCATTTGACTCTGTCGATTTTAAATTATTATATAATAAGCTGGTTGTAGAATTTGCTTTTGCTGGTCCTGCGGCTAAACTCATCTATGATTACATAACTAATAGGAAGCAGTTAGTTGTTTGTAACTCGAAATCTTCCAAGCTCTGTTCTCTCTATTCAGGAGTGCCACAAGGATCTATCTTGGGTCCTCTTCTCTTCAGTCTATACGTAAATGATCTGGAAAATCACATTAATAAATGTTCACTGCAGTTATATGCCGATGATGTACAACTTTATATATCTGCTCCCATCAATGATATCCCACGCGCAATTACTGAACTAAACAAAGATCTTCTATGCATAAGTAGGTGGGCTGAACTTAACAAGCTCAGACTCAACCCATCCAAATCTCAGGCTATGCTCATTTATTATATGACTTGAACCTATACTGACCTTCCACCAGTTATTTTAAATAATATGATTATACCGTTTTCAACTAATGCTCGGAATCTTGGCTTAATCTTCAATAATCGGTTATCTTGGAGTGACCATATCGATGGTGTTGTAGGTAAGATCTATGGTGGACTAAAGGCATTATGGCGTCACTCAGCATATACGCCACAAACTATACGTGTTCGACTTGTGAAATGCTTACTACTACCGATTATCAACTATGCTGACGTTGTATATTGTCACTTAGATTACTCGAGTCGTAGAAAATTAAATGTCGCATTTAACTCATGTGCTCGGTATGTCTTTTGCCTTAGAAGATTTGAACATATTTCGCAGTACTCGATGAAAATTCTTGGTTGCACTTTGGATAACTATCTGAAATTCCGTATTTGCTTTGTGATATATAAGATCCTTAACTTGCAGTACCCGGATTACCTTGGCAGTCGTCTAAAGTTTTTGCATTCTGAAAGAACGCTTTTGTTAAAAACTCCCCATCATAGACTCTCGATTAGTTCTCGATCTTTCTTCGTCTATGGTGTCAGACTTTGGAACTCACTTCCTCTAACCATACGTTCACTTGGAGTTACTGGGAGATTCAAGTCAGAATGTTTTAAACATTTTTGTAGTTTGACAAATTAAGTAATTCATTTTTTTTTATTATTAGTTATTTTTAGTAACAATGCTTTCTTATTCTTGTACTTATTTTCTGTATTTTTATATTATAATATTTACTTAGCTATTTTTTTTTTTTTTGATTCTTATATATCTTTTTTAAACATATACATATGCTTTTTTTCTCTCTCTTCGTTTAATGAAATTTGTATTTTCTTCTTTAAATTAATACTCTCGCTTAGAATGTAAGAAACTTAATTGTTTTTTTTTATTCTGTCTAATTAGTTAGAGTAGGCACATACTTAAGAGTATTTATAACTCACTTGTGCTTCAGTTATATCTATAATAAATAAATAAATAAATAAATAAATAAATAAACTGACATTCATCATTATTTTCAATAAATGAATATATTTCTTCCATCGCTAATGATACTTTACTATCTTAAGGACGACCAATCGTACTACCCGTGATAAGCTTCATCAAATGCTTGAAAATATCGAAATGATATCGAGCATCAGCAACGATCAGATCGTGTTCGTAAATAATGCGTCGTGTAACGGCCTTATTGGTGTCATAATAACGCTTTTCTGCTATCTCAAGAACGGAGTTCTT
The DNA here is from genome assembly GCA_963924295.1 of Dioctria rufipes. NCBI lineage: Eukaryota > Metazoa > Arthropoda > Insecta > Diptera > Asilidae > Dioctria > Dioctria rufipes. The sequence continues at coordinate 204,783,623 of OZ002741.1, forward strand.
AAAAGAAATCGTGGAGATACAATGGATTTTATGGCGAATATTTGTCCTTTTTTTTCTTTTCTTTTTTCTCACCGGCTTTTTCAGCGCAAAAAATACAAGGATTTTTAATCGAAAAGCATTGTTCACTGGAACGCATTCTGCTATGAAGTGGACTCGTAGATGTCGATGGGCTTGCTCTATCCCTCTATCTTTTTGATTCCAATATGATTGACTACCGTGTATAATCTTTAGGACAGTGTATATGAATTACCTTAGAACTTGCATTTCGAAAAGATTTCATCCTTTCTTTCAACATTTGACTGTATCAGCATGTCAAGTTCCACAACAATAGTTTTACCTTCCAGCAAAGATTTATCATAAATAAAACAAACTTCTGGCATTTTTGGATAATTTGTTTAATTTATACAAAAATAATTGAAAACAAATAGCAAATGAGCACGTGTCCGTTCACAAGGAAATATCAATTAATTCTAACACGTAAGTTCGTTCGTATACTTAAAATCGAGCAATTGATAAAGCAGGTATTAATAAATTTTATACTCTAACAAAAGAGGGGCGAGGAGGATGTCCCTCCACGGGCTGGAATCTGTAACTCGGATAGTTTGGGAGTTTGGGAGATGAGAATTTTCGCTTTCCCCGATTGCGATTCTCTAGAGAAGTGTCGCAATATTAAAGGATGGCTAACTCTGTGTGGGAGAGTCGTAGAGCATTGGGCTTTTTTTCCATCGGATTTATGGTCTAGAGTACAAAAATATAGATCAGACATTTTTTGGGGAGGGGATTTTGGGCACAGGGGGTCGTACCACCCCTCATTGGGGGTTATCAAAAATACATCATGTTTGGTATCAAATTAAAGAGGGAGATGCGGGTACTCGACTGGTGCACTTTTTTTTTATTATTTTAACTTCATAACTGACTTTGTACCGCCGAAAGGCAGGTTTTTTGCACTTGGGTAATATACACCCCAGTTCCTATATTTTGCTCATATTTCTACCATTTTCTGTTTCATATCCATTAGTGCTCTGTTGCGAACATTTTTCTCCTGAAACGTGAATTTCCACGACCTGCCAGTTCTTCATAATGATGAATTGAAAATATGTCCATTTTTGTACCCTAAAACGGCCACATTTTTTCATCTTAAGAAGAATTGATTCAATTCTTTTGCAGTTATCTCCAATACCATTTATCAGACTGAAAAACTAATTATATGTCTAATTAGGGCACAAAATGTAGATGGGATTTCATCCTACATACAAGTTTAACGTACATATTTAAAATTTTTATAACATCTCCTCTGTACTGGAAGAAGACTAAATTGACAATTTTTGCGTGAATTACAATTTTTAGCGGGGCGGGTACCTTGAGACACCAAAATCCATATTTCTCTGTATATATTGCAAGGATTTCGATAATTTGTTTTTTAAAAATATAGCCAGGATATCCGGTGAGCCCATAATTTAATTTGAAAATCCTAGTTACCAAGGTACCTTCACAAAACACAACAAAAGCAGACAGTACTGTCAGTTGAAAAATACTTCTCTACAACTAACAGAGACGAAAGGTTTTTCGAGGGAAATAGAGATTTTGGTAATTCTCAATAATAATTCTCGGATTTACAGAGTTCCGAATGGAGATTGAAGTGTCAAAAGAACTCTCATCTCCACAACTGCACAGCTCTCCGAATTAGTGAATCCGGCCCCAGGTCGTATGACAAACGAGAACGTTTCGGAGTTCATTCTTCTTCGTCTAGCCCATTATGAAGTCAGGTCAACACTATTGTGTAGTATTGTATGTGAGTTAGTTTGTATTGTTATAAACTTTCAAACTTCACGTAAATAAATATTCCAATATTTTTTAAGTCGCATTTAACGTTTAATTACAAATATTCGACACTTTGAGACCATTAAGGAGTGCATACTTTATCTTACAACTTTTTAAATCGAATGTTCTTGAAAACCGTTAGTCTTACAAAAAAAAGTAATGCCATATTTTTTGTGGGTAATTTTCTAAGCTACAAATTTGATACGTACTATTTTTTCGATAAAAGTCACCGTTAATTAGATTTGCACGAAAAAACCGCTTTTTGTGACCTTTGATCCCGCGTAACATTTTTAGCGGCCAATGTATCGATGGAGACTTTTGGTATATTGTTTAGAACAATTAAAGGAAGGTTCGTGCAAAAATCAAACTTTCCGGGATTTTTTCTGAAGTTTGACCTATTTTTTGTCTTTATTTATTTATCATATATTCGCAACAATCCATACGTAAGATATTCATGAAGGACATCAACTTTTTTATATGTTTCTTCGTAGAAGTTAACTTCAGTTCAAATAAGTTTCAGATTTTCTAAAGTATAAAATGTAAAAATTCTCGCTTTACTTTCCTTATCCACACCACCTGTACGAGTGATTTTGTAGGAACTATACATCCAGTAGCCTGGTATTGAGACTAATTATATTGAGACTGTTCATTGTCATCAATTTTATCTCATTAAAATAGCATGCACACTAGAGCCAACAACGATAAATTATTTGTTATCAATTTCCAATCGAATACATCTTGCATTAAGGGAACCAAAATACAAAAAATATTAATAAGAATTCTTATAACTTTTCCCAAACTGTCAAACAATTATCGAATAGAAATCGATACATTCAGGCTTGTTAACAAGGAATATTTATTATTTATGTAATAAATTGAAAAGTGGATTTGCATACCTATATAAAGTATTATACCTATTTCATATTAATTTTTTTTTGTAATGACCTCATACGCTAGAGTCTCCAGTATCATTAATACCAATATTTCGTTATTTAATTATTTTCTCTCTCTTTTATTTCAGGTAAGTTTATGGACTATGTTTACTACGGAACTTCCATTATTTTATATTTGAACTACGTGGTGAGTTCTTCAGATTTGTAAATTAAAAGTAATGCATTGATTAAAAAGTTTTATTATAACTTTAAACACAATTGATTTTCGATATGTCTTAACTTCCGAATATGGTGATTTTATGAAATTCAAAAAACCAGAATTAGATTCAGATACCCTCTAAGTGCGTCGGAATAATTTTGTAAATTTAAAGGAAGAAAAATACAAAAATAAAAATACTTCATGAATTATGAGGGTTAAATAGTGGTGCAATATTATGACAATTATTAATTATTATTTTAATTTTAAAGATGGAAGGGTCATCCTAAAAGATATATGACAAAGGTACAAAAATATTGTATTTTACAAATGAATATTATTTTTGTTTTTAAGAGTAGGTACTCTTCCTTATACGTATTCAATACATCTTTTTTTATCTGCCTAGAAGAATTGTGACAATAAGACTTCCATTCTTCGATACATTTTATCTTCCCGAGAAAAAATTTTTCTTTGACTAAAGGTGATGGATTGTTTTATAAGGGGTGTATAATGGTTACTCGGTTATATAAGAATTTGAGTGGTTATATAAGAGTTTTATAATATTACCAATTGGTGTCGTAGTTGTATTACAATTTTTTTACGATTACTAAATTGTTATCGTTATCCATCACCAATTTATAAAACCTTTAGTAAAGGTTTTATAAGTCGATATAACTTAAAATAATCATTACTAGAAGGTATATAAGAAAGTTTTATAATTGTTTTTATCACCAAATTATAAAATTAATTTATAGTAAGTGGTTATTGCGGTATTCATGGTTACCCTTAAATAACCACCCGACAACATTCAGTAATGTAGGCGACTTTGATAAAAACTGGGAACTTTCGGTAATACATATGCCAACTATAAAATATCGTAAATTTTTTTTCTGTGACTCTTTGGTAACTTCGGGGATCGTTATAAAAACAAATTTCTTTTAGTATCGAATGGAGCCATTATAAAACTATTTTCATTTGTTTATGGCATTTTAGTAACGAAGGTGACTGCTATAAAAATCGGAAACGTTTAGTAATATGAGTTTACATCTATCGTTGGAGTGTGTGTTTTCTGTGAGAGAAGGCGTAGCTATCGCCCCTTTCTGCAGTATGTAGTATTTATGTTAACGGTGGCTACCTCATAAGACAGGAAACCGTACGTTTTTAAACGGGGAATACCAATTAGCCAATTAGCTTCGGGGTACACAACGTGCAATAATTTATTGAGCAACCCAAATTTTTTTCATATTTCAATATGCCTTTATTTTTCCAAGCTGTTTGGACAATACACAAACTAAGTCTTTCTTGACCTGCCTCTTCAGTTTGCACGATTTTATTTGACATTCTATTTTTTTTTTTTTTTTTTTATAACTAAAATTATTCACTACACTACAAGAAGCGCTTACAACAAAAATTATTATAAGAATAACACGACATAAATCATTTATCATTGCTTTAAGATATAGACCGTTACAAAAGGTAACATAATATAACCAAAGCGTATATATGGACACATTTCGGGGCATGGTATAATTCCATTAGTTTATATAATATTTCTGGAAGTTTTATAAGGGTCATTCAGTTTATATAATAGAGCCAGAGTTTATATAAAACTAGTTGAAGTTTTATAATGTTAATTTGTTCATTTAAGTACAGGCAGCAATTTTTTCATCTCTGCTTTGCAGATTAAAAAGAAAATGTCCTTTAAGCCAATTTTTTAAATTGAACATATATGGCTTCCGTTTTAATTTTATATGAAGAAAATAGATTATTTTAGGTACGTAACATTTCTGAATTATATAGTGTTACTTTTATGAATTGATATCACCTAAGTGAAAATGTAAAATTTTGATATATTTAATTGAAATCCTTAAATATTGCTTATTTTTGGAGTAGTCTGTATTTTTTAGTAGTATCTGTGATGACATTTACCGCAAAATTTTAATTGCAGTTGATTTCACCATGTACATGCCGAAAAACTGCAATTCTAAGATGTAAAAATATTAAGCACATTATAAATTTGCAATACAAAAAATATATCGAAATTCTATGTGAAGATATAAATATTTTCATTATATTGTTTTATAAAGGTAATGAAAAGTAATTGAACTAACATTTGAATTACTAAAAAAAAAACAATCTGACAAAATTCAAAGCATTGTGGAAACGTATCATCGCCATTATAAACAAAGTTTATAAAGGTAACAGAAACAGTACTGCAACCACTGCTATGACCAAAGTAGATTAAGAGAGCACCTTGGGTTATATACGAAGGTATATTATGGTAACCAGGATAGTTCTGTTACTCATTTTATAAAAGCTTTATAACGTTACCTAAATAATCACACTTTATATAATCCTAGCTCTATATAATCCTCTAAGCTCTATAAGTTGTTTATTGTGGTCACAAAGAAATTTCGAGTTATATAATTTGGTAATGGAAACCCTACGGTTACAAATATATATAAATTTGGGCTTACCGTTGTTACCAAATGCAATATATCAGGTCGAGTCTGTATTGGGATTGCATCATCAACTTCAAAAAGTTGCAATGATTTGACTTCTTCTCTTAAGCGTTTCTTTACTACAAGTGATACGAAAATTTTTCTAGTCTTCTGAAATTTTCGAGATATCTGTCGACAACCTAACTTTCTACCACCCTCTAATGTCATTAATTGTGTTCTTCAGGAAACCTATCTATTTTTTTATTTATTTTTTTAGTTTGAATAAAGTCGAAACTATACAGGGTGTTTCTACCTAGGTGGTTCACAGAGTAGTAGGTGATATTACTTACCCAGACAGGAAAAAATTTGTATGGCCGAGTTACAGCGTGATTAAGAAATATTTTTAGTTTTTCACAAAACACTCTGCATCCTAAAATGTACAAAATGTACGGTCACCGTCAAGAGAGCTATGTATGCAGAACTTCATGGCCCTTCCAACGACTGCTCAACTAGCCCCTTACTCCTCCCCTATGGAGGTCTAAACTAAAAAAATGATATTTTCGACTTTGACCCCTTCTTGTTTTTTTTTTTCAAAAAAGATGGTTAAAATATCTTTTTATAAAAATTTTAGACTGTGGCCCTTCCTCTTTAATTTGACTAATTAAACCTATGTGCTTCTGTAGCCGTTAAACAATTATTAGCTCATAACCTATTGTAAACCCACCACGGCAAATATAACAGGCGAGAAAGAATTTTAAAAAACAACTTAGTGGCAAAACCTGCCAGTGAGAGTTGGAGTCAAGACTAACAAGCGTGCGTGATAGACGTAATAAATATTAAGCCGAAATAGTCATTCATTATTAATAAAGTTCTAAAATTATATTTGACATTATTTTTCACATAAGAACCCCCTTCTCCCGGCCCATTGGAGAATCCTATTTAACACTATTCATACCGAAATTTGACGATATTTTTTTTTTTTTTGAAGTGTTTACAGTCACTAAGAGATCAAATTATTTCTGAGAATTGCTTTAAAAATAGATAGAATAGAGAATTCGCGGTAAAATTCTGTGTTTAATGTATTTGGAATTAGTGCATGACGTCATAAATCAGTTCTATGTACATAAATGGTTACACACTTAAAATATTGAAGTGTCACACGCATACGTTCTCAGTGTTCCTATTGGTAGAACCGAGACGGTTAAAATGATATTTTGGTAACGATCTGTGTCGGGAAGTTTGAAAAGTAGTGGCTCAAAACGAAAGGTAAAAGGAACATTAAAAACAAAACGTTGAAAATTAATGAACAGCTGATTATAATTTGAATGAAAGGTTAAGCGGAAAAATAATTGTGTCATAGGAAACCTTATAACATAAACTGAAGGAAGCGAAATATCATGTAAAAGCCCTATCGGTGTGAGGGAAGCTCGATTTTTAGGCGAAGGGGTGGAAAGGCAAGAAGAATTTAACCCTTCTGTCTGTGAAGGTTTTAAAACCCTTCCGTCCACGGAAAAGGTCTCCCTGGACCTTCATACATTTTATATGAAAATCCATCTATCAGTGTTGGGCGTAATCAACTACATTTGTAATCAGATTAATAATCATGATTAAATCAATCATGATTACCCATCAATCATTAATCATGATTACATCGAGTAATCTTAGGAAAATGTAACCGTAATCATGATTACATGATTACATGTTTTTTGATTACAAATGAAACTTTTCAAGACATTTTAAAATTTAGTTCTAAGAAAACAAACAATCTGTGATCGTAAGAATTTTTATTGTAGAAAACTTCAAGACACTGTTGAATTATGTATTAATTGTAGTCGGTGTAAAGAATGTAAGTTGATAGACACTCACACATATCTGATCATCAGCTTAAATTCGAGGATCTTGATTATATGTGAAAAAAGATAGCGAAAAAGATTAGATTTCTGGGCCGTATAAGAAAGTCGTTGAGCATGGAAAATGCAATAATGCCTTTTGACCCTTTGATTTTGCTACACTTTTCATATTTTATATGCTAGTTCGAATGAATTCAAGGGCAGAATGCAGCTGTTGTAGAATAAGGCAATCCGAGTTATTCACTACCGACTTCGGGATAGAAATACAATAATGTTTGTTTTGTTTTAACTAAATCTATACCTTTTGCAAATTTTTAATCAAAAAGTATAATCATGATTACGGTTACGATTGATCAATCATTAATCGCCATAAATGATTACTTTTCTGATTAATATTATCAATCTGTAATCATGATTACAGATTACAGCTTGTAATCGTAATCATTAATCATCAATAAGATTGCATTTTGCCCAACACTACCATCTATATTGCAGAAAAAAAAATTATAAATAGGTTTTCTTCTTCATTTTTTAGAAAGAAATTTATTATATTTTTTTTTATGAAATTTTAGAATTTTTACATGATTTTATTGCTATTTATGTTTTGCTTCTTCTTCGTTGATGCATTTGTGGCACTTATTGGCTATGTTGCAAGCAAATTGGTTTAGCACATGATATGCAAGAAAATCTCGTTTTTCGCTGTATTTTATCATTAGTTCGACAAATGAAACAAGATTTTTTTACAGCAGATGTAGACGACAATGCTGATGGCCAATGGCTCGTGCTTACTTCCGGAACTCTGTGCTGAATAGCTTTTCCAAAGAAAGCTTGATTCCGTTTCTTACATTAAATTTAGACGTAATTTTGAAATTATTCATTCGTTGTTCGATCTGTGGAGTCACCAGCTGGTTCACTAAGGAATGTAAAAATGTTCGACGGGCATCTGTGTTCTGGCTTCGTTGCTTCTCGTTCACTATCTTGTATATAATGAATGATGCCAGCGCCGCGACATCCAACATGTTGAAAAAAAGAAAAACGCCAATGACTATCGATTTTTTTGACATACGTGTATTCACCTACCATCTGATCCATTAAATCAACATCTCTTTTGTTCTTGTTGTATAATAAAATCGCCTCTGGTTTTCTTGCTTCACCAACAACTTCATTATTATAATGTACTGACGACAATAGTGGAACTGCTTTATTTTTCTTAGGCACATATGAAATCAGTGAAAAATTTTCTTTGAACCAGAATTCTGTCGATAATATTAGGCGGCTGCGATGTGGTAGCATTTCTTGAGGAATGCACCTCTCGTTGCGTCTCACTGTGCCTACGAAGGCCATTCCTTCTAATCGAAGTTTTTCAACAACAGCTTCCAATGTCATGAAAATATTATCGGCAACAATATTGTTCTACCACTAGATCTAAATTTACTGGTGAGCTCAATCAGTACTCTCTCACCTTGACTTGTCTCTCTTTGTTGGCCTGATTCTTTTCCGGTATACAAAATTCCTTTAAAGGGATAGGCGTTTGAAGAATCGCAGATCCACCATATTTAGATGGGATATACTGGGTGAATCGCATCTTCCCTTTATATGGGAAGAGTTGTTCATCTACTGTCACAACTTCTATAGGTATGTATGCACCCTTTAAATTGCAGTTTAGTATGAGCCACAGACCTCTAATCGGAGTTGCTTCCTCTAACTTTTGTCGATTAGCCCTGGTTCTTTCTATGGTCATCAAACCTTATATACATATATATATTTATGGCCCAAAATCGAATTAGCGACATTGTTGCTCTGAAAACCGAATGAGCTGTTGTTTTTCAAAGCTCCTTTGAATGTTGCATACTCCAGCTGCAATTATTCGGTAATTATTGTTTTGAAAATTTGAAGGGGATCTTTGCCCATACCTCTTCTAACACTTCCTACTCCTTCTCGAACAATGTTGTGTGCTCTGATGCGATATGCTGCTCCTAGTATTTTTTGCCATTTAGTATTATGCCGTGCAAGAAAATATTGATGAGAAACTTGATCTTGTTGCTGTTGAAAGGCCATATTGTTTTCTGCATACAATTCTTCCAAGATTTCTTCATTGTCACTATCTTCAACGTCGATTAGGGCCCCTATCATCCCTCTTAATTCAATGTCAGAAGCATCTCTCTGGAATATAATCCTTATCTTCATCGTCACTAAAATAATTATCAATGGCATTTTCTTCTTCATTGTCACCTATTTCTTGAACAACCCTATTCAAGTGTTCTTCTTCACGCTGGAATTTGGACATACTGAAAATAAATAAAAAATAAAATTTAGGAAAAAGATTCAACTAAATAAAACAAACTTACCGTCTCCATGTAGATCTGGAAATACTCAATTCATCAGCCATTTCTTTAAATATTCAAAACTTTAAATCACCAAAAATATTAATTTTTATCAAAAATTATATTTTCGAGACACTTTTATTCAGTACAAAAGACGCTGACTAAATGCTAAAACGAGTACTAACCACTAAGTAGAAAGCTTCACCTGATGAAAGTAGGTATAAAATCAAAGCACATAAGTAACAAAATGTGTACCTAAAACTAGTAAAATAAAAAAATGATATGCATCAATTAAAATGAATCATTTGCGATCAAAGACAAACAGTTACTATAGATATGTAGAGCAGGTCCAGCCAAACCTTTTTCATAGACAAGAGGTATATGAATTTCAATATCCTTTTTTCTCACATACACATAGCCCGCGAATTTGGTTATTTCTCAAAATCATGGAAAAATAAATGGTTGAGGATGTCATGAAGTTTCGGCAATGTGCGTTATATATTTCAATGAATAAAAACTTTCCAAAGTAGTACTAATAAAAGGCTTTTGTCTTATTGTACTTATGGTAAATAAATACTTACTTACTTATCTAAAGTTCAAAAAGGTCTAACCAGACATTTTCATTGACAGAAGGGTTAACTAAGTTTAACCAAGGTTTAACCAAGTTAACTTGACATCACTCAGGTTATTTATTTAAGAAGTTCATGCGATAGTAAACAGAAAAATCCACTTACTTACTACCGTTAAACAAATGCAAACTATAAGTAAAAAATAAAAAAAAGGAAGAAGAACTACAAAATTTATACAAAAAAGAAAGAAAAAATGAAAAAAAATTGAAAAAATTCAAATTAAAAACGAAAAAGAAAAAATTTAATAGGGAGGAAGTCCATTAATTGCTTAAAAAATGAAAAACGAAACAACATCTGATATTAATCAAAAATGGATAATAGAAACAAAAAATAAGATAACAAATAAAGATAATGAGGATATCTTAAAAAGTATAGGGTCCGCCATCTAACGTTTTTTTTTCAACTAGTGCTTATTTCGTAAATGGTAACACTTAGCTCATGTCTGATTTGACAGATAATTAGTTTTATTCTTCCGCTGAACGAATATGGTTGTATATACGCTTGAACAACGCTGGGAAATATTGCCTGCGATCGACTTACAGAAGATGCCGATTTTGCCAAAAAAATCATCTTTTCTGATGAAGCTCATTTTGATCTTGGCGGGTATGTAAACAAGCAAAATTGTCGCATTTGGGGCACAGAAAACCCGCACGCATACATTGAAAAGCCGATACACCCAAAACGAGTCACTGTTTGGGGCGGATTTTGGTCCAGAGGCATAATTGGGCCATTTTTCTTCGAAAATGAGCAAGGAGTGGCCGTTACAGTCAATGGCAATCGTTATCGGGCCATGTTGAACGAAAATTGAAGAGGAGGATATTGGCAACATTTGGTTTCAACAGGACGGCGCTACGTGCCACACAGCCGAAGCTACACTCGATGTTTTGCGCCCTGTTTAAAAAAAAAAAGTTATTTGGCGGACCCTTTATAATAATAAAAAAAAACAGGAAAAAAAAAGTAAAATAAGATAAAAGACAAATGCAAAATAACAAATAAGCATGAAGGTGAAGAGGAAGAAAGCAGAAAAACAAGGATGAACTAGATCTAGCTAACGTAAAATGGAAAACCTATCCAAATGTTTTATTACGACCAAGAAGTTGCGTTTAAAGCTGTCACTAAGCATATCCGTATCGTTATACAGGACGTTGTGGGCCTTTGAATCCTAACCAAAAGGAATTTGAAGCGCAAGTTAGTGCGGGGAGCATCGATATGGAAAGTAAGTGGCTGACGGGTGAGGCGACTAGGAAAGCTGATTTTTAAGACAGATAATATAGGTGAGATGAGTCAATAGAACCATGTAAAATTCTAAACAAGAACATTTCATCAAGATAGGAACGACGTGCTTCTAATGATAACATGGAGTATTTGACCAGCCTGTCATCATAATCCACATATGAGCCTGTAGATGTAACTCTACGTTGAATACTCTCGATTTTGTTTCTGTACGTCGTATAGAAAGGGTTCCAGATGGGGAAAGCGTACTCCAGTATAGATCTAACCAAGGTATTGTACATAGTAATATGCGACGAAAACTGTTTAAATGGCCTAGCGCACCGTAACAGAAACCCCAACGTTTTAAAAGCCTTGTTAGTAATATGATTAATATGCGAGTCGAAGAGAAGTTTGCTATCAAATTGTACTCCTAAATCATTGATTTCTGATATGCGCATGGTAGAGACAGTGTCCAGTTTATAGTCCCAGTACAACGTGGTTTGCTTTCTTGAGAAGGACATGCATTTGCATTTATCCACATTTAAGGATAGTTGATTTTTATTCCACTAAAAGAGCAAGTTCTAAATATCATTTTGTAGGTATTTGTAATTGGATGGATCATTTATAACTCGATAAATTTCGGTGTCATCAGCATATATTAAGGAAGCAGAGGATAACTCATTATGGAGATCATTAATATATAATAAGAAGAGAAGTGGGCCAAGAATCGAGCCTTGAGGTACACCCGAGGTTTGCGTGTATGAATTTGACGAAAATCCATTAATTACAACCGTTAGATGATGATTCGAGAGATATGACTCAAACCAAAGTTTACTGTTAGAATCAAAGCCCAATTCCCTTATCTTATCTATGATTACTTTGTGATTTATTCTATTAAATGCTTTAGATATATCCGCATAGAAAACATCCAGCTGTTTAGCTTCATGAAGAGCCAGAGAAACAGAGTCGGTGAATATCGAGCGATTAAAAGCGATCTCAGATTGCAAAAGGAGAAACACTTCAAGCGAGGTGCACTGGTCGGTCATGTAAGTATCTTAAAACAGACATGCTTCGGGCAAATGACGACAAAATCTGGTATAATCACACCCAAGTTGTACTTTGTAAGACCGATAAGCCATCCATCTAAGAGGATCAATGGTATGGTATATATGCGATTCAAAAACAAACAGTACAGTTTCCGATTAGGTGTATGCAGCTAAAGGTTAAAGGCCATATCTCAAAGGCCCTTGTCTCTACCCCTGCCGTATTCTAATCTGAGGTATTAGCCATAGATGAGTATTAAAAGAGCCATAAATGGGTCAACCATCAATATCCTCTCGGATTAGTCAAGTCGCTCATAAGGCCTTAAAGTCCTTCAATATAAAGTCAAGGATAAAATTTATCGAGGACAAACAAAGTTATCCTTATGTGCGTACCGCGACATGAGGGCCATAAGGGCAACAAAGTTGCTGACGGCATAACCAAAAGAGGAGCGGAAACTCCCTTTGTCGGACCAGAGCCATATTGTGGTATTTCAAAATGTTACCTCAAAGCTACCTTAAACCTGGAATACTAAACATGTGTAAAAAAATAGTAATAACATCAATTTGACTCCATTTAATTCACAACATATTGATAGTAATATAAACAACAATATTTTTCCTTTTATTAATGAAAATTAATAATACATAGAAAACACTAAATTACACAAAAATTTTGTATTTCTGGGAACAAGTTTTAATAGTGCGTTCCCCACATATTTTCTTAGAGAACTTTGAACAGATGGTTGCTGTATTTCGTTTGGATTTTCGAAGGACAGAATGAACAGTATGTCCTCTGATGCAGTTTTTGTGGTAGTTCAGGATCCTGTGAAGATAGTCCAATAGCTTTCACGATCATTTACCACAATAAATATATTAATTCATTTTGAGTCCTATAGCCACCCGTTATGTAACGAATAAGCAACTAAGAGCTTCAATATTCCATCTACAGTCGCAGCATCCTCATTAGTGAAGGTACTTAGAAGTTGTGACTACTTCGATATGTAGGCATTGAAATAACGGCAATATTATTTGGCAAGGAGTCAATTTGACTCACTTTTAGCATTCTAGGATTAAATAGCTGGAGGAACAAATAAAAATTCCTTTATTGGGAATGGCTACAAGGACTTCGTCAGGCAAAAAAAGTTTATTCTTGGAAAAACAGAACTCAGAATGATTACAGAGCTATTCTCCTTGCGGTATCTCCTTAATATGCTGGGCTTGGCCGAGGCTACATTCAAAATATTTTCTTATCATCGATATCATCTCGTTTGGAGTAGAGAATTGAATAGTTCCTATAGCATTTTGAAGACCAATGTGATTCAGTCTGCATCGAATATATTTTATGATCGTGATTTTGTCCAAACAACCTTTTGTTTCATGTGCTTACATTCTATAAGAATAATCCTCTAAAGATTCGTTTCTTTTACGTTTTGAATTAAACAATGCGATATGAATGTTGGCCTCATCGAGTTTTGTTTGAACAGCTTTGAGAAAATAATTAGAAAATGTATTTCAAGCTGTATAAATGATCGGTACACTGTCAATCCACATTTTTCTGGACCTCGGAGTATAGTTTGAACTGCAAATAACAGTGCCTTTTCGTCCCAACCATAAGCAAATTACAATTGACTTATTTGTTTTTTAAATTGCACCGACTTTAGCCAATCTTCATTTATTGGAATAAACGTAGGCAAAATATCAATAAAATCGCGTATATTTTGAAATGTTGTCATTGATCGCGAAAAATAATTTACTGGCTCAATATTGAAAACAGTTTCGTTTCGTTGAACGGGAGTAGTAACATTCGTAATTAATAACGATGTAGCGGCGGGAATAGTTTCCAGTTTCACTATTTCGTTCCTCAATTCCTAAATTACACTGTTTTTATTTACAGAAATAGTTTCCATTTCAACTATCACTGTTCAGTATTTCGGATAATCGGTACACAGTCGCCGTTTTTGCACTTGATCATGGAGCATTTATGTAATTCTCTGAGCATCTCCACTAATTCTGTCACTTTCAATGAATGAATATTTACGACCTGCATATTTACTATTTTCCCGCATTAACTCGTCCGAAAATAAATGAGCACGTCAGCTTGTCTCAAAAATTTCCGACATTCAATTTATATCGCACGGCAACACGGACTATTTGGTTCCTACTTACCCTACATCTGCCCTCAACAACAAGCCAATCTACGGAGTATTTAATAAGGTCTAAATAGCTACTGTAGGACAGGTACTCATATGTGAAAATTATGATAAATCTTCTGTGAAAGTACAAATGTAAATGTAAAGGCTCAAAATATTTTTCTCAAAAATACCTAATAAGGCCGAACTCCTCATAAACAGTGATAGAATTCGGGTCTATTCTACTAAGGAGTCTTTAGAAACCCTGTTAAATGAAGATTTCTCTGACCATCCTGATTAAGTTTCCGGGGAACGACAAGTAGTAAGATTTGCAGTAAGCTCATTCAAGCCTTTCAAGACTCGGAGTTAAAGACGGTATCTTTTTTATTCACCTTCAGAATTCGAGCGACTTATTAATCGGCAAGATTATCCACCTATTTAAAGCATGTTTTAAAATGGACTCTCCTCCGAAGCTGTGACAAAAAGTCGAGGTTGTCTTTTACCAATGTTAGCCGGACTAACTACTCAACTACCATGGCACATAGACAAATAAGTTTGACTTCCTTCCTATTCAAAATTTAGAACGCTCTTTCGAATGAAAACTAGTATTCCGTCATTCATTGAAGCAGATTGTCAGAGCAACACAGTACACTGCAGCAGTTGTTAAAGCCTTTATAAAGTCCTTAGCAACCTCCAAATTGGTACTGGAGTGGAAAAACACCTTATATTCTCCTCCTCGGCCTAGATATATGATCAATGTCTCGTAAAAATTTATAGGATGCACAATGGGACCAAGTTTTCAAGGAACCCCCCCCCCCCCCCTAGTAGGATCAAAGCTAATTCTTCAAAACTCTTTCTTGAGTACACAATCGGTGTATAAAAAAGTATTTCTATGTCCTTTTCCTTCCTCATTGAAAATACGTTATTTATCCATTTATACGTAGATATCTCATCCTTTTCCTCGTATAATCATTATATTATATTACTACGAAACTTAAGATGAAACCCTGTGATCCCTACACTTTCCCTTTTATTCCATTTTATTTGAAAATCGTCATCGTTGTTTTCGTGTTAAAAAAAAAAAATCATTATTTAGTGACATTAAGCCGATTTCACAGCAAAAACAAGCGTACTTCCCTCAAAATGTCCTTCGGGTG
Organism: Dioctria rufipes; assembly: GCA_963924295.1. Taxonomy (NCBI): domain Eukaryota; kingdom Metazoa; phylum Arthropoda; class Insecta; order Diptera; family Asilidae; genus Dioctria; species Dioctria rufipes. The sequence continues at coordinate 204,799,318 of OZ002741.1, forward strand.
AAATATTGAAAATATTCTAACAAGGAAAATTACTGTCGAGAAATCTCCAGAAATATTTTGATTAAAATATGGTTGCGAATCAAAAACATTTACAAAATATTTTTTTTTTTTGTTTCATATTGGAGCGCACAAAAATACAGAGCCAGAGGATAAATGAAGCGGGCTTGTATATTTTGCGGTGAAACCAAATACTACGATAAATAAACAAACCGCCTACAGGTTTCTTTGTCATCCAACCGATGAGTGAGCAAAAAACATTTCTTTTTATATATTTGAACATAAAAAGCCTTAGGAACTCACCAGGACTAATTAAGCTACGAGTGTGTAGGTACATCTTGAAGCTTTAACTTCGTTAGCTTTAATTTTGTTACTTATACTGCAAGGACACTTTGTTTTATATCTTTCTTCTACTCGCCCACTTTCTCTCGAATACTTCAGATGTCTTTTGAAAAGCATCCCTTATTAAAGATATTATTTGTTGAGTCTTTTGTTATTCTTAAGTTCATCATAATAATCGAAAAATTAAGATTCTTGGTACTTTGGAGGGAATATAAAAACTGCAAAGCATCATTCAGAGAAGTCCTGTTTAACAAACTCTTTTATAATTAATCTTAATAAAGTTTGGGAAGGAAGGGATAAATATTGTCGGCAGTTGAAAAGGCTTCTTCAAATTTACTTCCGATAGAATACCTTAATTGGAGAATCTATACAGAGGTAGAGTTTTAGGACTTTTAAAGTAATTATGTATGTTTTACTTCTTACAGAGTTGTACGCGCAATTATTTTCCTGTTTGCAGATTACAGAAATTTAAAAGGAATAATGCGGAATTAATGTTTTTGTATTTTGCTCAGGTTTTCTTTTTCCGTGTTTTGTTTTTTTTCCGTTCCATGTTGGAGCTAATACCCATTATAGGAGGTATGAACTAAGTTCTAAAGAGGAACAAATTGAAAAAAAAAAAGTATGTGTTAAATGTTGGAACCTTTTTTACTTATTCATGGTGAATTAACCACTACATGATAACATAGGCTTAGGTCTAAAATAAAATCAAAATAAAAAAATTAAATTAAAAATCAACAGGTCAAGTTAATTAAAAAGAAACTTCAAAGCTTCTTCATATGAAGAAATATTCTTTTAAATATGTCGCCTTCCTTCAGAGGATCGTTCACTAAAAAATAACATTCCAACTACTTTGCCATATTTAATGCCTTTTAGATTGTAAACGAAGTTAAAAATTTATAACCCGAATTTAAATTCAAATAAGGCTGCCATTAGGATATTCAAATAGAACTGCCATGAACATTTGTTGCCTAACCTCCAATTTATTATATTCAATTCAATTTTCAATTCAATTCTTTATTAAGGGTATTATACAACAAGATTACTTAATCTTTTTAACATGTACAAAATATATTATTTGGAGGAAACTACTGAGAGACAAAAAGAAAAGGAATTTAACTAACAATTTATTAACAATGCAAGTAGTTTATATAATCTTGAATTTATTATTTCATTTAAATTTAAATATTAATATTAATAGTGTGTGTAAAATTAGATGCGTTTGGCTAGCTGCCATCAGTTAAATGTCGGTACAAGAGCCTCTTAAACGCGCCAACAGGCACTGTGCGTTGAATATCAACTGGAAGTGAGTTCCATTTACTAGATATGTGAACGAAGTAGGAACGTTGGCCCATGACTGTAAGGTAACGAGGGATCAAGATATGGACGTGCCTAGAGCTACGCAAAAAGCTAATACTGTTGCCCAAGTAAGCGGGATTGTTGGTGTATATAAGACGATGTAGAAAGGTTAGCGATTGGTACAGAAGGTAAGTTTTAAGGGGGCAGCCAAGTATTGAATTTCTGTGTAGGGATATATGGTCAAAGCGTCGTAGTCCAAACACGAATCTAATACAGTTGTTAAAAGCCACCTCCAACTTTCGCGAGCAGACAGAATCCAGGCTAGGAAAGACTAGGTTACCATAGGTGAAAAATGGGACAACCAGAGCTTTGACTATTTTGAGTTTGGTGACTACCGAGAGAAAATCCGCTGAGCACCAAAGTTTACGAAGTGTACCATATACTTTTCCAAGGATGCTGTTAACATAATCGCAGCAGGTCAGGCGAGAGTTGAGCATTACCCCAAGATCTCTAACTCTCTCCAAGTGAGGCAGGGGATTATTATTTAAGAGAACTGGGGGAAAGTTTGATCGATCCAAGCCTCGCCTATGGAGTATCATGTAATTTGATTTGCTTGCATTCAAGGCAAGATCATTTACCACAGACCAGTCATGGATGCGTTGCAGATCCTCGTTGATTTTGAGGATACAATCCTCGGATAGACCAACAGGGCAGCAAAGAAAAATTTGAACATCGTCTGCATACATATGTATGTTTGCGTTACGTATCACATCTGGTAAATCATTAATATAGAGGCTAAATAGAAATGGTCCGAGGATAGACCCTTGTGGTACACCAAGACACAGACATATCGGGTCAGAGAGATGGTTGCCACTTTTCACTTGCTGCGTTCGACTTAACAAAAAACTTTTGATGACTGATAGAGCGAGAACGGAAAATCTAAATTGCACTGCCAATTTATGCAATAATTTAAAGTGGTTAATGCTATCAAAGGCCTTTGAGAAGTCTAATAAAACAAGGATACCCAAGTTATCTCTATCAAGTGCTTCCCGAATATCAGTAGTAACCCTTAACAAAGCCGTTTGACAGCTGTGCCTGCGACGAAATCCAGACTGCCACGTTGATAATAAAGCATTACCTTCAATATATTCAAGCATTTGGTCAGTCAAGATTTTCTCCAGAGCTTTCGATAAGAAGCACAGCAGACTGATAGGTCGAAAATCAGACATACAACTAGGGGAATTCTTTTTTGGAATGGCTATTACAGTACCTCTTTTCCAATTTGTAGGAAATTTAGAGGATGTTAAGACTGTGTTAAAGATATGGTTTACAACAGGTAATATTACGGGCAGAAGTCTTTTTAGGAAATGTCCCGGTATGTTATCCGGGCCGCAGGAATTCGATTTGATTGAGAGAATAGCACGGTATACCTCAGCCGAATCAGCACAGCGAAAGCTGAAACCATTGTTTGAAACGAATGTAGGAGTGACACTCTCAATATCAGAAGTCGCTGGTGATATTAATGTTGTGGGTGATGCGAAATATTCATTTAGGTCGTTAGGATCAAAATCACAGCCAGGAGACCGTGCGCCATGAACACCCATTCGTTTTAGATTGGACCAAAATTTGCTAGCTGGGAGTTGAGGATCAAGCTCAGCACCAAAATAATTACGCTTCGCAGTTCTTATTTTACTGGTTACTAAATTTCTGACGCGTTTGTATTGGAGTTTGATTGCACTGATTTTTAAATGTTTATATTTGCGATAAAGGAACTCGCGCTCGGCTATCAAATTTTCAATTTCCACCGAGTACCAAGGAATTTTATGCTTATGTGTACGCCTAGTACGGAGAGGAGCGTACTTATCATGAAGATATTGGATGATGTAATCGAATTTTTCTACTTGATCGTCAACATCAGTGCATTGATAGATCTCGTGCCAAGGAAGTGAGGCAGATTCCATCAACAACTCATCAACTTGTATACCATTATAGTCGCGAAAGTAGCTAGGCATTTCGTCAGAGCTTACATCCATAATAAAATTATACGTTAGGAACAGTAAATCGTGGTCCAAAAAACTAGGTGGGCTCAGCTGGTTAGAAAAATTTATATCACCTTCATGAATAACCAGAAGAAGATCAAGTAAGGAAGGATTTGGCACACCGCAAAAGGTGGGTATTCTATTAACTTGCTTGAGATCAAGCCGTTGGATAAGATGAAGGAAGTTCTCTGAAAGTGCATTACGCAGCAACAGATTGACATTAAAATCACCCCCAATAATTACCTTATTGTACCTATGGGTGATAGGGGCAATAGCATCTTCGAATACCAATGCATTATCTGTGGAAAAGCAATTAGGGGGGCAGTAAGCAGCAACTACCACACAATTGTCAGCACTAGAACTAACTTCAACGCACAGAAACTCAAAAGGGTGACTGGGCGGTGAGTAATTAATCACAGACGATTTCAAGTTAGCTTTTACATAGACTGCAACTCCACCTCCAGATCGATTACATCTGTCATTTCTATGCAGCTTATATCCCGGAATATCAACCAACCCAGACGGTATATCACAATTTAGCCAAGTCTCAGAGACTAGTATTACCTCAACCCCCGAGTCAGCAAAAATTGACTGTAATTCGCTAATTTTCGGGCGTATACTTCGCGAATTAATAGAGCACACTCTAAGACGCCGAGCCATGGAGCAGAAGATATTCATCAAAGTTCCTACCTGCTTCATCCACTAAAAATTTATGAAAATAACATGTCTGCACAGAGCCAGTGATAGCACAATATAAGAGGCAGGTTAAATCTAGAATTAAAAATATAACAGCCCGCCACAAGCATCAAATAAATTACAGAATTCAATTTATAAGTACACGCACTGAAAAAAACTAGCATAGTTAAGCTGCAAGCAGTATAATATAAATTCATTTTTAAATAAACTGAAAGAAAGCAACAAAGCAAATTAAATATTTCATATGGGATAGAAAAGAGATTCAAATCTATGAAATTAACTAATCTAAAACAAAACAATATGGAGAAGATAGCATTATGTTTAATCATCGCGATTCACAGCTGTTGGAACTCCAGGTGTCATAGGGGCATCAATCAAAGTTGGAGCCGCAAGCGCATGCAGAGCAGCGATATCACTCACATGCAATAAAATGTCATCTTTTTTCTTCAGGACATAAACAATACCATTTCGAGATCGAACTGAATGCAGCTTATGTAAAGAGCGTAAGCGTAGTGCCTCACGATAAATTATTTGGTTGTTGCGTGAAAGACTGTCGTGGACCTTGATTAAACTATCAGATGAAAAGCCAACATCAATTTCATTTAGTTTTATGGACCATGCGCCGACAGAGATTTGTAGAAAGAGTGCTTCTCACTCTAGCAAGAAAGCCTTACTAGTATAGGATAATTAATTTGTGTTTGCGTACCCCTCGCAGATGACGTAGAACTTTTAAGTCTAAAGGCATCTATGTAAGGCGTCACGGTATGATTGATGACCGCTGCAATGTTTTTAAAGATTTTTGCTGCACTCACATTTTTTATCTCCGGAATGCCGGAGATTATGATGTCATTTAATCGCCTCAGCCGGTTGGCTTCCTCAATCTCACCACTGAGCGAGGAAAATTTGACGTTCCACAGCTTCATTTTTGGATTTTAGGCTCTCCAATTCTTTAACAGACGTTGCAGAAACTTTACTGATTTCAGAGCTTATATCTTCCTTAAATTCATTGAACTTTTCGGTGAGAACCACATTGAACCAAACCATCAATCTCTTTTCCATGGCCTCAAGGGAAGTTTGTGAGGGCGGAGAAGATTATGTCGAGGGGAATTTTGATGAGACCACAGAGCTCTTCGTTGCACCTCTAGTTAAAGCGGGAGTACTACTGGTACTAGATGATCGGCTATGACTAGTCTCTGTATTGTCTTTGACATTATTTTTTGAATTAACTGGCTTACCCATACCGATAAGCGAGAAAGAGACTGTGTGGTGAGAATATGTACCGTTCGACCAGCAGCGATGCAGACTTTTTTGCTTACTGATTAAAAATTTTTGTAGGCAGCAAACATTTATAAATAAAACGATAAATTCACACAATTTTACAATTAATGTCACGAAATTTATAATCGGGAAGATCCAAAAAGAATATTGGCACCAGAAAGTATTTAAACTTATGGAATCGCGGAGCAAAATACGGAAAAACCAGGAGCACAGAACAACACGTCTACTCAGTAGGAATACTCATTACATTATGCATAAGAAAAAATATGAAAAGTTTTCCAGAACCAGTACCAGCCATCATAAACGGTTTTCCAATAAGAGGTGTTATTTTGATATTCAAAGAAAAATGGCATTTTTTTAGATAAATGATCGGATCTTTATTTCATTATAAAGAGGAAGGTATGCCGTTATTAATGGAAAATAACATCAGCCAAATGACCACCACGACCACGGCTACCATCCAATTCCGGGCATAAAAAATCATTAATCATCTGTCGATAGCCTCATTTTCGAAAAAGTAAGGTCCAATGACCCCGCGGGACCATAAACCGCACCAAACACTCACACGTTGAGGATAGAGAGGCTTTTCAACAATAACTCTTGGGTTTTCCGAGCCCCAGATGCGACAATTTTGCTTGTTGACGAAGCCATCGAGGTGGAAATCGGCCTCATCACTCAAGATGAGTTTTCGATGGAATTCCGGATCATTTTCATGCATTTCAAGGACCCAATCAGCAAAGACTCGACGTTGTTGATGATCGGCCGGCTTGAGTTGTTGTGTTAACTGAACTTTATAAGCCTTAAGACCCAAATCTTTATGCAAAATACGGTGTAATGACGTTTGTGGAATGCCTAATTCCAAAGAACGACGAGGAATGGACAACACTTTCGGCTACAGCAGCAATATTCTCGGCTGTTCTTGAGCGTCGTGCACGGGTTTTATTCTTCACATCACTAACTTGTCCCGACAGTTCGAATTTTTCTACCAATTTCTGTATTGTGGTCCGACAAGGTGCTTCACGACGACCCAAAAATGTTCGAGTTTTACGAACCGTCTCTGCCACATTTTCACCATTTTTATAGTGAATTTTAATAATTTCAATGCGTTGTTGAATCGTGTATCGCTCCATTTTTATTAATGGCGTAGTTTCTACTTGTCAAGTGTCAAAAAATGATAGCTCCAAAAGTGACATCTACCGAAATAGCGGGCTAATTAAAATAACACCTCTTATTGGAAAACCCTTTAGTTACGGTTAGCACGAATTATCCTTAGTATGTCGTGTGTCATATCCGTGTATTTTGTGTCCCCTTTCCGAATATCGAGGCTAGCGTGAAATATCCCACCACGATACCTTTTTGGATTGTTGTGTAAATATTCCCCGTTCTTTCCTGTTCAATCGTTGAGGTTTGTACAAAATATCCCGCCTGAGTACTTTCCTTGGTACGCCATGTGATATATCCCCGTACCAGCTATCCTAGAATATCCCGAGTTGAGATTGGTATAAAGCACCCCACCACAACATTGTGCTGGTACGCCGTGTGAGACATCCTCATACCATACGCTATTTTCCCCAGATATTTAAGTGAATTAAATTAGAATCAAACCGCTCTGGTATGTTGCGTGAGGAATCACTTTACCATCCACCATATTCTTTCCAGTTATTTAAATGCGAGTAATTTAAATTAGAAGAAAACCTCTAGTAAACGCCATATCCCGCGAAAATAGTGAACTTCTGCATGAAATATCCTTCACAGTATTCTTCTATTGTACGTCACCTGTCTCCATCCCAGGCTCTAGTGGTAAGTTGCATATGCTTCACTTCACAGCTTATATATAAGTTCAATAAGTTTGATTGAATGGACTTGAGCGGACTCAAGTCTTGAACAGACTCACTGCCTGAGCGGTCTCATCATTTGATTCGAGCGGACTCACATCATATTTTAAATAACATAAAGAGAATCTGATTTAATTAAAATTGAAACTGAAATTTCAATCTAATAAGAAAAGCTTATAAAAGGGTCATTCGTTATATAATATTTTATTAATTTAGCTTTTGCTAATTTTCTTAGCCAACATTTCTTCTTCCTCCTTCCTTCCTTATTTAAAATATGATTTGAGTCTGCTCAACTCAAATGATGAGTCCGCTCAGGCAGTGAGTCCACCCAAGTCCATTCAAGCAATGAGTCCGCTCACGATTGAGTCCGCTCAACCAGTGATTCCACTCAAATTTCGAGCGATGAGCCACCGCTCAACTGTGGAGCGGACTCAGTGATTGACCAGACTCACTGCTTGAGTTGAACGATGAGTTGAGTCAAAATGTTAGTCCTTTACATCCCTGATTAGAACTACTAACTGCTTTCGCTTGCATTTGCATAATATAGGCCGGCTGTTTGTGTAAAACCCGAAAAGCTAAAAAACCTAAATTGTAAAGTACAAAATTTTCATAAGCTAACTATGCATAAAAACTTTGTATATCAAGAAATTGAAGAAATTGCATTAGCAATTTCTTCAAATGCTTGCGACACAACTAATCATAAATTTTCTTCCTCTAATTTAATTACATTTTAACGTTTCTGAAAGTAAACATTTCAGAGTTCTGGTAGTTCAGGGTAACGCTACAAAATTTACTGGTTTTAATAAATATGAGACATTTGAAATTTTGTTGTTTTGAAAGCTTGAAGAGTATAATTTTATTGAGTTCAATGTTTTCTGAAGCTGTTCACATATATATAACTTTAACGTGATGAATTGTGCGCTGCTATGTTCCACAAACAATCGCCAAAATTCCGGCAGAAAATCGTTCTTTTAGGCAAGTGAATATATTTAAAAATTTACATCATCTTGTTTTATAATTTTTCGTAAAAACAAAAATAAATTTAAACATATATAACAGATACAGAGAAATATAGGGAAGTTTAAGATCATGTACGATTTGTTTATTATTCGATAAATGTCAAAAGCTTTCTTGTTTTCAATGGCATCCCTATATTTCTTTTACCTAAAGAAAGATGGCGCTAACGAATTGTTTATTTTACATATAGTAATTTGGATTATAAAAAATTTCCCTTCCAAAATGTCACAATTTCACTACTGTAATGATAAAACGAATACAAATACAGTACACTAATATATTTAGGGAACGGCTAAAGTTTCCAGTCGATATGTCGTTTTCTTATTATAAGTCCGCGCCACGAAAAACAAGCTATTAAGGTCAGTGAAATTTCAGTTTGGAGCTGCCGCTTTACCAATTTAATATGAGCAAAATTTTCTAATATTTCCATTTAAATTAAATTATTTTATTGATTTCCTACATTTATTTTATTTACAAATTAATTTGGTTACTTTATTTGGTCTTTGATTAAAAAAAATCCCTATTTCAACTTTATCTTTTATTCTATGCTGAAACCTCTTGGGACTTTATTGATGAAGCTTATTGATTAAAACCTTGTTTCTGAGATAATCATAAAGATTTCAATTTAAAATATTTTTCTAAGTCTTTAAGCAACTCCATAAATAATAGAAGTATTTAATAATTATAAATATATACATATATAAAAAAAAATCTAAGTCAGGTATTTTTCAAATTATAGTCATTTCTTTTGTTTTCGAGAAAATGTAAACCTTGTGATGGTTTTTTAGTTCCTGTTGCTACAAATCTTTACTTTTTTCACTTTTATTTTTCTTATGTAATCCCGAATAGTGCTTATGTAACCTGTTGCTTTAAGTTGTAAGCCAACTGCTCCAGCTTGGAAGAAAATGTCACAATTTGCCGAACCAACAATATAAAATTAATAATTCGTTGAACTTTAACTGACTGTAATGAAGAAAAAAAAGTGTACTACGCCAGTTTGGCAAGTAACGTTAAAAGTTGACGCATTTAATAAGGATTCTAAAATGGTACGACACTTGCTACATTATTTCTTAGACTACGGAAAAAAAATTTTTTTCTTCAAGAAACCCAGTTTCTATTCTGATTCTAGTGTACCCAAAGCTTGCCTTATGAGCGTAACTTTAAGATTCTAGCTTGAGTGAGACGAATGAAATGTGAGTGAGACAGATAGTGATGCTAGCGAATCAAATCACTGAGTTTTTACAAATGTGCACCATCTACTCTCCACAGAGGGCCGACTTCCAAACCAAGTACATAGTGAAGGAAGAGTTCCTTACCTTACGAGGATGTAGTACTTCAAGCAGTTGAAGAATACCCAAGTACTTCGGTACGTGCAATCCAGGAAAGCACAGGAGTGCCAAAAGGTATAGCTTACCGAATTTTACAAAAACATGAGGTCCAGAATTACGGAAGCAGTTGAATTTGTAAACAATGGAAGATTTGCCCGTCTGATAACCCGATCCTTCTTAAAAAGATGTCGAACTTGTATTGCAGCTGAAGGAAGGCAGTTTGAACATCTTTTGTAATAATAAATATTAGCATCCAAATAATTGGTGTATAATTTTGAACTTAAGGAAAATTTTCTCCTAAATTCAACAAAAAGTTAGCATCTCTAACTTGAAAGCGTCACTATATGTCTCACTCACACTTCATGTAATGACTCTCCGTCTCATTTATACTCGAATCTGAAAGTTACGGTCTTACGGCAAGCTTTGGGTATACTAGAATCAACTTTAGTAAAGGGTTTTCCAATAAGAGGTGTTATTTTGATATTCAAAGAAAAATGCCATTTTTTGAGATAAATGATCGGATCTTTATTTCATTATAAAGTGGAAGTTATGCCGTTAATAATGAAAAATAACATCAGCCAAATGACCACCACGACCACGCCTACAGGACCATATCCTTTTCATGAAATTTTCCATAACCAAATCGCAAAGTGGCTGCCCTATGTCCTCGATAGCCTCACGAATTCCATCTTTGAGGTCTTGAATCGACGCTGGGCTGTTGGCGTAGACCTTCTCTTTCACGTGGCCCCAAAGGAAGAAGCCGCAATGTGTTGAGTCACAAGATCTCGGTGGCCAATTGTGATCACCTCTTCGAGAGATAACACGGTCCGGAAACTTTTCCCGTAAAAGATCAATGGTTTCGTTGCTTGTATGACACGCAGCGCCGTCTTGTTGAAAGTAAACGTTGTCCAGATTAATACCATCCAATTCCGGCCATAAAAAATCATTAATCATCTGTCGATAGCGCAATCCATTCACCGTAACTGTTGCTCCAGCCTCATTTTCGAAAAAGTAAGGTCCAATGATCCCGCGGGACCATAAACCGCACCAAACAGTCACACGTTGAGGATAGAGAGGCTTTTCAACAATAACTCTTGGGTTTTCCGAGCCCCAGATGCGACAATTTTGCTTGTTGACGAAGCCATCGAGGTGGAAATGGGCCTCATCACTCAAGATGAGTTTTCGATGGAATTCCGGATCATTTTCATGCATTTCAAGGACCCAATCAGCAAAGACTCGACGTTATTGATGATCGGCCGGCTTGAGTTCTTGTGTTAACTGAACTTTATAAGCCCTGAGACCCAAATCTTTATGCAAAATACGGTGTAATGACGTTTGTGGAATGCCTAATTCCAAAGAACGACGAGGAATGGACAAATCTGGGTTTACTTCAACACTTTCGGCTACAGCAGCAATATTCTCGGCTGTTCTTGAGCGACGTGCACGGATTTTATTCTTCACATCACTAACTTGTCCCGACAGCTCGAATTTTTCTACCAATTTCTGTATTGCGGTCCGACAAGGTGCTTCACGACGACCCAAAAATGTTCGAGTTTTACGAGCCGTCTCTGCCACATTTTCACCATTTTTATAGTGAATTTTATTAATTTTTGTGCGTTGTTGAATCGTGTATCGTTCCATTTTTATTAATGGCGTAGTTTCACTTGTCAAATGTCAAAAAATGACAGCTCCAAAAGTGACATCTACCGAAATAGGGGGCTAATTAAAATAACACCTCTTATTGGAAAACCCTTTAGGTGAAAAGAAATTTTTCGAAACTGAGTTTCTTAAAGAAAAAAATTTTTTTTTCTTATTCTAAGAAATAATGTAGCAAGTGTTGTACCATTTTAGAATCCTTATTAAATGCGTCAACTTTTAACGTATTTGCCAAACTGGCGTAGTACATTTTTTTTTTTCATTACAGTCAGTTAAAGTTCAACGAATTATTAATTTTATATTGTTGGTTCGGCAAATTGTGACATTTTCTTCCAAGCTGGAGCAGTTGGCTTAGAACCTAAAGCAACAGGTAACATAAGCACTATTCGGGATTACATAAGAAAAATAATATTGAAAAAAAGTAAAGATTTGTAGCAACAGGAGCTAAGAAACCATCACAAGGTGTACATTTTCTCGAAAACAAAAGAAATGCCTATAATTAGAAAAATACATGACTTAGATTTTTTTTATATTTTTCTGGTAACAGTTACGATTTGGTCTATCACCCGATTCTGGCTTGACGTCGACTTACGGGACACCCTGTATAAAAATTTTCACTTTTAAAATTAAAGCTTTCCATTAAAGCGAAAGCGCTTTATTTTAGACACACGCCAATTAGGATGTTTGAACTGTCATTCATTACACACGTTATTCATGTTGTCGCATCAAACTAATTTATATTGATTCTGGTTATAGAATTACAAATTACTTTTAGAATCTCTGTGACGAAGCTTAATTATAATAAATAATTTTTTGCCAGAATTACAGAAAAGAAAATATATAATAGCAATTCAAAAATCTAAATTTAATTTTTTTTTTAGTGGCAATGCCGTCTGAAAGCTCTTTTACAATTGGGAATATACACAATGTCACAAACATATAAATTTCGCTTTGGTGACTTTGATTTTTCGTGGCGCGGACTATATGATCTTAAAATCAATAAGATTTGTCATAAAAAAAAAAAACCAAGTGCGAGTTGCACATGCATACATTGTTTGTGCAATAATTTAATTTATGCACAAAGGCAAGCCGATTGGTTTCTATTTATCGAAATATCAGGTTATCACTTCAAGCCATCATTTGTCGCGATAATTTCAATGTGTTTAAACACGCTCAGCCAAAATATTTTTCTCAGCGTCGAAAATGAAAATTAATCATTTTCCGGCCCTGAGCTGAGCGGTTTGAGCACCTCAAAAGCAAACAAAAGCAAAAGTTCATGAAGTCTGTATTTGAAACTCGATTTACGAAGGTTAGGTAAGAAAATCTTTAGCACTAATTTGATCTCGGGACACACCCAATTGATTTAAAATTGGTGAATTGATTAAAAATTGGTGGAAATATTTGAAACCTAAAGCATAGATAGAAAGAAACTAGTTCATAGAGTTATAAAAAGTGTGCAAATCAAAAGGAAAATAAAAGGTTTTAACGCTTAACTATGTACAGAAGTATAAATCTATCTCATTAAAACAGACCGCTATTTAAATTAGTTCAAAAATTAATAATATAAACAAAATATTGAAATTTAAATATGTCTAATTACCAAATTCATTTGATTTCTTTTAAATTTCATTTAACTTGTTTTAACTTTTTAGCTTTTATTTAGCAAATTTTCATATAATGCTAGTATACCTCAAAAGTTCATAAAAATTTTAAATATTTAAATATAGGCAAAAATAATGGAAACAGAATAACAATAAATATAAGAAAAATTCATTAATTTTATTGAATTAGGATCCATTCCACCTGAAACTCAGAAAATTACATTAAAAATTTTCGGTTACATGAAACGTGCAAGGTGTGTTCTTATTGCTTTTGCTCCATACATTTCTATAGATTTCTATAAATTTCAGAATCTGATATGTCATAATGAGATTATCAAAAATTCTAGACACCATTTTCTCAAAATCTGTATCACTTCCTTTTATTCTTTTCGTTAATAGGCTTTTACTAGGATCGGAATTTCACTAAAAATGTGAACTCCCATGGACCGCTATACATATACAAATTCCCACAATAACAACAGAAATAATCGTACTTACCTCATCAGCAGTCAGTAGAGAACTGAAAACTTGTGCTACGTTCCTTTTCTCGTTCAGAATGAGTTTTTTCAATTCATATCGTTCTTTTTCTCGGGCCGAACAATATTGGAAAACCCTTTAGTTTCAATCTGTCATCGCTTTTTTCGGACTCCGAATCGCTCTGAATGCACCTGAGTTTTTCCCGGATTTAGGCAGAACGATTTTCATTTGTATTCGTGAATGGGTTGCTTACAATTAGTACGAGATGGTAATAGTTGAGTTTAAGGTGCTTTTGTTGGAAAATGGCTTTAATTTTTCATAAACAATAATTTTTACGAATTTGTACTTGCTTTTATAAAATGGAAGAAATGTCAAACACTTGAAATGGTTCTGTTTCGTTCCTTTTCTATGAGCATGTGTCGATTTATACAGATTCATTCAGAACAAGAAAAGTAATGCAGCACTAGGAAGCTACTGCAAAAACTAGAGCTTACAATGCCAATTAATTAGACTTCTAGCGATCCCTGGGACCGCGCATCAGTGGTTAAGGGTTATAGTGCAAATAAAAGACAACTCAAGGATATTTTATCTCACTATACCACTTTGGATATACCCAGATGTAAATATTCAACAAACTGAATAATGTCTATAAAGACTGAAAATTAATTTCGAAAAAATTAAGTTTTTCGTTTCAATAATCATTTGTTTGTCGTTCCGTTTGTAACGCACAGAAATAATGCTAGTAGAGAAAAATGAGCTGGTCACCACATAATATTAAAAGTGATTTTGAAATTTGCATGTCCGTCTGTCCATATGTCCTGAAATGTTGCATACGGGCCTTTTAAAAAGAAAACAAATTTAGGTTCGACAATTAAAAAAGCTAGAATTGGTCTACGACCAATTCTTATGATACTCTAGATGAATACCCGTATAAAATTTCGTATGGTCATCCTTCTGTGCAAGTTTGATTTTTGAATTGGTTTTTCGCATATATTTGTAGAACGGTTTTTCGGACAAAAAAATGATTATAAACTATTTCATAGAATTTCGTATTCTGAAAAAGTTTTCAGTACAATAAAAATCTATAAAAATGATCGTTTTCACAGAATACGTAAAAAACCTAAATTTTTCTATGGCAACACCAAGAAGGCGTTGCCCCATTTAGTCCATTTTTAAAATTTTATTTGTTATTACTATAAAAACACAATGTACCAAATGTCTGCTCTCTATGTCGACGCTTTCTCAGGCAGTGTTTTTATATGGCAACCCCACGAAGGAGTTGCCCGATTTGTCTCATTTTCGAACTTAATTTTACTTTTTTTTCAAGTCCGTGTACAAAATTTCAGCTCTCTAAGTATACGCGTTCTCGAGTTATCGTGCGCACAGACGGATAAACGGACGGACGGACGAACATACAAAAATCAAAATAACTTTTAATTTTATGCATGGGTGTCCAATCCATTTTGCTCTACCATCATTATTTCGAGGTGTTACAAACGAAATAAAAATGGACGAATCAGATAAGGCCTTCGTAGGGTTGCCACACAAAAATTTCGTTTTTTGCTATATATTTGGACCTTGAAGAAGACCTGCATTTATATGGCGAACATCCCCTACCTGCTCCCTGAACTGGTGATGTTTTTGCTAACTGGTCCACTACTGCCTAGGTGGTTGTTGTCAAGAAGGTGAACTGGTCAAGTTCAACCTTCTCGGCCTTCAAAGCCCCGGGCTCAGATAGTATTCTGCTTGTCCTTCTTAAGGCAGAAATCATTGTGCTGGCTCCGTATATTGATTCCATTTTTCGAAAATGGGACGAATCGGGAAACTCCTTCGTAGGGCTATCATACAAAAATTGCATTTTTCCCTATATATTTGAACATGTCTGAGAACGCATCGAGGTAGAGAGCTGAAATTTTGTGCACAGCGTTTTCATAATGCCAGCTGAAAGCAAACGTGGCTTTGTAGGCTAATAACAAATTGATAAATGCAAGAGGGAAAATCATCTGTCTCGTTAGCTCAGTGGTAAGAGCAGTCGCCCGGCAAACGAAAGGTCCCTGTTTTAAACCTCGGACGAGGCGGTTGCTTTTTTTCTTGTATTTCTGAATTTGATTCAGAATCGATAAAATTTCTTAAAAATTCTTCTTTATCCATCATTGACTGATTCTAACAAGTGTAGGTTCGATTCCCGTCCGGGAAAAAATAAATAGTAAGTTTTTATTTTGCATAATATCAGTGAAAAAATTACATTAATAAAATGTAAAAATGTTTCCTGATGTGCGTGCACATCATTACATTTGTTGAAATTAAATAACTTATCCATTCTATCCGTAAAAGTTACATAAATGCAAAATTGAATATTTTGTACCAATGAATTTTGAGTATTTAGTTAATGGTGGATAATTATTCAAATCCGAACAGAACAGATGCCTATGTATATACCTACTTACCTACTTATGTATATTGTAATATTTTCGATTAGATAAATAGAAATATTCAAATTTATACAGAGATAATTCTCCACAAGTTCATAAATCAGTCAAACTCAATACAAAACTCATTTCAAACATTCTCGTATAAAATGCACCAATTTCATAATAACTTCGTTTTATTACTTTTATTTTAATTTTTGTTCCTAAGAAATTACTGAGGGGCCATCAAGCATGAAGGGAGCACATTTCCTCTGCGGTATTAATTTTCGGAAAAGCTTATTTATAATATTATTTCAAGGATCTGAAACCCCAAAAAAGATGTGCTTAAACTTTTCCAATCAAAGAACACCCATAATACTTTATTCTTAGGTTTTTCTATATAATCTTCTTGTAGAGATTATAATTCCGATAACGATAAAACCTGAATTGACGAGAGCAATGCCTTTGAAACGACTTCATCAGTTTTTCATTGCCAAAATTTTCTTCTCACGCTTTACTACAAACAGGATAAAAAAGGACTACCAAGGATCGCTTACAACTGTCCCCCAAAATTTAATGTCTTCAGTTCGTTTTCTTATCCCAACTACGGTGTTCTGGTGAATTGTGATGTTGAAAAGCATAAAAAAGTCGCATCCAGCAGCTTTTGAGGTTTGCAGACTTTGCAGAAGAACGGATTATTATTAAATTACTGTAGGGGGAGAGTAATAGACGGAAAGTGTCTAGGACGAATTAAAAGAATATTAAGAAATATGTATCTATTTCAGCCTCATCCGTAATTCTCCGTGCTGAATACTTCTGGAGTCCTGGGGAACTTGCAAAAGAATGTGTCCTTGTAAAAGCGCTGCTATACATAGGTCCAGAGCGGTAGTACCTACTAATCGAATATAGCGCAGTGGGGCTTAGAGTGAAAAGCGCAAGTAAGGGAGCATAGCTTTATTTTACTCGCTGACTTCATATTAATTTAAAATAATTTCAGTTTTAATTGGAATGGTAGAAGGGAGGAGGTAAGTGAGTGCTCTTTGAGATCTACTGCAAAGCTAAATTAGTTTCTGTTCTCATTACGATAAAAGGTCGCCTATAGATTTCTTGGAATTTTGCGACAATTGCCATAATGTAATTAGCTACATATATATTTAGATTAGTTTATATGAATTAGGCAAAGCTGCATGAACAAATTTTTATTATGATAAATATCATTTGTATACATACTTTTTACGTAACTATTGAATAACTGATTTAACGGATTTAGAACAACGTTGGCGGCTACTAACTAATTTTATCTTAAGAGCCCACTGTGTAATGCAGTTAGCTTAGAGAAAATGGTGGGAACAGAAGTGTTATTTAAAGATTTTGTGTAGAATTCAGATAAAAAAATTTATTTTATTGAGAAAAAGCACACTTACCAATAAAATTTTATAGAATCATCCTTTCTTTCATTTTGCCACTGGTTACACATCTCTTCAATAGACTCGTCACACACTCCATCTTCTCCAAATGCTGAAAAATCGGCATCATCACCCCCTTCCCTAAAGTTAATTCACCTACATGTCCTAATGACTGGCGTCCCATCTCCATTCTCGCTAAAGTCTTTGACGTTCTCATTGCAGATCAAATCAATGAACATATAGAGGATAATGTCTTGCTGTTAATGTATCAGTCTGGTTTCAGGCACAAGCACTCCACGACTCCCGCATTGGTAAAGGTAGTCTCTGACATCCGCAAGCTGTGTGATGAAGGCAAACATGTCGCACATGTGCTATTGGACATAAGCAGGGCATTTGACTCAGTTCCGCATAGCTTACTCGTTGCCAGACTGGGGAATTCATTTGGTTTTGGATCCACTGCTGGAGGGCTTACTTCTACTTATTTGGCAGACAGGACATTTGTTGTTAACAGTGATGACCGATTCTCGTCCCCCAGGGTTATTGCCTCTGTGGTTCCGCAAAGAGCTGTCCTAGCCCTACTCTTGTTACATCAACGGTATAACTGAAGTGATATCACCTATATGCAGATAATCTGTAAATATATGGTGCTTCAGGTGTTAATGATCTCCCACCTCTGATTGAATCGCTCAGTATAATTCTGGGTGATATTTCTGACTGGTGTCGAACTAGTGGGCTAGCGATCAATCCCTTGAAAACTCAAGTCATAAGATTTTCAATTAATGATAATACTCATATTGATAATGATGCGCTTCCCAGCCTGCTTCTTCTCAATGAGGTCATCCCTCTCTCCACTAGAACTGTTAAGAACCTTGGTCTTCTCATGGACCCCCATCTGACATGGCGGCGTCAGATTGGCAAAGTGTGCTCACGAATCTATCACGGCCTTCGCTCTATATACGCAGTCTCGCACCACCTTGATCGGCCCATCAGACAATCCCTGGTAACATCCCTGATTATCCCAAAATTTTTCTATGCCGATGTTGCTGTGTACCCTCTGCTGGCCTCTGAAATTGCTAAATTCGACAGAGCACTAAGGACCTGCGTGAGATACATTTTTCTGTTTGTGCCTGAACCCATCGATAAGCAATTACAGCTAAGAGCTCTATGCTTCATTCATAAAGCCAGGTGTGGCTCACTCCAGCTTACATAAATCAATTGCTCTCATGGAGCAGTCTTAATGGCACTCGACTTGTCCTTTAGAGGACACGAACTCGATTTGGGTCCAACGACGTTTTTGGACAGGGAATTTGTCTCTGGAACACACTTCCTAAGGCGGTTAGGAAGATTTTCTCCTGCAAGCAATTCAAGGAACTCGCATTACTTCACCTTATAGACACTAATGCACGCTAAAGTATACTTCGTGGCACATTGGCCCTCATTTCTGAGGCACTCTACGCTTTGGTGGTTGATTCCAGTTCCTAGCTTGTGGTTTCTAATTATAAATTCTAAATTTTAATTTTTATCCAATTTTTAATATTTATTTTAAGTTAAGGCTTATTTTAGTATCTAGTATTTAGTAATTCATATTTGTACTTTGGATTTCTTCCTTCACATTTTTATATGTGATGATTCACATTATAACATTGTACTGTACCACTGTATATTCATTTACTCTCACTACTGATCTTGTATCTGATATTGTGTGCTATTTTCTTTTTAGCTTTGAATAACATTCTCATGTTTTTATTACTGTCATTATTATTATTATTATTCTGTTTATTTTGTTTCATTATCTTTGTCTATAGTTTCAACATAACGTAGGAGCTCTCTATTGCTTGAAGTCATTAACTTAATGTATAATACTAATATTAGTTACTACTGCAATGAGTTTGTTCGTTGCTCCTTTGTTTGTTTTCTTATAAAATTTGATTCTATCGCTTGTACCAACTATCTATTACTTACTCGATGTACCTAACGTTGTAACGTAGCGTAAGCTGCGTTCTTCAATAAATACTTTTCTATTCTATTCTATTCTATAACTAAGAGGTTCTTACATCCAAACTCAAAACAAAATAATAATAATATTAAATAAAATTTTTATCAGCAACACTCACTGATGTTTGTTTTGGTCAGTCACATAGATATATAAAATCACATTTTATAACTACCTTTGGTTGTTCCGTCAATAATAGAAACTGAAATATAGGCAACTAAGCTAAAAAAAAAGAAGAAAAAAAAGAAACGCAAGTATAAATAAAAAAATACAGTACGCAAAATGCTTCCTGTCCGAAATTAAAAATGATGTGAGTTATTTTTCAGCGAACTTCAAAGAGAAGGAAAAAGTTAACACAAAAATATAAACAATTATGCTAAAGACAATTGCCTCCAACTGGAGTCGATACACGTGTGTGGGTCCATCGACGACCTGAAATAGAAATAAAAAAAATTGACTAATTATCAAATAAAAACAAAGTCATAAAGGACATAAATACACAAGCCAAGGCCGTACATTGGCCAATTACAACAACAATTGCATGAAGCCGAAAACCAAGCAAAACATACATAAATTCAATGAATTCAAATTCATACATAAACAAAACATACATAATACAACCCTAAACATAAATTGATGTCTTAAGTAACAATATATGTACTTATTTCAAGTAAGATTTGATATTTTAGGCGAAAAACCCCATAAAATAATCACCTTGACAGATGTCCACAGAATCTTACAAACTACAAACTATCAATTTCAATATAAATAGTTAAATAAATGAATTTAACTGATATTAAAAATGAGACTCCCACCATGAAAAACGCCCGAAAAACATTAAAAAC